>JARLTB010000029.1:16392500-16962500 GCA_030141615.1 Unio pictorum | reverse complement strand
AGGCCTTCAGTTTATCGAGATCTCCAAGCACTTTTATCCAAGGCAACAACATAACACACACACACACACACACACACACACACACACACACACACACAAAACAATAAATACTACAATGGTAATATTTTAAATATCTAATGCTGTTTTCTTTCTGAGCATGTGCAAAAAGCATAATACAAGTGCATTAAACTTTTAAGTGAAGGTTGGACAGAAATGCATTAAATAATCTCAGTAGATCTTGACCAAACCATCTCTCTCTCTCTCTCTCTCTCTCTCTCTCTCTCTCTCTCTCTCTCTCTCTCTCTCTCTCTCTCTCTGTACAGTGTGCTTGACTTTCTGTCCATAGAATTTAGGTGCTATCCTGCTTTCTGTCTTGTTTGGAAGCTATACATTGATTTTGTTAATTGTTGTTCGAGTAAAAGGCCTAGTTTTCTAATATTTGACACATATCTTGGCAATGTTATTGTGTCTTAGATTTTTGTACAATGTTCTGATACACAGAGTTAATACCATTCCTCATTTAAGTAGGGGTTTAATTACTGACGTATTTAGGTATAACTTGAGAAGAATCATTGGTGTAAATATTATTCATTGGAATTACAAAGTGCTCATTGACATGTGGGGCTAAATCACTAGTTTCGAATTACTGTGATTCATTCGAAGACATTCTGGATTATGTGATCGTAATACATCAGGACGGTTGGCACATTAGCATGTTCCATATTGGAAATCATTCTAAGCAATCTACACCTTTGAATTGGTCATATAAAGTTTAGGATCATTTACGATTTGATGCACAATACTGAAAGTTCCTTCTTTCTGAATGTTGAATTGGTATTATAGTGAAATAAATTGTTTGCCGAATGTAAAGAAACTTTTTGCTTAGCTTAGCAATAAAGACCGAATTACTACGATAAAAATATTTGTGTTAATTCCTGATTTTCTGCGTTTTTCTCTCACATATAGTATACCCCTTTGCGTAGAATAAGACTAGAAAAGTGTCTTAGTCATGTGTTGTTAAAGGAGCTTATTGTTATTTACAGAGGTATGCGACAACCGTGTTTGGTCGAACAATTTTTCGATTAACGTCGTCTAATGGCAGATACTGCCATGTTCAAAGAAACGGCGATGATATATGGATTAAGAATTATTATCAGTAGCCACCATGGTTCTTGCACACCACGCAACCCAATTAGTTTCTACACTAATTAGTTATTCGCCATCTTAAGAACAGATCCATCACCTTTGCGTCATTTCTGGTCATTATCTTTCGAACAGATTCATTACCATTGCATCATTACTGGTATTTAGTCAATTTGAGGACGCCAGTACTATTAACTCATTAACCTGGTGCCACGTTTACGAGGCAGGATGTAGTAGACTACTGCAGAGCTCAATAGCGTCAAGATCATGTATGATACACTAAAGTGAGTGGTATTATAGAAAGGTAGACAGGTGTAGCTCTACAATGATACCAAAAAATCTGGACGTTTTAGTTGCACTACAAAATACATAGGGAAAAAACACTAATGTTGGACCCTGTTTTTCACCCAAAATTCTGTATTCGGAATCCGACAAGTCTGTGCTTTAATGAGAATTAAATACTAAGTCGACATGCGACTGTCTGCTACGTCTGCCGGTATAACCAACATTGTCGCATCGTTATTTTATTTGGTGATGCGTGCATGGTCGAGATGGTGTAAGGGTTGGTGTGTACAGGTTAGGCGACAGGTGCCATTTACCCGCGGATCTGGGTTCGAATCTTCGTAGAGTAATCATTCTCGTGTAGAATCCAGTGATATGACTTTCTGTTATTTTATGCATATTTATAATACTCTCTCTCTCTCTCTCTCTCTCTCTCTCTCTATATATATATATATATATATATATATATATATATATATATATATATATATATATATATATATATATATATATATAAGATACAATGTTTTGCTGCTGCATATGAGATCATAAAATTAGTAATTATTAGCAAATTAACTCGTACAGTTGTTTCTTTCTGTTCCAGTTGACGTCGATCAAAGAGAATGAACCGGTCATGAACAAAATTATTTGAATGCTAACGTCCGTTATGGCATTATGCATTGATGCATTAACATTGGTCATACCAGTTTAGTCAACATACCTTAGATTTTAGTCATATGACCTAAAGTCATAAAAAAAAAAATGAGCACAGCAGAAACTAAACATTATAATTAATTGTAATTGCTGCTTGCGCATAGAATACATTATGGTAATTACAAATACGTCAAACTCTTTTATAAACACATAATGTACGAATTTATTTTTGTTCCTAAAAACGTCACCTCCTGATATCTAATTCCAGAATATTCCAATATTCTTTTAAAACCACCTGTTTAATTCGTATAAGACATCGCAAGCAAATATGTATTTACTCTTAAATGTACTGTCTGTCCATGCGTTTAAAATGGACCCAGTTGCTAACAACACAGACATGATCGGCCGTCGCGTAATTCTTTGTTTTACTTCTTACTCCTTACGAACTATGTAGACCCTGATGAGTGGCACATTATGCGACGGCTGATCCCGGTGAATGCAATTTACAGTTTGATAAGGCAGATATGCAAAAGTATATGGTAATATATTTAGATCATACCCTACTGTGGTCATTATTGGTATGGGGTAATTATTCTCAACTTGACAAATTTATGTTAAAGAGGGCAGTTTAAAGGTTATGTTAATGTTTTGGACTTGGTCACTTTTGGCCCGAAGCAGCAGAGAGGATGTACAGACCAACGTTTAAAGCTGTATATTTGCTAAATAAAAGCTTCCAACGATAGCAAAACATAACGTCAACCCCTACCCCTTCCCCACCCCCAAACCAAAACTTCTAACTAACCGAGAGTTTCTCCTTCGTCCAGCCTCTCTGCTGCTCCTGAATAGCTTTTGTTTAAAAGAGCAATTCCGAAAAAAAGAAAACAGAATAAAGGAAGGAATAAAGAACAAAACATTCAAACTATTTAATATTTTCAGGAAAATGTCCAGAGGTTCAGTTCAAAGAAAACACTATTTATCGAAGTAGCTACATCAATCCTAAAAGATTTTCAAATCTTCCCCAAATTAGAACGGCGTCCTGTATGCCTAAACATGTGGCCTCTCGTGGAATATGTACGTACGTATGTATGTATGTATGTATGTATGTATGTATGTATGTATGTATGTATGTATGTATGTATGTATGTATATATGTGTGTGTGTGTGTGTGTGCGCGTACGTGTATGTATGTATGTATGTATGTATGTATGTATGTATGTATGTATGTATGTATGTATGTCTGTGTGTATGTGTATGTATCTGTATATCTATAAATGTGCGCCTGTGTGTGTGTGTGTGTGTGTATGTGTGTGACTGTGTGTATGTGTACTTATACATGTAAGTGCGTTCACGCACATACGCTGCTAATTATAATTCTTTTTCTTATTCCAGTGCCCAATTCGATGGTGAGAGACTATGGCACAGCGCGAAAAACTGACCAATAGCTTCTGAAATAGTTCTCCAGCTTCAAACTGAAAATGCAAACTCAATAGTTTGTCTGAGGGACAACGAATTTATTATGCTTTATTATTTCACTATACTATGATTATTTAATTATTTATTCTTTATATTTTAAAGATGTTAACTGTTGTACTGATTTTATTATTAATTTTTAGGCATTCGCCACCTCTACGCGATCTTACATAAAACAAAAATAATGGCATATTTTTATAAATCTTTTTTTCTGCCTACACTCACATTTTGCAATAAAAAATGTAAACTATAAAAAAATAAAAAAATAAAATGACGTTTTCCATACCGGCAAATATACATGACTTGAATGTTTTGTGATGTCTAGACTGATTCCATGTTGGGACTGCTCATTAAAAAAAATTATAACGGGAAAACGAAAGCTGGCTGGAAACACAGAGGCAACATGGAGTAAAGCTTAACAGATTTTTCACTAAACATCTAAAATTATTCCTCAAATTGAAAATTCTTAATATCAATTTGTAATGCCTGGTTTCGAATAATTGTGTGTTGGGCTTTATTTTTATTTGTTTTTGTTCCTGTTGGCTGAACATGCTGTTGTAGGGTTTAACGCCACTTTTCAGCACAAGATAGGCTATACATGGCGGCAAGTAGAAATGGGGGAGGAAGAACCCGGGAAATCCTTTATCATATACCCACATTGGCCGAACTCGAGACTTGAACCGACGCAGACAGAGGTGAGATGGCAGTGTTCCGTAACGGTGAGCGCTTTAGACCACTCGTCCACCCTGACTGAACATAAGTAGGTGTTAACGATTAAACTAGTCGTGATAACCTACGAATTCATGAAATTAGTAGTATTAGCTATGAGATATATTGAGGGAGTCCTCAACTAATTTGCCAGAAATAAAAGGACGTCCAGTTGTCGGATTTTTAAATTAAGAGGTTTTGTTCCTCATCTGTTGTGTTATCTCATCAAAATCCCAGTATTATTATCAGGACACATTATGAGACATTTATGATTTATAATTTATATTTATAGTTTATTTTTTTTAATGCTCAAACGTATTAGCTACCTAGCAAGATGTACTTTATAAGTGACTGAATTACTCGCACAGAAAATCTAATCAGAATTCTAATTCTTCCCAGTTCAAAGTAAAATATCACATATAGGAAAATAAGAATTCGCGGCTTGGTTGGGCTTTCAACTAAATGGGAGGCGGCCATATTTATCGCCTACCGTGTACTGAAAAATGGCGTTCAAACATTAAAAAAAAAAAAAGAGAGACTGAGCTAACTACAGCTACATAATTGCCAGTTTGATGCGACCCGATAGTCTCCAGCGATTGGTATTCTAATGCTGGAGAAAATCCGGTTGCATCATTCAGGATAAAGATTATCATAGTTCTTAAAAGGAAAAGTCGGCTATTTATTGTTTACATGTATTAGCATAGTTCTTAAACGAAAAGTCGGCTATTTATTATCTGTTTCGTCCTTGAGACACAGTTTCTCTATTTTTAGCAAAGCACACCTCGCAATTGCGAAATCTCGTTGCCATGGGATACAAGGGGAAAAATAGACGTGGTAAAAAAAAAAGTTTACATGCACTTGTATTTTTCCCGCTTTTTTAACTTATTACTGCAATGATAATCACGCCTGTTCGAGAATGAAACTGACATCACACACCGTATGTTCGGCCTTAAGATATTTTTTTAAAATTTTGTTTCAAAGACCGCCTGGCTATTGCAAAATATCTGTGCCATACTATACGTGTGAAAAAAAAGTAGACATTGGAAGAAATAGTTTAATAGCACTAATTTTTCCCTCGTTTTTGGCAATTTGTTATGTATGTATGTATGTATGTATGTATGTATGTATGTATGTATGTGGCTGGCCTTATATAGCCTATCGTGAGCCTAAAAAATCGCGTTAAACCCTACAACAACAACAACAACAGCAATAATAACATACATACAAATAAAACAATATTAAAATCGAGTTTAAGGTATGAACACAAGAGAGAATGCGCTTTTATAACAAGCGACATCCCTACAAAAATCCCATGGCTCTGGAATTCCCCCCCCCCCATCCCTTTCCTCCACAGTGTGGGCTTTCTTTTTGTCATGGTATGCATAACTTTCGCCCCCTTGTCATTATTCAGGGCAAAAACAACCTACATCAATGAATTTTTTTTCCAATGGTATTGTATTATGTCTGTCTGTGTGTCTGTTCTCTCTAGACAATAAATTGCGGCCACGCTCGGTCATACAAATGTGAAGATTGCTTAAATATTCAGGTCTCAAAAAGCATTTCACGTACGTTCAAGTGCGACACATCGTCAGATGATGATGAATTTGAATTATAGTGCTGTATCGCCCACTAGGGGCGTGTAGCACTGTTTTAAGTTTCCAGCAAAGCTGGATATTTAATTTCTTCTTGGGGTGAGGAATGGTGCCGCTTCCCCTAGGCATTTATGTACTCAAGGAGTACTATTTAATTTGGTCATCAGGTCGGGGTTGCTATTAAGTAACCATTGACGTGAATGGAGGACCTGGGACAAAGCTGGATATTTAATTTCTTCTGGGGGTGAGGAATGGTGCCGCTTCCCCCAGGCATTTATGTATTCAAGGAGTACTATTTAATTTGGTCATCAGGTCGGGGTTGCTATTTGTTACGGCTATTGGATTTAAATTATTTATTTTTTAATTGTTAAATCCAAATTTGTCATTTAGGGTTTAATATTCATTAATTGAGAGATTTTTCTGGTAAATTCAGGCTAACTTAGACTCAAACTGTAAACAAGTTTTGACCTTGGCTTGTTGATCTAATTCCTGACCTTGCTTTGGACATTGTCAACAAGCTTCTAAAACTATTGGTTAATTTCAAGGACAACTTTTTATTTTTAGTAATTAGTGGCTGATTTTTCTTCTGGTTCATTCTTTTAGTACGTTACTTGGTGAAGGTAGCTTCTTTCTACCTTCCAGAATCACATGATTCCTTTTTGTTTACGAGGGAATTACATATATATAGCTGTGTTTTGGAAGCTAACAGTAGTAGAATTTTGGGCTTTAAAATGAACAGTTGTGTATTCATGCTTGAGTTATAATTTTTATTATCTTGTTCTGGACTTTATGTCAATTCATTGAAGAAAGAGGGTTTATTATCTATTTGGAGGAGAAAACATGTGCTCATAATTCATGTGGGTGATAAATTAAACAAGAACTGCATCACGTGACATTGTCAGCCATTTTGGATTACATCGTCAAGATTCGAACCTGGAACTATTAGAACATTTATTTATCAGGACTCTTACAATTCCATTAGTGGATTATTTTTGTGAATTCTATATTGGATTAATGTTGGATTTGATTCTCTAAAACTTTAAGTTTATTTATTTTATGAAAATAATTGTACTTAATAAAATTCATTGTTCAAGTTATACAAGCTTGTTAGTTTTCACTCTTTCTGTGTTGCTGCTTATTCGAGCCTAAGCACGTAACATATTAAATAACCATCGACCTGAATGGAGGACCTTGGGTGAGTGGGAATAGACCCAACACACACTCAACCCTAACAGCCAATTATGTGTATTAATGGTGTGAAATGGCACAAGTGGAGGTATTAGAAATTAGTTTCACATCTCCGCCATTTAGGAGTTATCCGAGTTGTGGCAATACACATCGTCAGAAACGTCTCGACAAGCTACTAATACTAACCCAAGAAAATAGCTGTTAATGTCCACGTCGGAGGTGAGCGATATTGGAATTATTGACGTTTTCTCACAGACCATATAGTCTATTCTAATAAATCACACATCAGCTTATTCTCCTTGATGAGACGCATCTGGCGGTGAAAACCCCAAGAAAATAGGACTGTCCGATCGTCAGTGCGAGGAAGAAAATGAATGCTACTATCTATGTTGGTAGTGAGCGACAATGGATTGATTCGAGTTTTCTACTAGATCCTTGACGATATGGTCACGGGCATATCAGCATATTGGCCTTTGTGAAACTCATCTGGCAGTGAAAACCGTATTAATATAGGACTGTCCGTTCATCCGTAACGTTCAATTGATAGCGGCACCCCCCCCCCCCACAAAAGCATAACCTGAACCCGAACCCTATTTTATGTATAATTTTTGGTCTGTAATTGATATTGTCTTTATTAGCTGCAATATAACCTATATAATATAACATTTAAAGCGCTAGTTTTGTAAAAATGAAGGCTATAGGAAGACTATAATACTGTCTATGGGTTTTACACTCCCGATTTTTGCCTGCTAAAATCCTATAGTCCTTAGTCCTAAAGCCTCTACTCATGATTCATATTACATATATTTCTATCATACTTGTATTTATTATTTCACTTATAATTTTAATATTTCCCAGCATTATACATGTTCATTCTAGTTACAATATAACCTATATAATATGATAATAGCAGCGCTAGGTGTGTAAAAATCACTGCTGTATGAAAAGTATAATATTGTCAACAGGTTTTACATCCCTGATTTTTGCCTGTTAATAGGCTATAGTCCGAGTTATTAAAACCTGAATTGATCATAACTATTCTACATCTGTATATCCAATTTGTATGAATTATTTAATTTATTGATATTATATGCTCTAGTACCTCATCACCTATATACTATCATATTTAAAGCGCTAGTTTTGTAAAACTCACGGCTACAGGAGTCCTATATGGTATAACGGTACCAATTGCGCAAGTCCAGGTGGGAGGAGCTTATGGTCCATTACATTCAGAAATAAACAACAACACAAGCTATGATTGGTGGATTATGTAAGAGTTGTACTTTCTGTTAGGCTTTAAAAAAAAGTTTAGCCTCTTGGCAACATGTTAATTTATGCTAATTCCTATATAAATCATATTTTGTATTTTTTTATGATTTTTTTGAAAATGTGAGAGACATGACTGAAAATAAGTATGTTGTGACTAGATAACTCATACCCCTGTCTAGTTCCAGCAGAGTTATCTCTCTTAAATGCAATAGAGTACCTGGTTTTGTCATCATCAAATTGACAATCTAACAGTGTTCTCTATAACTTTGTGTGAGATGCACGCTAAATTAGGATAGAAAATATATTTATCTCTCCAAATATTAGCATTGAGGTCTATGGAAAAACAATTGGTACCGTGATACCATATACTGTCTGTAGGTTTAACAGCCCTGATTTTGCCTGTTAACAGCCTATAGTCCGGCGTACTAAAACCTAAACCGATGATAAAATATTCTACATTCAACCACCCTATTTCTATTAGTTATTTAATTTAATATTATATTATTTCCCAGCCGTATACATTTGCTTTCTGGCTGCAATATAACCTATATAATAAGATATTTAACGCGCTAGGTTTTAAAAAATCACGGCTATAGGAAGCCTATAATACTGTCTGTAGCTTTTACACCCGATTTTAGCCTGCTAACAGCCTATAAACCTGCATACTAAAACCCGCTCATCCCATTGACAGACTGAATAATATAGTTATTTTTTAAGAAAAAATATTGTGATCATTACAAAATTAAATGCACCACGTTATTGTGCATACTAGTTTCTGTTGCTTAATCTATAGATACCTTGGCTACTCTATCAATTAAGCGAGTTCTTTTTCCACCATTAATATCTGGCCGCCATGTATAGCCTACCGTGTGCTGAAAAATGGCGTTCAAACATTAAAAAAAAAAAAAAAAAGAGAGAGACTGGGCTAACTACAGCTACGTAATCGCCTGTTTGATGCGACCCGATAGTCTCCAGCGATTGGTATTCTAACACTGGAGAAAATCCGCTCGCATCATTCAGGATAAAGATTATCATAGTTCTTAAAAGGAAAAGTCGGCTATTTATTATCTTTGCATGTATTAGCATATTTCTTAAAGAAAAAGTCGGCTATTTATTGTTTACATGTATTAGCATATTTCTTAAAGAAAAAGTCAGCTATTTATTGTTTACATGTATTAGCAGAGTTCTTTAAGTTAAAGTCGGCTATTTATTATCTGTGCATGTATTAGCATAGGCCTTAAAGACTTCGGCATTATCAACTGGCAATACCAGTGAGATGGGAGAAAACGCAGATTTGTCTCCCCATTTGTCAGTGGCTGCATCAATGTTAATTTCATTTGATCATCATAATAAAATCGGCGCATCAGCTTAAAAACGCAGTCAAATGAAGCATTACACACACTACTTGGTTTATTACATGTGGCGGAGAGTGTTGCCTTTATGCACTATGTTGAAGGTCAAGATCCTAATAATGCAGCTGAGCAACCAACCTCAATTTTTTTTTAATGACATTGTGAACAGGTTCATCAAGAGTCTGAAGGAGAATGAAAGTAAGGAAAGAGAAGCGACACAGCATCAGCAGCTTGACAACAGATCTCGTAAATATTCTTCCGATAGTGTTTACAGGCTCGTAATGAGCTTTAGGGAGAATGAAATGACAAAAAATCGCCAAGGTTTCTTGTAATTAAGAACTACCGGAACGTGTTCCTGCCTAAATCGAAAGTATTCTTGAAACATTCTCGAACGGCAGATATTTGTTTGGAGATTAAGCGTCAAAATAGCAACTCCACAAAAGAGAATCATTCCATCGCCTAGAATGCGCATGAATGGTATGTTCTTCTTTGTCCAGAGCACGTCTCAAAACGAATCCATTGTCCACTTCCTCACTGTAAACTACTAATGACATGCTAAACATCTTCCAGACGACCCCCCCCAAAAAAACGAAGCGTTCTAGATCTTAACTAAGAATGTCAAAAGAACGAGCGGCATCAAATAGAGCATCTCAATTCATTAAAACTACAGAGGTAAAGCATGCATCACTTACATAGCATGTGTGTTTACAACATGGATGCTGATGTCAAGTTTGAACAAATATCATTCAACTTTACCGGCAATAATCTTTCAGCAATGTCCGCTAAAAAAAAAAAAACCATCTGAAACACTACGTATCCCTAACACCAAGTTAAAAAAAAAAAAACAAGATGGAAGATTATGTTAAGTACGGATTGAAATGAGAAGTCATTCAATGTAAAAAGGTGTTTATATATCATAGCATCATCTGCCACTTCCGACTAGATTCTGAAGACCTAAGCTATTAACGTGCAGAGCAAAGGCAACCACTGCTCTTTGTAGGCTTTTCTCTTGGCGGCCTATCCAAATGAGCACAGCTACAATGTCTGTCAACAATATATTCGTCTTTTTGCTGCTATGGAGTCAGTGCATAATGGTCAGAAAATGTTGGCATGGCTCCAAGCATCAGGGTGTGTGTGTGTGTGTTTGTGGGGGGTGCGCGACCTTTACCTTTTATTGTATCTGACTCGTCATCTAGTCCAGATATATCCTTTGCTAAGTTTCATAAATATATGTCGTAACATAATCCATCCGCCTTAAGAAAGGCATAAAAAACAAGAAAAGCAACAGATTTCAATGATATACAATTTTTAGTCACAAGTACAAGTCATAGTCACACAAGTTTATAAATAAGAGTCACAGCGTCACACATGCCATGCACACACCCTAAACAACTGCCTCACATTTCCTATAAATAAGCTCAAAACATACAAAGCTACTCCTAAACATTGAACTATGCATGATGTGTGGCTGTATTATATAGAAAGCTACAGAAAATAGACTTAACACAATTCTGAATTTTAGAATGGGCTGTGGCAACAATACTACAATACATGATGGTCATATGGGTGCATCTAAATTGCACACATTTTACTCATGAATTTTCTGTATAAATCATTAAATTAAAATAAAAGAACCCAGTAGTCAAGCTTAAAACTGCTTTAAAATCCCATTTCCTAGAGTCATCAATTCTTTATGTGAACTATATGCACGTGTATGTTTTGAAAAAGTGTACAAGAACTTTTGCAAGTCCAATTGCAAACAACAGACACTTATATGACATCATATAATATACTGTCCGATCAGGTTCTATGCTTTTTGTTCCATTGATTACTCATAACAAACTGCATATCCCCAGATCCGCTGGTGCACTATATGACAGATATGAGTTTGCAGCTGGACTCTTATTAGTAAAAAATGATGATAGCAATTGAAATTGATCAATTGGTAGTCTAGACCAAAGATTTCGGTAGCTCTTGGGCACCTGTACAGTTACCAACATTGGCACCTGCTAGTTTTCTCCCCTACTCCATGCCCTTTGTTGCCTGAACCACCATGCACTTGTGATGATAATCATTAAATTCTTTAAAATATTCAGCCAACTTTCCACATCTCCATGAACAAACTATCATAACATTTTTCTCTTGGTGTGAACTATTTTGCAATTGTTAATTCCATGCCATAAATTTGGAACCCAAATTACTTCTTGACTAAGACTAGTTTCATCAAAATGCATGCTGGACAATTACATTTTGGGAAGGTGAAATAGAAAAAAATCAGTTGCTTATGAACATGTCTGGTTGAACATTATGAAACGGCTTACTGTTTAAGCACAAATGGAGATAAATATAATCAACAAATATATAATCATGACACCGGAACTATACAGGTCACCAGACTCACAGCATGAGAGTGGAAATGAATATGATAGTATCTGCATGTAGATATGAAAGGCTTGTTAAAAAATTACATGAAAGAACTTATTTTCATGCAAAATTTAGCAATACAGTAGAACTTGTCTTGAAAGACCACCCTTTCTGCCATAAAAGTATGGTCTCTCATAACGGGCCACAAAGCTATATATTCATTAAATTTGTGCATTGAGAATATGGTCTCTCTCTACTGTACTTTTATTTGTTCAGATGCAGATAGGGTCCAAGAAAAAAAGAATACCATGGCAGAGAAGGTGTAGGACATTTTCCCATGAATGAAAGTCCACATGGGTACTGGATGGTTAACTTCTTTCAGTGACTTCCACTGAAATAAACCCTGTGAGGCATTTCATGAAATTCTAAAGCAGTACAAAATGGAAGGTGGGGTGGTAACATGGCATTATTATTTTAACATCATTGTTTACATATTTTAGATAACTCTAAACAATATCCATTTAAAATCCGAGGTAGTTATTTCTTGCTGTCAAATATTGTGCATACTGGTGTGTGTACATGTGAATTGATTAAAAAATTAAAAAATAATTAAATGTTCATATTAACTTGCTAAGTATCTTCAAAATGCTTAAATAGTAAATATGCAAGAATTAAAAATGTGTTAAAATCTATGAACAAGACTATGAAGTTAAAAAAGCTGATGGCCTGAAGCATCTTCTTTTATCCCTTGATAGTAATGGATAACATATCTGACACTGTTGTGCATTTGGTATATACTTTTTTCTTCTTTTATTCTTTTCTTGGCAAGCCATTGATTTGTACTGTGTGAAGGCACATCTCTTGATTTTAAACTGAACTAAAATTACTGTAGCTCACTTATGAAAACCATATTTCTATTACCATGTATACTTGCTTGAAAGTGAAGCAAACACTGCACAGACCCTGATGTGCCATTACATGTGTTAGCAGATTTTGGGTTTATGGAGTTTGTTTTGAGCAATCAATTGAACAAACACTCTAGACCCTGATCCACTATCACAATATGCAACAGCAGATTGGTGTCTATACTTTTTGCAGTTGGATTCCACTAATAAGGGAGTATATATGGTAGGTGATGCACAGTACTTTTTTTGTATGATAAGGTACCTCAATACAAGGTGGTCCCGGTCAAAGGATCCACTTATTTAATAATACAGTACTCCCTACATTGGATCCATAGAGTATAACACTTTATAGTAAAACTGCCTTATAATGACACATTATATACTACAATAGTGTCCAAGATCACTGAAAACATCTAAGCATTTCTGAACATGAAATGCCAAGTGGTCAACCTGTGTTGATGTGCGAGTTTAATGATGACATATAAGCTACTAAACTTAAGCATCATTAAGCCTCTAAATGTAATGCCATAGTTACTTTAGGATCCAAACTTTAGCCTCAGATTTTACTTTGCTGGGTGTTTCAAAGTTGGAGGCAAGAGATGGCTGTATGCTTAGTTTGAGCTTCTGAGTGAGGCCTTATTTTCAAAGGAACAAGTCTTTTGAGTCAGATCTAGTATTG
Source organism: Unio pictorum (assembly GCA_030141615.1). NCBI lineage: Eukaryota > Metazoa > Mollusca > Bivalvia > Unionida > Unionidae > Unio > Unio pictorum. Next base: position 16,948,894 of record JARLTB010000029.1, on the reverse strand, counting down.
TTGTTGCTGGGTTTAACACAGTTTTTCAGCACACGATATGCTCTACATAGTGGCCAGTATTAATGGTGGAGGAAGAACCCGGGAAATTCCCGGTAAGAACCACCGACCCACGAGAAGCTACTGGCAAGTCTTCTCACTTACCCAGATTGGCCGAATCTGAGACTCTAAGCCATGCAGACAGAGGTGAGATGGCCATTATGAGTAACGACGAGCACTTTAGGCCAATTGGGGCCCCCAGGCCTAGTATTAAACAACAAAAGACTTTAGATGTCGAGTCTTCAGCTGAATAAGTCTTTAGAGTGATGCCAAGTATTCAACTAATTCAATCCTATCAGTGATGTCTAGTATTAAATTAAACAAAACCCCAGACTGATGTCTAATATTTTCATCATACCAGACTCAGAGATGGGACAAAGTCTTGTCAGAAATAATTCAGCAAGATTTTATGTCTGAATTCCTCCATATGAATTGATAAGAAATGCAAACTGTTATTTGTATGCAATTTCATGACTAGAAGGCATGATGAGCCCACAATGCAATGGACAAATAAAAATTCAACCAAAACCTAAACTGCTGATGCTACTATCCATTGTGTACAAGTGATTACTATGTTTTGCTTCCCACTAATGTAGGCTAAAAATATTCAGTAAGTTACAAACTGTTTTGAATAAGCAGACAATAATGATGATTATTATTACATAATGTATATATTCTCTTATAAGCGGAGTCCAACTATGAACAAAACAGACCCTGACTTGCTGTCTCATAATGACCTCGAAGATCATGGCCCATGCTGTTTGTTGTACTGATTACTCATAATAAACTGCAGAGACGTAGATCTGGGTCTGTGCAGTTTGCAATCAACTTACAAAGGAATATATACGGTATTTTATAGGATATCACAGGAAGGTATTTCTGATGTTGGAGTTATCTACATATAACCCTAGTTTAATAAGAACAATGATATATGTATGCATTTAGTAACTAATATAGAATAAATTATTGAAGATCCGATGAAGCCACACTAAAATAATTCATTCTTATTTGTACAAGAGAGTTTTATAAAGCCATTAATACACAAGTAAAAATGTCACACTCACACCATATAAATGGTATTTACAATGAAATTAAGAGCTAACACGTTTGTTCATAAGAAGTTTCAAAACTGTACATTATTCATGAACAACACACATCCCACTCTGAATAGGAATGACCCAGATCCACCGATGCATTATGGGTAATGATTCCCAGCTCCCAAATCATTTTAAAATACAATGTACATCATGTGATGTCAGATTTGTGTCTTAATAGTTGGCTGTATGGCTAACATAGGTAAATAAGGCATCAGTTTATTTTATAAATTCAATACAAATTTAGCAATTGAATAAAAATAACATTTGGCCATTTAGATCTTGAATTTTTTGGTGGGAGCTGGGGTTAACATGTATCCATGATGCAAGAATAGTACTGGTGCTTTTGAAAATGACCAATGAGTATGCAAGTGAAATATTGCACGAAACCTCAATTCAAACTAAAGGAAATTTACTTCCTCCTCTCTCACACTTGCAATTAAAAACAAATTTGATGGTATTTCTCTTATCAATGAACCAACAGGAAAGTATGATGAAAAGTTATTTGCTTGCTATGCCTGTGAAGTACATGAAAAAAAAGGCAATTACAACCACAATTTACTTTTGATGGGTGTTAACATAATTGAAAAATCTGAATGCACACATGAAATTGCATGATCATGCATTGGCCAAACTGAGCTACAAAGTTTTTTTTCCTTTAACAATCTTGGATTTATTTGAAAAAAATTGACAAGATTATTAAAGGATAATTTTTGGCTGGAATTTGAAAAAAATTGATAGCATTATTAAAGGATAATTTTTGGCTGGAATTTGAAAAAAATTGATAGCATTATTAAAGGATAATATTTGGTTGGAATTTGAAAAAGAATTGATAGCATTATTAAAGGATAATATTTGAATGGAATTTGAAAAAGAATTGATAGCATTATTAAAGGATAATATTTGGTTTTAATTTGAAAAGGCTTATCAGAGGAAAACAAAATTTGCCCAGAACATAATCCCACACAGTACTGGTGTATGTATAGGCACTAAGTAAACATTTTAGGAAATGAATTCAAAATATCTGGTTGCCATTTTTATGAAATGAATTCAACATAGCTGGTTGCCATTCATGGTACAGTCCACGTGTTTAAAAAATACCCAAAAGAACACAAGTACCTTTCAAGTTATAAAAAAAAACAACACCTACAGATATGAAAAAATTTAACATAGATAATGCTGTTGCTGACACTCATATCTCACCGTGATTATGGGGCTTTACAAAAATAAAGTAACTTTATATGCCTGCCTTGTTCGATAAGTTAACTTGCACTGCCAGATTACAAGCTTGTGCTTATATTTATCATATACCTAAAATTCTGAGGCGAGGAACAAACTCCATCTAAAATGTTTTCATTTCCACCTGATGCCTCTATATATAGATAGATATATTGCTGTAATTAGCTCTTAATAAACATTTGGTATAAGTCGGTAACAGATTTAAATCACAGCCTTGTTAATTAACAGATGATCTGTTGTAACTGTGACAGTTCTGAATCACAGCCTTATAAGTACATGAATATAAAAACAGAACTATGGTAAGTAAAAGATCTGAGTTGCATCCTTGTATATGATTCCTAAAAAAAAAATAAGATTGTAACAGATCTGAATCAGATTCTTTTAACAGGCTATAATTCTACTTATAGGCACACAGCCACTACAGTTCCCCTCTATAAATTGTGGCTAGATCATACCAATTACCAGCAGCCTGTAAAATAACTGTCCAATTTCAAATGTGCAGACAAATTTATCACCTTGTGACCATGTATCCAAGTTTTGTTCCACAGTAAGAAGATGACATAAAAAAAACTCTCCACTAAGCTTCACCATTTTAAACTAAATAACTGTCTACAAAATTTGCATACAATAATTTTCATTATTTACAGTGTGCAGAGAGTAATAACCATCAAGAAGAAATCACATCAAACAAAAGCAACCCTTACATAAAGTGTTCATGCAACATATACTAGTCGTGTTTTTTTTACATGACAGGTAACAAGTATCAATAAATAAATATTCAACAAGCGACAGCAGTATCGTGTATTAAAAAACTTACAAAAATTTCAATTATTGCTAAATTAAAGGGGAACTCAATCTGATGATACATAATATTGTCAATAAAAATACAATTCATTCTAGATTTAAATTTGTTTTGGATCTGTATATTAGATAAGGTACCCCTCAATGATTAAACCACAAAGCAAGCATGCTTATCAGTTATAGTCACTATATTCTTCAATACACAACCTTGTACTGAGAAAAGATCTGAATTTATCATATTAACTTTTCTCTTTCAACCCAAACCCCAATGTTATATGCTGGCAGACCCGAATTTATACTGTTTGCTTCTTTCTTGTATTATCCACCCCCCCTCTCAACATTGTTGTTTGTTGTTTTAGGGTTTAACACCATGTTTTTTCAGCACTCAATAGGCTATATATGGTGGCCTGTATTATTGGTTGAGGAAGAACCCGGGAAAAGCCATGGAAAGAACCAAAGACCCATGAGCAGCTACTGGCAAGCTTTCTCACATAACTACAATAGCCAAATCTTAGACTTGAACCAACACAGACAGAGATGAGATGGCAGTGATCCGTAACGGAAAGCGCTTTACACCACTCGGCCACTCGCCCCCCCCCCTCGACATTGATAAGTTCACAATTTATCTCCCAGTAAACATTTGTATAACTCGCAAACTGCATGAGGTATTTTAACTAAGACTGGTATGCAAGTTATAAGTTGTGCTGATGTTCATTTTGATACTTAGAATTTTCTGTTTTCAACATTTTTTATGTTACCATAGTAACAAATTATTAAGAATAATTCATTATTGATCGATCAGGAAAATAGGTTAAACTGAACAGAACAGAGAAATGCTGAAAATGACATTTCTATTTATGATCATGCATTAGGACAAATACCCATCTTAAAACATGTAACAAGAATTTTAAAATGCTCAATTCTTTAACGCTCAAGTGAGAATTGATTTAAAAAAAATTAATAAAACATTTTAATATAAAACATTACAAAGCAATTTCCTGCACGAACATTTTCTACTGAATAGATTCTATTCAGAAGCTGTCAAAACAATATCAAGGGAGGTAGCCATTCCGAGCACAATCATTTTACTCTTAGTTTCAAATTTAAGTTTATGTAACAAGACTCACTTTTTCAAGACCAAAAGATCAATGGCGCTAAACATCTAAAAGTTCATCTTATTTAGAAGTAAATGAGTGTTAACAGCATGCCATTGGTAAGTGAATGATAAAGCTGTCCAAATCGACATGTGTCACATTAAGTATAACAGTGGGATTACTTGGCCCTAATTTATAAAGGATCACTCATGACATGGCATCTATAATACTGTAAAGTACTAAATACAAGTGTCACTGAATTGCTGTGAATTTAGACATTTAATGTCTAACTCAATTTCTTAACTGGCACAGTGTTAGCTGTTGATACTAATGAATGTAAATTATTTGCCAACTGTCTCATTCAAATTAAAATTTAGTGAGTTTTTCTGGCCAACCATCAGACTGAAGTTCCCCTATAACAATGCAGCACTGCAGTGACAGGGACTGCGCTTGTTTCACAGAGTCCCTATCCTGCTATTATATCTTTAGTGAATCCAACTGTATTCTATAAAAAAAACCATCTTGCTTACAAAGCATGAAACAGTTCAGTTTTACTAATAAATAAATGTAAAGCTGTCATCACTGGGAAACCAGCCCAGTACATGATTCAGTGCATAATCTATCTGTTGTATATTTGAGTCAACTTTATGCCTTATTTGGTTCATGTTACTAAAATTACAACACAGCCTAAACTGATTTAGTGCCATGTTGTTATTTGTACAATGGGAATTATAATGAAACAGAACATGTATCTTTCCAATGTCAGTCTTACTGAAGCTATCTGACTTAAAATCTGTCCAGACTGAAGCTTTGGACAGATCAATTTGTACTTGAATATATCCTGGCTGTTTTTATTGCCAGATCGCTGACGCAAGCTTAAGACAACTCTTTACTAGAGCTTAATACCACCATTGTTATTATGATACAAAAATTCCAATGCAATACAAATATATCACGCTATACAATTTGAGCCAATATTTAAGACAATGAATTAAAATTATAAATAGCTTGACTCTGTGGTCACAATTTATCACCTTTGTAGCTTTGGCTCTCTAATTATCTGAACAAAAATGTACATGGTAATTCGCTGTTAAAACTATCCAAAATATAAAAACGATTTCGAAAGAAAATTGATATAACATAAAAAAAACTAATATTTATTCACAGAACAGGAAGGCCCTGTAACGTTTTGTATGACACTGTTATCAAATATGCATGGGACATTAACCTTAAATGTATAAATTAACAAAACTAACTGAAGATTGAAACATAGGTCACAGAGACCTACTTTTGGTATGACAATGCTGCATTCACCAGAAGTACTTGTTTCATTGATTGCAGCCCAAAAAATTGATCTAAATGCATAACCTAATCAGGTCACGATGACCAAAATGCATCTACATATAAAGCATCATAAATCTAGGACTGACATTGCTGTTGAAACTGCTCTAAAAGCAGAACATAGCCAACCAAGGTGTGGCACATGGACAGTCAAATCCGAGTAATACTATATACCTCTTAAACATTCATGGCAGGTAATAAAATGCCAGCTAACAAATCAAATAACCCTATCTGCTCGCTTGTGTTAATAGTCTGAAAAAATAACATGATTATTTTATACTGAATCATAGCTATCCCTATACATGGATGGCATTCCAATATCATGTATTACCATAATAATATCAATACTTCGTAAGTATTAGCACATTGTTAGAGCTGTAGCTGGTACAAATCTCAAAAATGATTTACTTTAAAAGGAACTAGATCTTATTAGCTACCATTAAGGCAGAACATGTATACATCTTGGAAATTGACATTGCCATGGCTAAAATCTTCCACTTGCCCACTCATTACTATGCGTGGTAAATAAAGAAGGGCAAGTTATTTAATAAATGTTTGTCCAACTGAAGAAGTGTCACTTTAAGCAGATTAAAAATTATACAATTTAGGATGAATTAAATTGATGCAGAACAAGAAAAGTTTCCAAATCCACTGTCTGCAGGACATGTAGCCATCATAAATTATTCAAGTCTCTATCTCCTTGTTTTAACCGCTCCATTGGCCTAGTGGTTAGAGAGTCCGCCTCAGAAGCGGAAGGTCATGGGTTCGAGCCTGGCCAAGTCATACCAAAGGCGTTCAGCATGAAGAGGTTAGTGTTAGGACTGGTTGGCCTGGTGTCAGGATAATGTGACTGGAAGGGACATCATGCTACATGTCTGCGGCATGATGCCCCAGTGCTAGACATCATTATAAACTGCCACACTGCAGACATCATAGCGATATGACAGAAAAATTGTTAAAGCTATGTTAAAAATCCCAATCACACAGACATATCCATGTCTTATATCATAATATCTAACTCATCTTTACACTTGCCTATGAAAAAATCTGTAAAGTCAAGAATGACATAAGATGTATATGTCAGTAAATAAATAAACTAAATTTTTAATTCTTAACACAACTTAATGCTGAACTGCTATGTTAAGTTACCATATATACATGCTTGTAAGATGAGGCAAACTCTAGACTCATATCTGCTGTCGCATTACGTGCCAGCAGATCAGGGTCTGTGCAGTTTGTAATGAGTAGTCAGAACAACAAACAAAACAGACCCTGATCTGCAGATGCATTATGCTATGGCAGATCTGAAACTTTGTTGCTTGCAGTTGGACTCAACTTACAAGCGAGTGTAAAACAGTATGACAAAGACTTAACATTATTTGTTCATATCTAATCATCGACAGACATTTATCTCAATTTCCTTATAAATGGAAAAAAGGCTTTGCAAGATCCTAATGAGCCCCAAAATGGCAAGGGCACTGTAGACATGAACTCAATCGATAATCTTTTATGTGTTCTTACTTGTATCTGAATGTCTACAATCTGTGTCAACCAGAAAGCTTATACAATTATATTCACCGACTGTGGACAGCATTGATGAGAACAATGATGGTAACAGAGATCTTAAAACTGATCCTCATCATTGTCCTTACCATTCATGCATAGAGTATCACAAATGTTAAAGATCCTCAACATGAGGATTTCTAAAACAATGAAGAAATGCACACAAAAACTTTCATGATTATCTCTGTTTACTGTACAAAGTGTTAGGAGTACATAGCAAGAATGACTCAAAATGAGGATACCAGAAGTATGCACTCCATTCTAATTATGCACACAGGGATGACTATTCAATGTGCAGAGATCAGTGACATGTGATCTTTAGACAACACCAAAAGTGAGGACTCCTTAATAGTTCTGAAAACTATTCTTGGCTGAATATTTGTATTCATTATGCAGAGAATCGAGGACACTTGAAAACGAGGATCTGCTAACCAAAGTCCATAATTGTGATAACTATGGTTCTGCATACTACATTTTCTTAACTACCTTTTTTGACTGTGTAGAAAATCCAGAATAGTTGTTAACGAACATCTATTAACTGAAAACCACAAAAGTGGGAACACAATCACGATATGGCTTTCTTTCTCCTCTGTTCGCTATGTAAGAATATAATGGATGCAAGGTAAAAATATCCTAAAATTGTCGAACTGATAAAGCTCGAGGATTCTTGATAGCCATTGGAATTGACCACTAATCACCATCTGCCTTCTTTTTTCCTCCTCTTGGCTTGATTTTTTCAGATATTTGCCAAAGCACCTCTTCACTGAGATAATCATCAAAGTAGTTGAACATTGCAAGGATTCTATCATTTCTTTTCACCTCATAATTGCTGCAAATCAAAAGAGAAGGGATGGTTAAGTAATGACAAAAATTATACACAATCAAATTTTTAACTAGTTAACACTGCAATTTATAAAGCACATTTGTAACTACTGTAGTCAAGAAAGAAAAGAAAATTCCAAAAGCTTACATAAAAGTTCCTGAAATGATTTAAATGTGATCAGTATCTAACCCAATTATTTGCATAAATATTAATAAATGTACACTTACTGAGACTGTAGAATTGCTATGACAAGGTTCTCATCAATCAAGTTAAAAAGGATAAAAAACATTTGTTATCCCCTACATGTCTTGAGGTAGTACCCTATTAAGAGCTCTGTAATGTCAATATCATTTAGGATAAACAGGTGGTACATGTATTACACCAAATATATATATATATATATATATATATATATATATATATATATATATATATATATATATATATAACACTTGTTGTCTTTCAGGGAATTGGAAACAGCAGAGAGTGATCTTCTAATGTTAATGTGATCAGATAATGTATTTGATGGAGTAATGAGTTAACTGCCTGTCCCAAAGACATAACTATGCAACAGATCTGGACTGTCCTTGATGAATAGTAAACTTGCAACTTTTTTTTATTACTAACACGACACTCTACCAACTCAAGGAAACTTAATACCAATTGTTCTTCATCAAAGTGTCAAATTTGATTAGTCTTATCAATTGTAAGTTTATTTCCATACACAAAAAGGAGATTTTGCCAGAATTAGTCAGTCTAAAAAGGAGTTAGGATAACAAACTGATCTCCATGTTGCCAAGTACCAAATAACTTATCAAATATTTAACTTTCATATTTATATTTTAGGGCTCATGTGGATAAAACACCTAAAATTAAACATCAAGTTGCTGTCTACTTTGCACTGTGTAATACGAAACAATGGAAATTCTTCTCATTTGCTTTTACCAGTGCATTACCAGGTGCTTTGGTTATATATGATCCAGGTGATGAGAAACGTTGCTGTGGCTTACAAATATGAAATGGTGTTTCTTTGCATAAAATAAAATTTTCTGTTTATGAAAGTGTGTTTTTTTAAAGTTAAATAATGTCAATTAAATCGGAATCTGCATTACTGGAAAATCAACCTGATAGGAAAGTGAAATGAACATGAACCCAACTTTCATCAACTCTGGCTCTTTACTAGTTTATATATATATATATATATATATATATATATATATATATATATATATATATATATAAATATATGAAACTACTTTAAAAAGATAAAAACAACTGATGAATGAAAAATACTCATTTTCATGACTAAGGTACTTATTAAGTTTCATGACTATAGTATGTAATGGAGGTTTAGTACTCATTAACTTTCATGACTATTGTGTGTAATGGAAGTTTAGTACCCATTAAAGTTTCATGACTAAAGTATGTAATAGAGGTTTAGTACTCATTAAGTTTCATGATTATAGTATGTAATAGAGGTTTAGTACACATTATGTTTCATGATTATAGTATGTAATGGAGGTTTAGTACTCATTAACTTTCATGACTATTGTGTGTAATGGAAGTTTAGTACTCATTAAATTTCATGACTATAGTGTGTAATGGAGGTTTAGTACTTATTAAGTTTCATGACTATAGTGTGTAATGGAAGTTTAGTACTCATTATGTTTCATGATTATAGTATGTAATGTAGGTTTAGTACTCATTAAGTTTCATGATTTTAGTGTGTATTGGAGGTTTAGTACTCATTAAGTTTCATGACTATAGTGTGTAATGGAGGTTTAGTACTTATTAAGTTTCATGACTATAGTATGTAATGGAGGTTTAGTACTCATTAAGTTTCATGATTTTAGTGTGTATTGGAGGTTTAGTACTCATTAAGTTTCATGACTATAGTGTGTAATGGAGATTTATACTAACACTATATAGTGATGCTTACAACAACACTGTCAGAAAAATGATATCTATCTCATACTTTGCAGTAAAGGCTAAAAATATAGTTTAAATAGTTATATTTACTGTTTCTTGTCTCTGAAGCGCCTCATGCTGTCCAGTATATGAAACTGTTGCCACCTCTTAGCAAAGTTAATACTTCCATCTGGCAGGGTATCAGGGTTACCGATGTTTATAAAAGTCAGGTCTTGTAGTATCAAACCTCTGTCAAAAGATAAGAAAATTTCAAGTTATTCTTTACTGTAAACACACGTAACATTCGTTCTTAACATTTAAAGATTGTTTGGGCATTATACATTTATGTTATCTTGGCATGTCAATCTGATTAAAATCCAATCTCCACCGTCCTGGGTGAAGATCTGACAAAGACCACTTTGAGGTCATGTTCTGGTGACCTTTGAGTGAGCCTATAGATATGCAGCTTTCAGAAATTTTAAAGTGAATCAAATCAATAGGCACACATGGACACTCTTCAGCTATATTGCTCTGTCTCCCAAGTTGTCATCTGATTGGCTGATAATATTAGCAAGTATTGTAATAACACAGGTCACCAGAACATGACCCCAAGGGTCACTGTCAGATAGTCTCGTAGGACAGTTGAGATCTGATTTTAATCAGACTGGAACTTACTGTAAACAAAATTTACTGCACTAAACCCATTTTTTCTTTTTTTTGTTAAAATAAATCCTAATCTCTGACCTTTTGATTCCATAAATTACAGGCCTATTCCATTCATGAGGTGCCAGCCCTCCGGTCAAGCAAAATACATAAGTTATTATACAAAACACATCTTTTTGCTTTCAGTAAATGACCTTGTCCTTTACTCCAAATCCCCAAATAGTAGGTATCCAAAGTGTAAGCCCTCCACAAACTATACCTACCTGAAAGGAAGCTACTGACAAAATTGGCAAATGGTAGATGGTGGAGAACTGGAGCTATTCTGCAGAAACTTAGGAAGCAGATCAACAGGTTCCAAAAAATATTACTTTGCAAAAGCAGAACCTATAACCAGAAAAGTCTTCTGTATTGTGAAATTACAGTGGTAAACTCATCACAATTTTTTGTTTGTTTCTTTGGTAACTATTGGCAACTATTCCATGTAAAATTAAATCATCCACCTACCTCCCTCATTGTAATGCTATACATAGCAGCCATAAAGGTGGCTCCATGTTGCTAAGTGATGGAGTCATGTACAGAGTGATGACCCAACAAGCCTTTATGATAAATTAGGTTATTTCATGGAGTCTTGTACAGAGTGATGACCCAACAAGCCTTTATGATAAATTAGGTATTTCATGGAGTCTTGTACAGAGTGATGACCCAACAAGCCTTTATGATAAATTAGGTATTTCATGGAGTCTTGTACAGAGTGATGATCCAACAAGCCTTTATGATAAATTAGGTATTTCATGGTGGTAATCAAGGTGTGTGTGACATTTGGATTTTTAATGTAGCTTTTAGAAAAACTGTCATACTGCTACGATGTCTGCAGAGTGGCATTTTATAGTTATGTCTAGCAATATGGCATCAGGCTGCAGACATGTATTATGATGTCCCACTATCCTGACACCAGTCCTAACACAAATTTCTTCATGCGGAGTTATTAGCGAGGTAGCTGTCAGTACCATTTTTTTTATAAGTCTCTGGCATGATTCTGTCTGGGTTTAAACCTGCAACTTCCTGCATTTGAGGTGGATGCTCTAACCACAATGCCAAAGGAGTGGTCAGGTAATCAATGTAAAACTGTAAATTGAATTTAATACTTTTTTCTCTGTAATTTAAACACAAACAATAACAAAAATGGGTACCAAAGGTGAGTTCTGGAGTCCAGATTTGGGAAGCAAAGGACAAACAAAAAGGAACTGTTAAATAGCACAGAATTTTCAATTTAAGCTTGATTTTGTTTTACTTCACGTTCTTGATGCAACCTTCAAGCTACTGATTCTTCTGCCATTGGAAAAGTGACTTCTTTATCTCACTTCGCATAAATGTGGGCTCAACAAGTTTGTTAAAACCATGATCATGTGCTACAGGTGTTACTCTAGTCATACATACATGTATGGAATACTAGGAGGTTCTGTTTCTGCCAGGGCCAGCCTGTATGCTCTGAAAGATGCTGAGCTGTCGATCAGATGACAGAACTCTCGCAAAGCCTGCAAAACAAAAGCAGAGTTGAGACTTGTATGAAATCACAAAATTTACACATAACACCATATTATATTCATGATTTACTGACTTTAAAAAAGCTCTTTCATGTAGAAAAAAAACCTTTTTTAAAGTGATAATGGTAACAAATCTTAAGACACCAATAAATTTGGCACTTTTAGTGTTTAAAAGGCCTGCAGTTAAAGCAGCACATTTTCAGAGTGCGAGATTTTTTAATCTTGGTTATACTGTATGTTTTATAATGCATTATTTTCTACTGATTAGCCAATTACAATGGATTATATTTCATGTGCAATTTAATTATTAACAACAACAATCACTTAAAATAATTGGCTGTCGCCAATTATTCATCCTCATCATTGGAGTCACCAGATAATGTTCTGAAATCTTCCATCATTTTCTGCTTGTGCCTGTCCTAAACAATGCACAACTCAGTGTCACTGATTTGTGTAAAAGTTTTTTCAATATTAACTGCCTATCTAAGGATGCATATATTGATGCAGAAATATTTTCAGAAAATCAACAAACAATCCTTTACTGAAAATTGTAAATTTTTATCTGTATATTTCAATTTTAATAAGTGCTTTGTGATTTGTGACCTTAAAAAAAGTCCAGATATATAGAAAATTACGTGATTTTTTTTCCAGCTTAGAAGATGACTTACCTCAAGGTTTTGTCTTTGCCATTCAAGTCGCCTGATAGGTGCAGAGTCTAATGCTGACAGGATTGCCAAGTACGAGTTAAAATTGCTCATCTTTCTCAGGTGCTAGAAAATGAAGGTTGAAATTACTACTATGTTGTTATAATCATTTCTGTTGAGGACTTCGTTAATACAGTAGTACACAGACAATAATACGATACATGATCGATACGGGGGCTCTGAGTGTCCGAGTGGTCTAAAGCCCTTACCCTTACAAATCACTGCCATCTCAATTCTGTCTGTGTGGGTTTGAGTCTCAGATTCGGTCAAAGTGGGTATGTGAGAAAGCCTGCCAGTAGCTTCTCATGGATCAGTGGTTCTTTCCGGGGTTTTTACCAGGTTCTTCCTTCACCATTAATACTGGCTGCCATGAATAGTCTATTGTGTACTGAAAAATGGCATTAAACGTTACAACAACATCAATATGAACTTATTGTCCCTCCATTTTTAGTTTGTCTGTCATTGGTAGATGGTTCCATTTCATGTGATTTAATGATTGTATTTCCAGTATGCAGATTACAGTCATACAAATACATAGCATTTAATTATATTTTCATGATATATAAAAAAAATACTCAGACAGACTACCTGTTAGTTCTCAGTGATATTTATTCAACAATTTAGACCTTATTTTCATTTTTAATTCTTATAAACTGACTTAACCCCAACAGGGATGTAGAATTTATAAGGCTAGAATTGCATTCTCCTTTTAAATATTTATTTGCTTTGGTATACAGCCTTTTCTATATCTTACTGGCAAGCCATCTGTATTTGGTATACATCCTTTTCTATAACTGACTGGCAAGCCATCTATATTTGGTATACAACCTTTTCTATAACTGACTGGCAAGCCATCTATATTTGGTATACAACCTTTTCTATAACTGACTGGCATGCCTTCTATATTTGGTATACAACCTTTTCTATAACTGACTGGCAAGCCATCTGTATTTGGTATACATCCTTTTCTATAACTGACTGGCATGCCTTCTATATTTGGTATACAGCCTTTTCTATATCTTACTGGCAAGCCATCTGTATTTGGTATACATCCTTTTCTATAACTGACTGGCAAGCCATCTATATTTGGTATACAACCTTTTCTATAACTGACTGGCATGCCTTCTATATTTGGTATACAACCTTTTCTATATCTGAGTGGCAAGCCATCTGACTATCTATATTTTTTCCATGGAGAATGTAAATCAGACTCGTACTGAACAATATTTTCAGGTTTAAAATCATCCCCTGGTATCTATCTCCATTAGCACTTTCCTAGCTCCAATAATCTGATATTCTTTATGAAGTTAAAAATTACTGTCATCCTAATTATAATCAGCTAACCATGCTGTCAATTAGCCATTTTGGATTTTATAGGTAGCCCATATTTTACACATGCATTTGTAAAACATGTTTGATGCAAGGTTGAAACTACGACATAACGATTGTTCTAAGGCAGCAGTATGTGCCAGTCAAATTTAACAACCGTTTATGTCAAGCTGAAAAGCACGGATGTGTAAACAGCTGTCTACCTGAAAAACATGTTCCCAACAAGTGCTATAACATATCTACTGATGTGACTAATGTCATGAAAAGCACTTTAAGGGTGAATGGTTAAAAAGAGGCAAACAAAAAATGTGCTCTTCTAGTTAAACAAGTTTTAAATTATGGTAGGCAGGTTATATTTTTAATTATAAAACATTATATATATAACTTTTGCACTAAGCTTGTGTTGCTTTGCCAATAATTCCTGTTTGCCATGTGGCATGAAGATTTCTGTCAGTTTTGATTTATATCCTCATATTTGATTTCCACTGGGATTTTACTTAGAAATGAGAAAATTTAAGCAAAGATCAGATATGCTGCAAACATGTACATACCCTCATAATCTTTATGAATTTCATCATATATTTTTCCCTATCTTTTGCCTCTTCTTGAAGTAATATTCGAGTTCTACACCTGAAATAAAAAACAAAGTGTTTTTGACAAAATTTAAAATATCATCATTATCAGACATGACTTTGACCTTTAAAAAAAGAAACAACTGAAAATGTGAAAAGGGGGTTTGGAGGTACTCCCTTAACGGGGGTCTCGAGAGACAGCGGCCCTGATTAGGGGCTTCCGGGGACCCCCCCCCCGACTAAAAATGCATTTTACATGCATGAAAATCTGCTCCTGGTGCAACTTGTGACCATAATATGTAACAAAATAATCATTTGAAAAACTAAAAAACTTACCAAAAATTTGAATAATTTTACAATATTTATTGTCACATGAATTTGTTCTCCAATACTATTGGTACTTAAATTATTTCATGTGCATGTCAGTGTTCACATCGTAATTAAGTCAATAATTAGGTATTTTTTGCTGCCAACATATTATACTTCTCTCTTTTCATAACAAATATATAAAATACACACCCAAATACGTCATCTATATACAAATAATCCAATATATTCACTTGTCTTTTTGTCCACTGAACACAACCTGTTGCCATGCCAGTTGAGCTCTTTTTGCGGCTTTAAGATTTCTTTAGTCTTCCTTTTTGTCACCAATGATTTTGCTGGCTCAATGTGCAATCATTTCTTTTCCTTCTCAATGAAAGCCTTTTACCTTTCCATCTCCAGCTTGTATTGGCAACATGCAGTGAACATATTCTGAAAGTTCAGAAGGCTTCATTTTTTCCGTATGCAGCTTCATTTGTAGGTATGGTTGATGCGGTTCCATACTCTTTCAACCACGACTTCTGTAATGTATATATTGCAGAGGGCACAAAATGCCAGTCCTCGAGTGTTCAGTTTTCTTATAAACTGACAAACTAATTTCTGTCGACAATTTGTTCCAGCTATTCACTTCCGTATTTTTTAAAATCTTTATCTAAACTTTTTGTGTCATCGTCTCTCCTAACAACTAAGGACGCCATTTTTTTGCAAGCACGCTTCTTCTTACCATTGCCATCAGTTTCCTTTACAAGAAGATTCATTGGATGAATTAAAATTTTTGACCAAC
Source organism: Unio pictorum (assembly GCA_030141615.1). NCBI lineage: Eukaryota > Metazoa > Mollusca > Bivalvia > Unionida > Unionidae > Unio > Unio pictorum. The sequence continues at coordinate 16,933,075 of JARLTB010000029.1, read as the reverse complement.
CAGAATACTCTTTACAAGAGTCGTGGGCTAACTAATATATGAGCGAATATGTTACAAGGGCTGTTGCGGAATGGGACTGAAAAAAACAAAACGGTTAAAACCGGAAAAAAAATGATCAGACATTAGCTTAAAAAAAAACGGACTATATCAAGAAAACTCGGATTCATGTCAGGAGAAAAATGGAATTCCATTTTAAAATGGAAAAAAATCATGTCTGCATTATGTAAGAGGTACAAATTACTTCCTGCTAAATGCCGTTCTTGCCAATGTAGATCTTCAGAAATTTGTATTTTATATGATTGACAAATCTGCTTCTCACACACATTTTGAGCTTTGGACAGGGCATGTTCCTGTTCTCGTTGAAAGAGTATTTTTTTTCTTGGTGCTGGTTTCACCTTTTCATAAATTTTATTGCTGTTGTTGGAACCATCACTGACAATTTGAGAGTAAACATATGACTCTCCTGATTTTCCTACTGTTCATCTGCAACATTTTAATTTATATTTGACAACAATAAAAAATTGTATGAAAATTTTATCCATTCTGTCACAAGGCTAGTTTATTAAATTCATAGTCTAATCAGAACAGACTATACGACTATTATGTCAATCCAGATGCAATCATGTAATAGAAACCCTATGCCACAGATATGCAGCATCATGTCCCACCCAGTCACATTATCCTGACACCAGGCCGACCAGTCCTAACACTAACCTCTTAATGCTGAGTGTCAAGTGAGGCAGCTGTTAGTACCATTTTTCTAAGTCTTTGGTATGACTCAGCCGGGGATCAAACCCACAACCTTTCACAGCGGACACTCTAACTGCTATGCCACCAGAGCGGTTGTGTATGCTTATATGCTGTTGGGCATAAATGTATGCAAATATCATAATGCCATAGTTTGGTTATTTCGTCCCACCTTATTTCAGTGGTAGTACACTACATTTGAGTTGTTCAATAATATCAGAAGCATTCCAACTAATCGTGAGAGACATTGAGAATGACCTTCATTTCGAGGAGTCTGATGTGAAGAGACTTTTCTTGCAGTGTCAACTTTCTGCTGACCATGACAAAATATAGTAGCAAGTGTACCCCCAACCCGAACTATGCAGCACAATTTTGTGCTAATGTGCTGTAAAACAATACTACAGACATACAAACATACTAGTGTGGTGAGAAAGTCACCCGCTTCTGGCTCACTAAACTGATGACCCTCAAATTACTGCAATTTCAAATTTTATCCACAATGAGATACCAATAATAAATCACAGGAACTCAAAATTCCAGGTCTGGAAGAAGGCACAATTATTTCTTTTACTGTATTTGTTCCTGATTATCTAAGCTATGTAAGAATCCTGTCTGATGCATGAGCATATTCTGAGACTGTTTGAAACTGGATCAGAAATATGGCTTCCAGAGAGAGGTAATAAGCAATTGTTGATGGACACTTGACTTGACAGGTACCACATAATGAATGTCGGAAGTAATAATCAAATAACAGTTTTATGTCCAGATGAACACAGAACCTGTGAATGTGCAAATGTAATAAACGATTACAATTTTTAACCTACCAATATGACATTTTATTGAAGTGTTCTGTAAATTCTGTGAGGTTTGGACTTTTTTCCTCCGATTGTTCTTTGGCCCACATTAATACTTCTGGAATCTGAAATAAGCAATCAAGTTCTATAATTATCTATGTGTCGAAAATATACAATAATATCTCCTTTAATGAACTGATTGTTGAATAAATGTAACTGCCCCCAAAAATTAATCAAGATATATTTGGTACTTATAGCCAGGCTTCATTATTTTGGTCAAGAATGGACATAACGGGGAAATTTAGTATCAAAAGGAGACAGAATATTTCTAACTACATTTAAGTGAAGTTTGTTGATCATTAAACTGAAAAATCATTTTAGTGAAATACTTGCTTTGAATACTTAAATCTGTTGTTTGTGTCCAATACAGCTGATATTTCATGGTGTCCATCTGAGTCATAGATTACACCACCTTATAATGAGGACACCTTATAAAGAGGACACCTTATAAAGAAGTACCATCTTTACTTAGTTATAAGTAGTCAAATTGCAAACAATGCAGATCATGATCTGCCATAGTATATAGTGCCTGCAGATCAGGGTCTATGTTGTTTGTTCTACTGATTATTCCTAACAAACTGCACAATCCCAGATCTGCCAATACATTATGCAATACCATATCTGGGTCTGTACAATTTGGAGTTTGACTTGATTTATTAGCAAGTATATATGGTACAGGAGATAAATAATTTTTTCACTACCACCAAATGCAACAGCATTCATAATAAGCTTAAAAATAAAAACCATGTTATAATTGAGAACATTATATTAAGAGAGTGATGTATTCATGTTCTCATCTTATAATTACCTCTATCTTCTGGAAAAGTTCAGCATCCAGGTGTGTCATTTGTTCGGCAATTTCACTGGATTTAAAGTGTAAAAGATCTGGAGGACTAAAAAACAAAAAAAAAAATATCCATCCCTTTAATAATAGCAAATAATTCTTACATTTATGTATTGTTTCATTCAAAGATTTCATTTTGATGAACGTCTCTGTTTCTCACTATTTTGGACAATTAAGTTGACAAAAAAGTATGAATACTTCAATTAAATCATGTAAATCACAATACTACTTACTACTAAATCCCAAAATGTTTACAAAAAATGCACATTCATGAATTCACAATTTTGTTTACGTCATTTGAAGGAAATGAAAAAGATAAAATACTGCACACTAATTTATATAACTCTATAAAATATATTTAACATACCACTTCCATACATTTGTGGATGTGGAGGCTTAAATCCCACTAAGGTAAGTAAGTCAATTAGGTACATTATTAGGTAACCTGAACCCCAACACTAAACCTTAACAATAACCCAGTTCCTAACCCTTAATGGCTAGCATAAATGTGGTTACCTAAAATAAAGAATCTGACACCCTTTTGGGGGTGGGGGTGGCAGTGGCTCAGTGGTTAGTGTGCCAGACTAAGACTGTTGTTGTCGTTGCTGTAGGGTTTAACGCCATTTTTCAGCACATGATAGGCTATACATGGCAGCCAGTATTAATGGTGGAGGAAGAACCGGAGAACCCCCCCCCCACAACTCACCTCAGAAAGAAGCACCGACCATGAGAAGCTACTGGCAAGCTCTCTCATATACCCACATTGGCCAAATCTGAGACTCGAACTCATGCAGACAGAGGTGAAATGGCAGTGATCCGTAACGGAGAGTGCTTTAGACCACTTGGGGCCCCCCAAGACTAAGACTGAAAGGGTACAAATAAGAATCCTACCACTGGACCAGCCTGGGTCAGCTACCATGGTGCATCATTGGGCAAGGCTCCAATAGTCTTGGCACTAATAAATCTACTTGTGTTGTGTACAGTAAGGCACCAAACCAAACTAACTACCTTTTTTACATACAAGTAAACAAGCTCTAATCACCATTTTAACGCTGCAATAGTTTTATCATTGTTATCTATGCATGAAGCTCTTAACAACTTGAGATCAAACAAATAATTGCAAATACAGCATGCTGTTTGCTTGGAGTAATCAGTACAACAAACACAGACCCTGATCTGTCAGCATGTTATGCAGGCAGCAACTTTGGGTCTCTGGTGCTTGCTGGAGGACTAGACTTATAAGTAAATAACAGCAATTAATGACTCAAACTCTCTTTTTCATTTATTGCTTTTTACTTCACACATATAAACATAAGAAAAAAATGGCAAATTCTTACTTTGAGACAAGTGAGATGGAGGAGAGTATGGTGACCTGCAGCGCTTGCTCTTTCTGATGCTTTTTTACTTCACATTTCTCAATGATTTTCCGTCGTAAAACTCTAGCCAGCATGAGCTCTCCTTGACAGAGAAGCTCAAAGACTAGATCCATCATCTGTTGAATTATGCTATCTTCTAATTCACTTGAGCTGTAAAGAGATGATAGCTTTGTTGTTAAAGAGATGATGACTTTGATGATAAAGAGAGGATGACTTTGATGACAACAAGATTGTGATTTTTATGATAAAGAGGTGATGACTTTGATGGCATCCAATTATGTGCATCTATGTAAAACAGGGAAGTCACCTACCAAATGGCATCCAATTATATGCATCTATGAAAAACTGGGAAGTCAGCTACCAAATCACATCCAATTATGTACATCTATGTAAAACAGGGAAGTCACCTACCAAATGGCATCAAATTATGTGCATCTATGTAAAACTGGGAAGACACCAACCAAATGGCATCTAATTATGTGCATCTATGTAAAACAGGGAAGTCACCTACCAAATGGCATCAAATTATGTGCATCTATGTAAAACCGGGAAGTCGCCTACCAAATTGCATCAAATTATAAGTAAATACTGCACAGCTTGATCATTGATGGAATGACAGATGGAGGGAAAAAGTGATTACTATAGAACTCCTACTGTAACATCTATATGTGGTGATTACTATAGAAATACATCTCTGTGTGGTGATTACTATAGAATTCCTACATGTCTATGGTGATTGCTACAGAATTCGCACCGCTCCTGTGGTCTAGTGGTTAGAGCATCCACTGCAAAAGCAGTAGGTCATGAGTTCGATCCTTGACTGAGTCATACCAATGACTTACAAAAATGGTACTGACAGCTGCCTCACTTGGCACTCAGCATTAAGAGGTTTGTGGTAGGACTGGTCGGCCTGGTGTCAGGATTATGTGACTGGATGGGACATCATGCTACATATCTGCAGCATGATGCCCCAGTGCCAGACATCCTATAAACTGCCTCACTGCAGACATCATAGTGATATGACTGAAAAACTGTTAAAGCTACATTAAAAGATCCTAATCACACACTCTACAGAATTCCTACATCTCTATGTGGTAATTATAACTCTATGCAGTGATTACTACAGAATTCCTACATCTCTATGTGGTAATTATAACTCTATGTAGTGATTACTACAGAATTCCTACATCTCTATGTGGTAATTATAACTCTATGCAGTGATTACTACAGAATTCCTACATCTCTATGTGGTAATTATAACTCTATGCAGTGATTACTACAGAATTCCTACATCTCTATGTGGTAATTATAACTCTATGCAGTGATTACTACAGAATTCCTACATCTCTATGTGGTAATTATAACTCTATGCAGTGATTACTACAGAATTCCTACATCTCTATGTGGTAATTATAACTCTATGCAGTGATTACTACAGAATTCCTACATCTCTATGTGGTAATTATAACTCTATGCAGTGATTACTACAGAATTCCTACATCTCTATGTGGTAATTATAACTCTATGCAGTGATTACTACAGAATTCCTACATCTCTATATGGTAATTATAACTCTATGCAGTGATTACTACAGAATTCCTACATCTCTATGTGGTAATTATAACTCTATGCAGTGATTACTACAGAATTCCTACATGTCTATGTGGTAATTATAACTCTATGCAGTGATTACTACAGAATTCCTACATGTCTATGTGGTAATTATAACTCTATGCAGTGATTACTACAGAATTCCTACATCTCTATGTGGTAATTATAACTCTATGCAGTGATTACTACAGAATTCCTACATCTCTATGTGGTAATTATAACTCTATGCAGTGATTACTACAGAATTCCTACATGTCTATGTGGTAATTATAACTCTATGCAGTGATTACTACAGAATTCCTACATCTCTATGTGGTAATTATAACTCTATGCAGTGATTACTACAGAATTCCTACATCTCTATGTGGTAATTATAACTCTATGCAGTGATTACTACAGAATTCCTACATCTCTATGTGGTAATTATAACTCTATGCAGTGATTACTACAGAATTCCTACATCTCTATGTGGTAATTATAACTCTATGCAGTGATTACTACAGAATTCCTACATCTCTATGTGGTAATTATAACTCTATGCAGTGATTACTACAGAATTCCTACATCTCTATGTGGTAATTATAACTCTATGCAGTGATTACTACAGAATTCCTACATCTCTATGTGGTAATTATAACTCTATGCAGTGATTACTACAGAATTTATACAGCTCTCTGTTGCCCTACAATTATTACTGTGAATTCAATTATTTTTAAAGGAACTAAACTTTGTTGGTTTGACAAAATATTTTTCTCAGATATTTTTATTCATATATTGGTAAGGGTGCTTCTCCTGTCTCCAAAGATCAATCAGAGTCAGTTGGATTTTTCATGGTTTGTAGCAATCAAGAAATAATATTAAAAAATGGTCACCATGCCATGGTAACGGGCAACTTAACTTTTTGTCTCCTGTGTACTATGGTGCGGTTACATATGTATACCAGTGCAAAATCTTTGACCCTTGCAACAGCTGTTGAATTACTGAGCAAATATAGAAAGGGAAACAAGTTTCATGTCTTTGTCATAATGGGCATTCTAACATGAAGTTCCTGAATCTTACCTCATGAGATCAATAATACGAATAAGCAATGAGAAAGCATTCCGTGCAGCCTTTTGCCTGGCATCTTGGTGGTGACGGAACTTGTGAAAACGGTACAGAACCTTGTCAATCAGCTCTTTTGGTGTGATGAATGTTCTGTAGGTTGTCAAGAATGCCTCTTGATACATGAATTCTAAAATAAGGAAATACACAAACTTAACATGGAAAGGTAATATATCTAACTGTATCACTGTTCTAATACTGCTGACATATAAAATCTGCATAGAATGTTCCACAGCTTGAAAGAAATTCATGGGAAATGCATTGAAAATAGTAGATATGTGTTCATAGAACACTGATGTCACACCAATGCCTGAAACTAATCTAACATGATTACTGCAATGAAATTAATTTATATCCATATGGACAATTAAAACATATATTCTCTCTGACTAGGCAATTTTATGTGTTTAGGAAAATTATCACTTTTCCTAAACTTATCTGGAAAATTAATTGATTGATTGTTGATTTTACAGCACAACAGCACTCAAAGGCTATATAGCAACACAAAGAAGTTATATTATAAAAAAGTATCTATCACAAAGGTTTATCACCAACATGCGATAAAAGTACAAATCACAATGATGACATGATAAAAATATATAATGGTTCCCAATCAACAGGGGATGTATATGGTGTTTATAAAAGATAATTAGAAAATAAATGATAAATTAGTGTGATTACAGTATAAATGCTGGTTAAAAGTACTCAAAGAAAATAGGATTATACACAAGCTAAATCTTTGAATGAAAAGTTCATTTCCTTTACCTTATCAAAAGGTTGCTTCATGTGCTGAAAATTGTAGTAATGACCACATGTAGTATGGTGATCAAGACAATGTAGTATAAAGTGACCCATGGCACTCAGATGGGTCTTCACCCTTATTATGTCAGAGTTATGTAGATGGCACCAATTCTAATTTCTGCAATGACTACATTGTCCTTCTAGAAGATAGAAGTATATCTTTATTGCTATATAATTTGGTTTTTAAATGATCGCATGTTCAGGCACTGTGGAAAGTCAGCTGGTTTTATTGCTTCATGCTGATTTCCTTTCCATCATGACCTTCATTTCCTCCAAGCAATAATTTGGATAATCAAAGTCATTTGACTCTGTCACCTATTAAATCACCTCTTTCTACATAAAGGTGAAACATCTTATAGTTTACATACAAATTTGAAGTTTTGTTTTTGATAGCTCTAGAAAAAATAAATAATTATGTTTGAAAATTTTACACACTACTGAAAATTATTAGGTTTGAAAATAGTCTATGAAAACATTAATGGTGTTAACTACAAGACTAATTAAGGTGTGGTGGGCAGAGACAGACAGACATAAATGTACAAAGGTAGCACTAAACAACTCTACCAGTGTAGTGTTACTAACAGTTGGAAATAAAAAATACTACATAAGACATATATCACTATCTGCATTTTTGATTCCTTTGTGTGCAGTAATTTTCCCCTATTTCATTTTTCAACATGAGTGCTGCTGTGATGTTTTGCAAACACATTTTTACAATAACAATAATAAATCCAATATCTTGTCCTAACTTGCAATGTTTGTGAATCTGAAAACTTAATTTACTTCCTTTAAAAATGGGATCATTAATGGAGCTGTAAAAGAAAATTTCCTGGAGTATGAAGGCATAGCATTAGCCTGACGGTTCATGACAGTATCGGTATTTTTAAAACATTTTGAGCAAGTCAATCTTGGATTCATAGAATATTTTAACCTTCTGTAACTTTGATAATAAAGGTAGCATGAATACAGATTGCATCCATGTTTGAATTGTAAGGTGTTCTAGTTGCATTGCAAATGTTATGTGTCCTTGGTCATGCCAACCAATGGAAGAACCCCTGCAATTTGAAAGTACTCTCAGAGATGACTTCATTTTTTGTGCTGGAATGCGTGGAAAATATTTGTACACTCCCAAAACCTGTTTAAGAATGGACTTTATTTATGGATACAATCTTTTGAAGCAGTCATCATTGGAAAAATGTTCAATTTTGCTTGTACAGTCTGGTGCCAAACCAAAATTATGGTGTTTGATAAAAAACACAAATATTGCCAATATTATTTCATCTTGCGCATACTGTATTTCAGACTAATCTATTATATTCCCACCTGCTTTTGAGATAAACTGTTTCTTTATCTACCAGGGAAATTACAATCAAGATTTGTCCAAACACATCTTCATTTTGTTTATTCCTGCAGATTTTCTTGGGCTGCAGACAATGGTACAAAATCAAAACATGGCAGATTATTTTTGTCTCGTGTGAAATTGTAATTTTCAATATATCTGCATTTTATTTTGGATTGAAATAATAGAATGGGCAAGTAATGTATGTTTTAATTAATGTACACGAAAATGAGACTACTAATTTTGGGGCTGTATGAACTTAATGGATAACCTAATATCAAATGTGTGGGAATGGTGACTTGAGGTTAGATATTAAATTTGTCTGTTGTTTTTCTTTTGTATTCTGAATGAAATATTTTCACATGGTTTATGACAAAAGGAAAATTAACTGTTTTGCTATCTGAAAACATGCAGAAAATATGGAAATCTATATGAATAATAAAATGGCCAACCAAATTTAATTTTAGTGTATCTGGTAAAAGTAATTTTCAGCATAATGAAAGTGTCCCTCTTAACCAATACATTTTTGTGCTATGACATTTACCATTTCTGTATATATGCTGTTTTAATAAAGGATCCAAAAATTCTATGTCACAACAAGTAGTCATGCTGGGGTTTCAAAACTAGTACACAGTACATGTAAAGGTAAAACAAGCATGCTTATATGCAATGGTAAAAACAAGCAATGTTTCATTAGATACTATATATGTGTATATACACCTTTTAAACTAAATACAGTACCAATATTTCATAGGAAAATATTGATATGGCAGAGAAATCAATATTGCTTGGTTTATGTGCTATATTTAGAAATGATGTCAGAAATGTCAAGTGTACTTGATGTAAAAAGTTGCAACTATTTTTGCTGAGATAAAGGAATAAGTTCTTTGTAATGGGCAATGTTTTGTAATTGACAATGATAGCAAATGTGAGTACTCCATGGGGAAGTTTATGCCATGGATGTCAAGAAAAATGAATAAATGTTTTGTAATGGGCAATGAAAGCAAATGATAATGGGAAGTTTCGACATACTTTACTAAGAAATAGAACTCAATTCTTACTAAACTGCCAAGTTAGCGGGGAAGTTTATGCTTTTTCTATTAAGAAATAGGACTAAAATCTTAAAATAGGTTGAAAGATACCGGTAACAATCTATGACTCAGCTTGGGTTTGAACCCGTGACTTCCTGCAGTCATAGTATAACTGTATATTGTTAATGGTTTTCCATTTTCAAGTTTATTTTCCTGGATAATTTTTTTGTTTTTCTGACCTGTATGAATTGTAATCCAAAATAGTTTTGTTTAGAAAACATGCATTTTTAAGATCAAACTCTTTTTCTATTCTGAAGAAAAAAAAAAACAACCAATAACATCTGAATTAGACATAGGACCATGTACCAAAATACATGATGTATCACTGAACACTCTCCAATAACACTTGAATTAGACATAAGACCATGTACCAAAACACATGATGTATCACTGAACACTCTCTAATAAACCTGAATTAGACATGAGACCATGTACCAAAACACATGATGTATCACTGAAACTCTCCAATAAGATCTGAATTAGACATAGGACCATGTACCAAAACACATGATGTACACTGAAAACTTTCCAATAACACTTGAATTAGACATAAGACCATGTACCAAAACACATGTATCACTTAAACTCTCCAATAAGCTCTGAATTAGACATAGGACCATGTATCAAAACAAAATGATGTATCACTGAAACTCTCCAATAACACTTGAATTAGACATGGGACCATGTACCAAAACACATGCTGAATCACTAGAAGCAAGTACAACTATTGAAATTCATTCAAATTCACAAGCATCTCATTCTAATTTACATACCAGGAACTTTACCATTACTCAGCATAAATATGTTGGTACAAAGAAAATTTTGGAGGCAGCGGTTTTGAATTTGAAGAAAAAAATAGCCGTTACAAACTATTTAGCTTTGTATAGAAAAGGATATAGTGTCTGCAGTGTGGCAGTTTATAGTGATGTCTAGCACTGGGGCATCATGACTCAGACACATGGCACCATGTCACACTCAGTCACATTATCCTGATACCAGGCTGACCAGTCCTAACACTAACTCATAATGCTGAACACCAAGCGAGGCAGCTGCCAGTACCATGTTTACAAGTCTTTGCTCTGACTCATCTGAAGTTTGAACCTGTGACCTCCTGCAGGTTCCATTCCAAGCAGTCATACCCAAACACCTTTAAAATGGTACCAGCAGCTGCCTTGCTTGGTTTCAGCATTAAGAGGTTAGTGTTAGGACTTGAAGGCCTGGCATCAGGATTTGGTGCTCTAACATCTACTTTAAATTTAATCAAAAGACTGAATATTTGATACAATTACTGTCATGGACATCCAAACATGGGATTCTCTTGAGGCAAAACAAAAAGAAAATTTTCATTTTTAATGAAAATCCTGGGTATACCCCTCACCCTCTTAGTCTAACCCCAAAAGTATGTGTTTTTGGTTTGACAACAATCCTTGTTTTTAAGTGCTGACAAAAGCACCATTTGATTGACGAATTACAGTAGTCGTGAACAGTGTATGATTGTTTTAGATGGAAATACCCATGCTTGGCAGTTTTATTTTTATTTCTGGAAGATCTTGTCAGCAAATTGGTAGATCAAAAATTGTGGTCGAAAATCAAAAGATCCAGGACAATACAGGAGACTTGGCATGTATGATACTAAATGATTCAAGTGCTGAACAAAACTGACTCATTTTGAAAGACAAATCAATTTCAGAATTTTTTTATTTTATATTGTTAATATTTTATGTTACTGGGTAGTCATGAGCAGAGTTTCCACACCCTTGCAGAAACCCAGGTTCCCAGATCTATGGAACTCTATGGAAGCACTCAGCATGCCACACAGTAATGCAGACCCTAAGTGCTGTTTCAGCATGTTGAGGAAGATTTAGACAGACCACCATGGATATCTATATTTGAAAAACTATGTTGTCACTAATATCGTGCAAGATAAGTGTGGCTGTTTTGAGCTTCGACATTCAAATGACTTGTGTACCATTGCAAAGGGAGCTTCTCATTGAAAGACGATACATGTTGAAAAAAAACCCCAAAGTTTGTTTGAGTGTTAGAGGTTCCAGTGTGTTATCATATTTTGAACCACAGTGATTCTTAAATTATTATAACCTTCTAACAAACTTGATAAAGTTCAGTAACTATTATTCATTATAGTTATTTTGCTTAAGAGTGGTATGATCTGAAATTTTGCACTAAAACTTATGAGAAAAATAGTTGTTATGCTAATGTCCCTGATTTGGACCCAATTTAATCTGATTTTGATCACAAATCTTCTGATTTGGTTCCAGAAAACTTGGAATGTATATAGTACATTATATTTACTGATCATTATAAAATATGATGAATAAACAAAAATCCTGAAAATTGATCAGTGATCTAATTCAGCTGGTATAGCTCAGTACTTGAAGAGCTTAATACATTACATATAATAATCATTATAATATGTATAATGTAAACACCCACCCCCACCCAACAAGAAGATAAAACAACTACAGTACGTATTAGGGGGTGGGTTGGTGGACTGAATGGGAGTTCAATTTGTGTACTCAGACAACTTCATAACTGTGAAGCCAGATAATCAGATTCTTCCTGAAACCCAAATGCAAGCCATCCCAAAAATTTGGTAAATCTTGAAAAGATTGTACACAACTCAAATTATTGGATGAAAGCAGAACTGGTAACAGATAAATGGATGGACTGACTGACTACATCATAAAATAATACACTCTGCCTCACTACATCCCTATAAAAAGTTAATTAATTATGGCAAATATTTTGACTCTCTAAGTGTATTTTGTACAGAAAAAATAAATAAATAAATAAATAAATAAACAAACAAACAAATAAACAAATAAATGCAATTTTTTCTGAAACAAAGAAAAGTAAATTGTGGAACAAGTACCTTTGTACCTGGTCCTGAAGAATAGACTACATGTGAAATATTCTTTTAACAATGACTTGTAACAACTGTAGTGTTGAATTGTAATATTGCCGATTGTGAATAATGTTGCCAGCAATAACTCAATCTCTTGAGAATACTGATGGTTTTGAGTCTACTTATTTGTCAAGGGGGAATTACTATCAAGTCAACTAATTTATCAAAAGGGAATTACTATCGGTCTATTCATTTATCAAAGATGAATTACTATCAAGTCTATTCATTTATCAAAGAGGAATTACTATCAAGTCTATTCATTTATCAAAAGGGAATTACTATCGGTTTATTCATTTATCAAAGATGAATTACTATCAAGTCTATTCATTTATCAACAGGGAATTACTATCAAGTCTATTCATTTATCAACAGGGAATTACTATCAAGTCTATTCATTTATCAATGGGAAATTACTATCAGGTCTATTCATTTATCAATGGGGAATTACTATCAGGTCTATTCATTTATCAAAGGGGAATTACTATTAGGTCTATTCATTTATCAATGGGGAATTACTATCTGGTCTATTCATTTCTCAATGGGGAATTACTATCAGGTCTATTCATTTATCAAAGGGGAATTACTATCAAGTCTATTTATTTATCAATGGGAAATTACTATCATGTCATCTCATTTATCAAAGGGGAATTACTATCATGTCATCTCATTTATCAATGGGGAATTACTATCAGGTCTATTCATTTATCAAAGGGGAATTACTATCAAGTCTATTCATTTATCAATGGGGAATTACTACCAGGTCTACTCATTTATCAAAGGGGAATTACTATCAAGTCTATTCATTTATCAATGGGGAATTACTACCAGGTCTACTCATTTATCAAAGGGGAATTACTATCATGTCATCTCATTTATCAAAGGACATTCAAGACCAGCAATTATATACTGTGTCACAAATATTCGAAGACCATTAAATCTGTTACCATTCTGAGTAATATATATTTGGTAACACAGAATGGATACTATGCCACAAACATGGATTGAAATTCCACCAAGAAGATACCTGTATCTGATATGGATTTACTATGGCTCAATGTTAGGAAACATTTGTAACCATAATGAGAATCGGCATGCTCTGTAACCATAACAATTGCATTGGCATGCTATTTCTAAGCCATGACATGCTTTTTATTGCAAAGCTACACAACAATTATGCTAAATAAAAAGAAACATAAAAAGAAAAACAGAGTTGTAATCATGGGATTTATGCAATTTCATGCTCGACACAAAATATGAATATAAACAGTGTAAAATAATCCACTTGTGAGTGTGACCATTGCCCATGTACCCATCCCATCATACACAGATATACTGCAATAACCATATACACTACATGTTATGTGATCAAAGCATGACATTTCATCAAAACACATTTCATCTTTTTCAGCACTGCATCAAAATTAATTTTTCATGGTAACTTTTCACATGACTTTAACTGGAAAAAAAATATTCATCAAATGTTACTCGTTAGCTGAATCTTTACTGTAATTTATCTGTTCTTTTCAAATGTGATTTTAAAAAAATATAAGAATTTAAAAATATCATTTTTTTAAAAAAATACTGACGCTTCATGAGACAAAATATCTTTCAAGGAAATGTCATAAAAATAAACATGATATCAAGCAAGGCAAACATGTCACTGCCCACAATAAATATATTGCATACATGGATCGTAAATCTTACACTATTGCAAATACCTTGTCTGCACATATGAAGCTACAATCAACTCAGTAAAATAAATAATTAAATTGCACATCTGGAGTTGTCAATCTTTTTCTTTCCTTTCTACTGACAATGTAGGAAGGTAGGTCTGACTGTGGAGGCCAGGAAAGACGACATGAAGTGAATATATCTAACAGCATAGAGTGAGTGATGGAATGACAGATGCACAACACCATGCTCTTACCTTCCTGACTGGTCAAGTCGCTGTAGGAGCCTAGCAAGGGCATGAAATGATAGAAATGAAGAAGAACAGATTGCAAGCATGTCTTGATGCAATTAGTATCAAATATTTGTGGGAAGCCTTATCAAGTAACCTTCCATTGTGAGATTGCTCATTAATCGGAAGCAACAATTTTTTTCACATCCACTGGATAGAACTAACTCAAAATTTGCCTAAGGGTACATATATCTATCTTATTCATGGATAAATATGCACATGAGCTAACTGTGACATCATAAACATGACAATATTGATACACTTACATATACATGTAAACTGTATACAGATATTTAATTTCTGGATGAAGTCATAGGCCAAAAAATGATGCATTTGGCAGGCAAGAAAAAAGAATCTTCCCCATCTGTGTGTGGATAAGATTAGTTAATCTAGCCCTGACGGGATAGCATTCAACCCAGGGTATTGGCATTCAAACCAGGGTCTTGCAAATTCAATCATTTACCATGATGCCATATTTTTTCTTTGGAGGTAAACTATGCTAATTATTAGGGATCAATGCAGGTGACTAATTTAATTTAGAACATATGGGATGCCCGAGAGTTTTTACAAACTTCTGTCAGGTTTTATGCAGGTAATAGATAAGGCTTCCATGAAAAGCTAAGTAGTTGTAAATGAACAAAATATCAACCAAATACTTTCCTTAAAAATCATATTTTTAAGGATTATTATTGTTTTTACCTGTGTATTCTATGTTACATACCTTGCACAGTATGTTAACATCTTTAACATTTATCTTGCTGAACTACTTTTTTACATTTATTTGGCAGGTTTTCATCTTCCTCAAATTTTCTGTTGCAATTCCTTGTCTTAACATTTGTATAACTTACCTTTAATCAACACCATATAGTCAGTGCTGTGCCTGTGTCATTGAAACCCTATACCATATACTTCAAAGAAATCTTGATTGTTCAAAAGAAAATTGTTCAAAAGAGTAGAATTTCCTATTACAATATTTAGCAGTAGGTTTGCTTGTTTTAGCCTTAAATATTTGTATGATTTGAGGGTTTGGGATGCAAGCGAGCCCTCATGTCAAGCACTTCTAACATATGGGGTGAGATTTTCCTAAGTATGATGACCAACTACTTTTCAATTTGGCATTGTGACTCATTTCTTCAACTGGCCTATTGATTGTATCATTAGATCTTAACATTAAAACATGAACTAGAGTGATTACTGCAGCTGTGAACTAACAGACTTTTGCAGAATGAAAACAATGTCAATAAAATGAAACAGCACTGATAATTCTTTTAGTCAATTTAATGGATCCATAACCATGACTGTGTTATGAGGACAAAAGTGATATAAAAAGGGGCAAATAATGGGAAAATCTATATATCCACACACACACACACACACACACACAGAGTATAATACTCAATCATAACCAATATGTGGCTGTGCTATAATAATGAGACACCATTGTATGCATAATCTTAACAGACTTGGCTGGGGATTGAACCCACGACTTTACAAATCTGAGGCGGATGCTTTAACCACTAGATCACTGGAGCACTATGTGTGTGTGTGTGTGTGTGTGTGTGCATGTTGGTATGTGGTTCAATATTCTATCATAAGTGTTACATGAGAAATATGAGAAGCCACATTACAATGTGGGGCTTTACAGAGAGGGATACTCTTCTACAGATCTTAAAGGAGCATGACATTGTGCATAAAGTGTTAGGTCAGGGTCAAATTTATATGCAATACTGTAATAAAGTGTTAGGTCGGGGTCAAATTTATATGCAATACTGTAATAAAGTATTAGGTCGGGGTCAAATCTATATGCAATACTGTAATAAAGTGTTAGGTCGGGGTCAAATTTATATGCAATACTGTAATAAAGTGTTAGGTCGGGGTCAAATTTATATGCAATACTGTAATAAAGTGTTAGGTCGGGGTCAAATTTATATGCAATACTGTAATAAAGTGTTAGGTCAGGGTCAAATTTATATGCAATACTGTAATAAAGTGTTAGGTCGGGGTCAAATTTATATGCAATACTGTAATAAAGTGTTAGGTCGGGGTCAAATTTATATGCAATACTGTAATAAAGTGTTAGGTCGGGGTCAAATTTATATGCAATACTGTAATAAAGTGTTAGGTCGGGGTCAAATTTATATGCAATACTGTAATAAAGTGTTAGGTCAGGGTCAAATCTATATGCAATACTGTAATAAAGTGTTAGGTCAGGGTCAAATTTATATGCAATACTGTAATAAAGTGTTAGGTCAGGGTCAAATTTATATGCAATACTGTAATAAAGTGTTAGGTCGGGGTCAAATTTATATGCAATACTGTAATAAAGTGTTAGGTCGGGGTCAAATTTATATGCAATACTGTAATAAAGTGTTAGGTTGGGGTCAAATTTATATGCAATACTGTAATAAAGTGTTAGGTCGGGGTCAAATCTATATGCAATACTGTAATAAAGTGTTAGGTCGGGGTCAAATTTATATGCAATACTGTAATAAAGTGTTAGGTTGGGGTCAAATTTATATGCAATACTGTAATAAAGTGTTAGGTCGGGGTCAAATTTATATGCAATACTGTAATAAAGTGTTAGGTCGGGGTCAAATTTATATGCAATACTGTAATAAAGTGTTAGGTCGGGGTCAAATCTATATGCAATACTGTAATAAAGTGTTAGGTTGGGGTCAAATTTATATGCAATACTGTAATAAAGTGTTAGGTCAGGGTCAAATTTATATGCAATACTGTAATAAAGTGTTAGGTTGGGGTCAAATTTATATGCAATACTGTAATAAAGTGTTAGGTCGGGGTCAAATTTATATGCAATACTGTAATAAAGTGTTAGGTCGGGGTCAAATCTATATGCAATACTGTAATAAAGTGTTAGGTCAGGGTCAAATATATATGCAATACTGTAATAAAGTGTTAGGTCAGGGTCAAATCTATATGCAATACTGTAATAAAGTGTTAGGTCAGGGTCAAATTTATATGCAATACTGTAATAAAGTGTTAGGTCAGGGTCAAATTTATATGCAATACTGTAATAAAGTGTTAGGTCAGGGTCAAATTTATATGCAATACTGTAATAAAGTGTTAGGTCAGGGTCAAATTTATATGCAATACTGTAATAAAGTGTTAGGTCGGGGTCAAATTTATATGCAATACTGTAATAAAGTGTTAGGTCGGGGTCAAATTTATATGCAATACTGTAATAAAGTGTTAGGTCGGGGTCAAATCTATATGCAATACTGTAATAAAGTGTTAGGTCGGGGTCAAATTTATATGCAATACTGTAACAATACACTCTCAGATCAACAAAGCAATAATGACGGCTGCCTTAACACAAATTTCATGACCAAATATGGAACAATTTCTAACCTTTTCTTTTAAACAATAAAAGTATGAGAGCAAATCTAATATAATCATTTCTGGTTTAAACATGAAACAATGAAATGACAAGACACAGACAATAAATATCGACTATCGTATTTGGTTGATATATGTCATCTACATGTACTCGAAAGTGGTGGTATGGTACCGTATATTCTAGCTCAGAGTCAACACTTTTTACTGAAATTTCAAATCATGCAGAATAGGGGTAAACTTTAAGGCATGACTTACAGAAAATGGCATGGTTTTATGAGTTGCAGTACATGTACATTTCTGTCAATTTAGTTATTTTCATGCATATATTTCCATCCAGAATTGCAGGTAAGTTATGTTATTAGTTTAACAATTACAAAATATCTAAATTCCGATGGATTTTAACAATTATTTAAACTTTAGTTTTCTCTTTTTAAGGTGGAGGTGTAAATCTAGTTTTGTTACGTTAGTGTCATGTTGTGGTAACAATTGCAAATGCCTTGATGTATAAATATATCTTTTATAGTTAATTCGTCTAGTCTCTTTGTTAGACTGTAGTCAAAGTGCTAATCTACATAGCCAGAATGTTCAGAATGTTTGTTGCAACTCCCTACTGACATGAAATAAATTCTGACTGGGAGAAAATCAGAAGCCAGCAAGTTTTAGATTAATCAAAGAAGTTTTATTCAGATTTAGGACAGATTTTCTAAGCAAGCAAGCAAGCCATTATTTTTTGGACGAAATTCATTTTGAAATAAGTGCATGGGTGAACCCCAGCCAAGGGAGGATCATAGACAGTTTAGATTGTACTTCGAATGACTTAACTTGCCACTCATAAAAGAGATGAAATTCTTTTGTAATTCGAGGATGGGATCTGTGGATGAAGGCTTCTTAAGGTAACATATCTTTGCCAAATTATCCGTTTTACTTTCAAAAATAGGAATTTCTATGATTGATACAATGTTACATATAGTAGATATTTGAACTGAAATCGAAGTATAGTGTCATTTACTACTATGCTGCATCGTAATGCATGACTAAATTTTTGAGATTTGTGTTAGAACTGTACATGCTTATCAGAACATGAACATATAGTCATTGTTGGACTTATTCACATGTATATATGGTATTTATATGTTTGCATGTTTTCTTTTATAACTCGCAGGGTGAACAATGTACAGGATTGCTAATGATGATGATAATTTACTATATCAAAACTTAGATGTGAGTGTGTGAGTTGACATGTTAATTTATTTGCCATTATCCTGGTGGATGGTCTTGAGAGAGTTGTGAAGGAGCACATGGCTGTGATCACAAGAAGGGTCAGGAAATAACAGTAGCAATGGTACTGGAGCACGAAAGATGACAGACATGTAGCATGATGTCCCACCCAGTCACATTATCCTGACATTAGGCTGACCAGTCCTAACACTCGCCTCTTAATGCTGAGTGTCAACCAAAGCAGCTGTTAGTACATTTTTTAAAGTCTTTGGTATGACTCAGCCGGGGATTGAACCCACGTCCTCCCACATCCAAGATGGATGCTCTAACCACTAGGCCACATTTAATTTTGTGCTCACTGTGAACACTGCTGATGTTTGATGCCATGGAATGTTTCGATTTCTACTTTATCACTCAAAATTTAATTTTATTTCCTACAAGACATTTCCTGAGCTGTTTGCCAGTATGCACTAGATCAAAAATTCTAGCTTGTAAAAGCGGCATCGAAGATTTGACACATTCAGTGCCCCAGTAAAGTCACGTTTAGCTAACTGTGGAAACTTGATTTGCATATTTAAAACTCACTAAATTCTGCTGCACACTTGACAGCCCTTCTCAGCTGTAGCCATCCTTTAATGAGATTCCACTGATTGTAGCCACCCTTTAATGAGAATCCAGATTGTAGCCACCCTTTAATGAGAATCCACTGATTATAGCAACCCTATAATTAGAATCCACTGATTGTAGCCACCTTTTCAATGAGATTCCATTGATTGTAGCCACCCTTTAGTGAGATTCCACTGATTGTAGCCACCCTTTAATGAGAATCCAGATTGTAGCCACCATTTAATGAGAATCTACTGATTGTAGACACTCTTTAATGAGATTCCATTGATTGTAATCACCCTTTAATGAGATTCCGCTGATTATAGCCACCTTTAATGAGATTCCATTGATTATAGCCACCCTTTAATGAGATTCCATTGATTATAGCCTCCCTTAAATGAGAATCCACTGATTGTAGCCACCCTTTAATGAGATTCCATTGATTATAGCCACCCTTTAATGAGATTCCACTGATTGTAGCCACCCTTTAATGAGATTTCACTGATTATAGCCACCTTTAATGAGATTCCATTGATTATAGCCACACTTTAATGAGATTCCACTGATTGTAGCCACCCTTTAATGAGAATCCACTGATTGTAGCCACCCTTTAATGAGATTCCATTGATTGTAGCCACCCTTTAATGAGATTCCATTGATTGTAGCCACCCTTTAATGAGATTCCATTGATTGTAGCCACCATTTAATGAGATTCCACTAGTTGTAGCCACCATTTAATGAGATTCCACTGACAGTACAATTAACTGAAGGGTCACCCTCCTTAATCTTGCCCAAGTTTAACAAACTTCATTGTTCTGTCAGTTACACTCGCACTTGGAAATCATACTTTTTCAACTATCAACTTTGTCAGCTTCACAATTGTGAAAAGAAATCATAATGCTTATGACAATGTTCTGATTGAAAGTTATGGACTTTATAAAGAAACATAACACTGCTGAATGTGAATTTAGTGTTCTGGAGAAAATTTTGTTTGAATTTGGTGTTTTGGATATACTGGTGTTTGAATTTGGTGTCTTGGAGAAATTGGTGTGTTAAATTGGATTTGGATTTGTCGTATAGCTACAATGTCAGCAGTGTGACAGTTTATAGTGATGTCTAGCACTGGGGCATCATGCCTCAGACATGTAACATCATCTCCCACCGAGTCAAATTATTCTGGCTGAATCTGAGACTCGAACCTATGCAGACAGAGGTGAGATGGCAGTGATCCGTAATGGAAAGCACTTCAGACCACTTGGGGCATTTGAAGAAAAACCCTGTCATATTTCTCATGTAAATGATTTAAAATTTCAAACATGGATTTCAATGAATTTTGTGTGGACTGAAATGCTGATACAATGTAAGTTGTCTGGCATCTTTTCTTTCTGTCAATTGATCTGTTTATCCAGATCTGTAGTTTATTTTTTTCAAAGTGCAACCCTGACTTACTGATGGTAGGTCAACATACACTGATGGAATAGATTACCAATGTAGGAGACTCTAAATATGACAGAGTCAAAAGAAAATTTTAACATGATGTATATACGAGTGCCTTGACTTACAACCAAATCATCTTATAAGTGAGCATATACGGTACCTGCCATGATCCAAAAATTTTGTTATTTATAACTTAACCAAATTGGCAACAAAATATGAACAGGTTTTCTGGGGTGACAGCCAAGGTCACATAAAAAAAGAAATGAACTTGCAGGACTTGAACTATGTCATTAAAATCTGAAAAGCAGGCATAGTTGAAATCTTTTAAGTAATGATACAAGCTTGCTGCGTCTAAATATATTAAAAAAAAAGAATATGCATTGATATGACATCATGATAAAATGTGACGAGACTTGACTACTGATGCTGATTTCACCCTAATTAAACACAATCACATATTTTCATATATTTGCAAGTCATAAATATTGTAAACTATACTGATCTACCTGTCAAATAAAAACATGATATAATAATAACACAAATAATCATCTCTAAAATAACGGCTGTAATTTACCATGTAAAAAATACTGCTAATTTTTCCTGCTATTATGTGTCTTGTTCTTTTCTAACCAGATTGTAGTCAATAATTCCACAGCTTGCCTCTTTGAAGTTCTAACTAATTTCCAGCAACTATTGTACACTTATCATTATCATGAAGAAATAAAATTAAAGTGACCTTGACAGCCAAACACTGGCCCCCTTTTTCTATTCATTTTAATAAAATTTGCATCAGTACAATTTTAGAACATAACATGTAATCAGCTCTATACTTTTGTGCTGTAAAACCAACTTTAAGCACAATGTAACGACTCCCTCTTTGTAAGAGGGGTAGTTAACTGGATTTAGCTATGTTATCTAGGGAATAACCTCCCTCGATATTATGACCTAGCGTGAGTGGAAACGGAGAACTGGGCAAGATTATCGGGAAGAAATATTGCAATACAAGACCCCTTTGACAAGAAAAATAACAAATTGGACTTCCAAGATTTTCCTCTGTACTCATCACTTATCCCTTTTCGGACTTCACTTGTCACTTCACGTGATATGGACAATAAACAAATTTCCAAAGTAAAAATGGGGTAAGGGTCAGAGGAAACTCGGACTATACTTTTCCTTGGTGGTGAAGACATTTTCAAGATAATTTGTTGAATGATAATTCAAATCAGCATTGGCAGTGCATATGCAGAACAAATTTCTTATTAGGCCCCAGTTTCTCTTAAAAGCATTTCTAAAACTGTTCTTATATATATATATATATATATATATATATATATATATATATATATATATATATATTAAAAGATGCAAAAATGCTTGCTACCAGGCCAACAGTTCGAATGAGCTTAGTTCCCTAATACCGTGACCAGTAGTACCGGACTGTTTCAGCGACTAACGCTTAACGAGACATCTGTTATTTTATTAAATATTTTAAATAACTGAGAATTGGGGAATTCGTGAATTTTCTGCATTCGGCATGAATTCGGCTATGAACCATCAATATTCATTCCTAACCAGTTGTAGTTTTACTGCTTCTCTTTGATTATAATGTTAGTTGATATACACTGGTCTTTGGATTCTTATGACAATCAGTCATTCACTGCCATTATTTAAACCTTGTTATTGGCATTGGCTACTGGTACTAGGTACTATATTGCTGGTACCTGTTTGTTCTTATCATAAATCTGCATCAATTACGGTACATGTTTTCATTACCAAACATATTAAGTGATTAAGAAATGATGCCCACTCTCTCCTCTCAACATAAATACTGCAGAGGGCATTGTTTTTAATGCTAATGTACTGGTACAGTTTTTAGTGAGTTGAGCATGTTCTGTTCAATCTTTCCAGTCATAACCATTGGTATAACAAACAGGCTGTGTATCTGTATACGCATATGTGCAAATATAAATAATGGAAACAGCATCCGTCTTTTACTTCATAGAGGCTAGCTAAAGTGGCAATACCCATCATAAGTCATTCATTATGAAACAGGGCCATTCCAGTAAAATATTCAAAGGACCCAGGGAAGCACTTTTAATGTGGGGTACTCACCCATAGATGCTATATAGAATTTTCATTTCATTTAAATTTGAACTCCGTGCTGTCAAAGTACCCTGTGATAATTTAAAAAAAAAAAAAAACTGCATTCCACGAGTACCTTATATATTGAAATGGAACAGCCCACATTCATTCTGACCACATTTTCACAAGGATTTAAAATAATCTACTGTATGTGCATCTGACCATGGTTAATACTGACCATCTGACCAAGGTTAATGCAAGATAATTCTTTGTACATGATATAATAAGTTATAACACTAAGTCAGACTTTACACTTAAAGGCTAACTGCAACCTGAAATCAATACGAGTTGAGGACAACTGTCAAACTGTATGGTCACTTATCTGTCATCACATGTGGCAGATCCGAGTCGATGCAGTTTGTTGGGTGTAGTCAGCAGAACAATCAATATTGACCCTGATCAGTGAATGCAACATATGAAGGCATATCTGGGTCTATGGTGTTGCAGTTGGACCTATCGATGTGTGTATATACGGTATCCCAAAAGTAAACTTTCACACCCATACATGGAAATGTTATCAAACATGAATGACTCCACAATATCAAATCATAACCAATCATATTTGTTATGCAAAATTATATTACAGACATCCAAGATATCATTCTATGGTATACAAAGATAAATAAAAATATTGAAACACTCCACTTAAGTATTTAACATGAATCAAAATGAATAAAACAGTATATATTAATGACATTAAAACATACATGGTTTTTTATTATATACATACCACAAATCCACATACTGGTTGGCCAAATAAATGTTATACAACATATGTTTTTACCATTAATTCTTATAAATAAACATATTAAACATTTGAATTACCTATATAAATCATTATGGGTGATTATTTAGATATATAAAATCTTGCAAAAACGTTTTTGTACTTTTGAAACATGCACATTTTGTATGGTGTTATCTCTGTGCTCAGGAATGTTTGTGCATGTCATGCAATTTGCATACAATTCATCAAACGGGGATTTAGTGGACCAGAAATGCAAAATGAAAAAATAAGAAACAATACAAAAATTTAAGAAGAAAATACATGATACAAATAAACAAGTTTTCAAACAAAAAAAAATCATATTTTCAACACCACTATTCATTATGAATTTACAATAATGAATGATCTGCCATCAAAACTTTCTAAAAAGACAATGATATAGCACTGGTTAATATTTTAAGAAGCTGTCACATTAGAAGTCAAGTGAAAAACTATGAAAAGTTTCAAAGAAGGTAAGCCATTAAAAAAAAATGTGTAACCTACCACTCTTGGCAGCAGCAGCAGCATGAACTATTAAAGCATCCACTGAACCTCCTCTGATTTCTGGACCATCTTCACCCTGGTAAAAATATGAACATATAAGACACATGAACTATTAAAGCATCCACTGAACCTCCTCTGATTTCTGGACCATCTTCACCCTGGTAAAAATATGAACATATAAGACGCATGAACTATTAAAGCATCCACTGAACCCCCTCTGATTTCTGGACCATCTTCAACCTGGTAAAAATATGAACATATAAGACGCATGAACTATTAAAGCATCCACTGAACCTCCTCTCATTTCTGGACCATCTTCACCCTGGTAAAAATATGAACATATAAGACATATGAAGCAAACATGATGCCCTGAAAATACAGTAAAATTATGGGGACTATATAAATCAGTTAAATTTTTATGGGTAAGCCTGAAAGCCAAACTTGATAGTGTATTCTTTGTACAGTACTACCTCCTTATAATGTTCTTCATACAAGCCATCAACCTGATATGGGTTGAAAGTAAGGGACCTGTAAGCTGAAGGATGTCAAAATAGGCCTCATTATGACTGTGCATTAAAACACAAAAATAGAGAAGTTATTAATGTGAACTGCCATGTCATTTCTGCGTTGGTTCGAGTCTCAGATTTGGCCAATGTGAGTATGTGAGAAAGCTTGCCAGTAGCTTCTCGTGGGTGGTTCTTTCCGAGGGTTTTCCCGGGTTCTTCCTCCACTATTAATACTAGCCACTATGTATAGCCTATCGTGTGCTGAAAAATGGCGTTAAACCCTACTACAACAACAATAATATGTGGTTATATAGGATAACTATGAATAAGTTGTACTTCTGGGTGAGAAAAAAAAAAATACCTGTTTCTTTCTGATGAGTTGATCAGAGACATCAACATCATCTAGTGGGTTGAGTTCTGCAAAATCTGAATCTGCATCTTTCTGGATATAAGAACCAGGTTCTTGTTCCCTGTGGGGTTCTTTAGGGAGTTCTACCACCTGACCAGCAGGTGCTGAGGACCTCTTTACTTCTCTAGTAAATGAAAAAATTTCGGACATATAAGTGATTGTGACAGATTTTCTGATTTATCAGAAATCAAAATTTATGATATAATGGCATGATATACTGCTTCAGTGAATTATACTGTTGACCATGTTCTGAATTAAGTCAGAATGCAGATGACATTCTTGTATTTCAGTACTGGAGGATCCTACAGTTAATTTTACTGTTAGATACATTCCTCTCTGCACCGTTAACACCCAAAGATCCTGAACTCAAAGCTAGTGAATTGCTTAATAAAATAATGAACACTTTAGTGTGAATGATGAAGAGGGAGTAAAAAAAAAGTAAAATGGAAAAATTGTTCTCTAAAATTATCAGTTTTCACAATGCTTTTATATAGAGGAGAATTTTAATACTAGTTAATCTGTTTCAGAAATGTGTAAATTTTTGCAATAGTTCTGAAAATAAAGACAAAATAATGCAATTTCCTCGATTAACACACAAAAAATATTCTGTTCCTGCACATACTTGTCAGAGTTACTCCCCTGGCCTGGCTCCACCAGACTGGATGCTTTCTCTCTCATAACGTCAGCAGATGTATCTGAATGGCTGGAACCTGTAGATACTTGGCTCTCTCTGTGAGTGGCAAACTGAAGGAGCAATGCAAAATTGGCTAAGTAAGCAGTCTCAAAGAAATTGTAATCAGATAATCTAGTTTAAAACCATACATGGGATTATGCAGCTTGTTCTGAATAATCTATAAAACAGACACCACAAACCCTGATCTGTAGGTACACTATACAACAGCAGTATGGGGTCTGTCGTCTGCAGCTGCACCAGAGTTATAAGTGACTATGTATGTAATGTTGAAATGGGACCTGTGAAATTTGCCATATATACACAAATGATTCTTATATTCAAGTAGTTGCTCGAGTAGGTTTCACTGTACTGTAATTCATTCAAAACGGAATAAGCAAACAAAAGAGTTCAGCTATTCATATGGATAGAAGTTTAAGTTTATTTCCATAATTCTCCCTTTCTTTCACCCGAGAGATGGCACAGTCAGTATGTCCAAGAACTCTGTGTCATATGCTTTTTTCTAATGTTCACTCATTCAGCCATCATACGAGAAATTCAATCAAGCTATAAGAAAGATAGTTTCAAATCACTCTCTATGTGTAGTTATGGGTCTGGAATACCAATAGTATGAGCAACTTGATGTGGAAAAAGTAAAAGTGTTACTATGGTAACTCAGATCTTACAGCATAATGTATGATTAAGTAATAGAAACAAACATTAACCCTGATCTTTATGTGATCCAGATCTATGCTGTTTGTAGTTGAATACGACTTGTAAACAATTATTTTAATTTTCTAAATGTGGAAGGGATACAAGTGTTATCTAAAAAATTAAATCAACCCAAATATGCAATGCCTCAAAAGAAACAAATGACTGCAAGGTCATTTCAAATTATAACGATTCTTTTGAAAATCTTGTAAATCTGGTTAATGTGGATAGGTCATTAGATTTCTAAACGTAAACTTAGGCTTTTTAAAAAATTGAAACTTTTGAAGTCAATTTTGATTTGCTGATTACGAAAACTTGAACACGAGTTCAAATCATGGAGTGTTATTATCAGGCGTTGTCAGACCAGTGTCTATATTCTTCAATATTGTCAGGATTGCAAAAGAGCATTAGGTTTCAAAAATACAGGGAAAAATATTATATGGATTATGTGTTTGTGTGACTTGTATTTTTATCGCAGCTTTAACACGTTTTCAGTCATACTGCTACAATGTTTACGCGTGGCAGTTTATAGTGATGTCTAACACTGGGGCATCAAGCCGCAGACATGTAGCATGATGTCCCACCCAGTCACATTATCCTGACACCAAGCCGATCAGTCCTGACACTAACCTCTTAATCTATTAATGTTGAGTCCAAAGCATAGCAGGTGTTATTACCATTTTTCTTTGGTATGATTCAGTTGGGATCGAACCCACAACTTCTTGCAGCCTAGGCAGATGCTCTAACCATTAGGTCACGAAAGCAGTTATGGATTACGTCGAGAAGGCATAAAATGTATTAGGATAATAACATACTAATAATTTACCAACTGAATACTGATTCTTGAATAATTTAAACATACAAATAGATCAACATTAATAACATAATGCTTGAAATGATATGTTAAACACATTTTGTATGTCAACATAAAATCAACAAGCAGGCCCCCATGGTTAAGTGCTCAATTACTGCCCTCTCACCTCCGTCTGCTCGAGTTTCAGTCAGGGGCTCAGCTAATGTGGGTATATAAGAAAGTTTGCCAGTAGCTTCTTGTGGGTCAGGGGAAATTTACTGGATTTTTCCTGTTGTTTTTTTTATCAATCAATGGCAGCCATATATAGTGTCTTGTGTTGTGAGAAACGGCTTTAAACCCAAAGCAACAACTACATGAATTAATCGCATCCACCATGATCTATATTTCCAAAGAAGAGAAAAAAATTAGAATTAAAAATTAGTTTTTACTTGACATGAGGGACTCCACAAGAAATAATTAGGGAAAAATAAAGGAATAAAAAACTGGGACATTATAGAGATTTATATAAAGAAAAGGGATGGCAGGAAGATCTGTGCTAGCTTTAAAAAACTGGATTGTACCTTTAATTCTAAATTTGCTACCTTTCGTTTTGCAGGAAGAGCTGGTATAGCAGGGCTTTCGGGTGCGCTATCACCAAAGGATGATTCAGAGCTGAGGTCAGAGATGGTGCTGATTGTGTTGGAGCGAGGGTACATCTGGTGTGATAACTCCATCTGGTGACGATGCCATTGTGCCTCATAAAAATTTATCGAGTGTCGTGATATGTACTCCAATCCTTGGGGCTGTGTGTAAGCTCCAAATGTCTGCATATATGCCTGGACTGTAATTTAAAAAAGATCCGTGTAAAATCTCTTGGATTAAAGCTTAAGCAATTTTAAATTTCTAAAATGTTGGAACCTTAAGCAAACAAATTTAAAGGAATAAACTCACAGTATGTTATGGATTTATCAAACTGTCCAAAGACTGACATGAATGATTTTTACTGGATATACAGTCAAGTGCAACTAAAATTTGAGTTTATAAAGCAACAACAACAAAATTTGAGTTAATAAGGCAACAACAAAAATTAGGTTCTTAAGACGCTTTTTCAAAACACAAATAATGTTGGCAAACCTTTGAAGTCTCGTATACTTTTTCAACAAACATTTCACTGAAACTCAAGGTTATTAGATTCACACTTCTGTATCCTCATCCCTTTCGACTGTCCACTTCACACCGTTGTATTCCTGTACAATGTTTCATAGCAGGAATAATGTTAATCCGGCTGTTATTTGGCACAAAACTAGCATCATATTCTTCGTGATCACATGCAAATACAACTCAATGTTTTGAATGCTCTTAATTTTAATACAAAGTCATTAGCATCTTTCTGACTATGATTCAATGGAGAAGACTGAAGGTGAGACTGTGAACATGAAGAAAAGGTTAAAGCCAAGTGGCATTACAATCGATGACAAGACAACCCAATGTTTTAAATACTGACCATGATTTGCCATTCTATAATATAGTGGCAGATCAGGGTCTATGTTGTTTCTTCTACTGATTGCTTCTAACAAACTAATAAGAAGTAATTCTGAAATGATTATGGTTGGATTAATAAAGAGCTCAGTCATCATAAAAACAGGGTTGATTTAGTTTTGGTGCTTAAAAGTCCAAGCAGGCGTTATCTCCAACAAGCAAGCAACTGAAATATCTTACATAACTTAATTATGGATGTAACAAGAAATTTCAGTGGATGGAGTCAAGTTTTAAGGACGAATTTCTGCCCTTCCCATAAAGTAAATTTTAACATATGCTATAGTGGCAAGAAATTGAAGAATGTTATTACCAGTCTTGCAGCATATTAAAAAATTAAATGTGACAACACGTACACCATTGCTGAAATCCATGTCCATGGAAATAAGCATCAAATGAGGATAAATATATAGATTCGGAGACAGTGTTTCCTAGCTTTGTAGCTGAACACAGCCTCCTGTTGACAGTAGAAGCTATCTTGTTAAAATAATGTTCCCTACCTTGGAATTCATACAATAGTAGTAGACAATAACTACCATCACAGTGACCCTAGCTTCAAGTTAGGGAAGTCAATGACTTTTGCAAAAATGAAATATTTGCCTTTCTCATTTAAAACTCTTCCATTTTTCAAGACAAAATTTCTGATCAAATTTGGCAAATCTTCTGATTTGTCCTAAGCTGATTTCTAAGTTCTCTCGAATGTATCCCAAAGATTTATTACATTATTTTATATGGTGAAAACTGGAAGAAAAAATATGGCCACCTGCACACCAGAAACCAATTAAAGCAACAAAGATAAAGTGTTACCATGATTTAAAACAAGCTTTTTTTTCCATCTTAATAAGTAATATCATGAATGAAAGACACAACTTTACTGAAAATTTGTATCTGATATGTCATTCTGCCAGAAAATACATGGATTATAGGTACGCCTTAATGGTTATTTTTCCAAGCTCATAGCAATGACAGTAATCTTTCTAATCCACTTTTTAACACTGCTATATAATTAATGATTGTTAAAATCTACCGAACAAATACACATAAATTTTATTTCTAGGAAACTTAAAAACGAAAGCAAACAAAAGAAAAAGATTTCTAAGTGAGTTTCGATTTCAAAGGTATTTATTACCAAAAATCCTTTTGGTATGAAGAAAAACAGGTATGAAGATCAATTAGTCAACAAAAAGTTCCTTAGGGACTTGAACTGGACGCAAGCCTTGGAAGGTTAAATATGTAAAAGTAAGTAGCAATATAAAGTCTGAATTAATATGAGAGAATATTGTGTTAGCATTCCAAAAAGAACACGTTACATGATGTCCCACCCAGTTATGTTATTCTGACACCAGACCAGTTCTAACACTAGCCTCTTAATGCTAGTACCATTTTTATGTCTTTGCTATGACTCGTTCAGGGTTCGAGCCTACGACCTTCCACATCCTAGGCGGATGCTCTAAACAAAAATAGGGCATCATAGCAGTAATTTTGAAGGGGCAAACAAACCCCAACTAAATGCGTATACTGACAGCTTCCTGGTAGTTTTTTTTTGTCCTCATACATATATTTAAGTCCCATGTAGTTCTAACGTGTAGTCAAAGATTTTCATCATCATGTTTCAGTTGGCACAAAAATGTGAACATACCAAAGAGCGAGTCGATTTTTCATTATAACTGACACAAAGGATTCAAATTCTGAGTCCCAGCAGTAATTGGTAATTTCATAATCACAGTAAACATTTTATGTTGACCAATTGCAACAAATCTCATA
Organism: Unio pictorum; assembly: GCA_030141615.1. Taxonomy (NCBI): domain Eukaryota; kingdom Metazoa; phylum Mollusca; class Bivalvia; order Unionida; family Unionidae; genus Unio; species Unio pictorum. The sequence goes on along the minus strand of JARLTB010000029.1, from coordinate 16,902,012 downwards.
TCATGTTTAATTACTGACAAACACACTGAGACTTTTACTTGGAAACAAGACAACAGGTTTTCTTTAACTGTCTGAAAACAAAGTTTTAAATACAATTATTGCAAAGCGTCATCTGAAAGTTACAAGGCATTAAAATATATTTTTGCCAAAAATATATGGTGTCCAAAAATAGACTGATCACCCACCCAGGAAAAATATGAAGTCAGCTAATCTTTCCCAATATAAATGATGCAAGGAACTGATATCTGGAAATTACGCAAATCATTGCCATTTTCAAAAAATTCAGTACACGGGTCCTGAAATTAATTAAAAATTCATTTAACAATGGTAATTAAACATTTCACGAACCTGTCTACCTTATATATCATACTATTTTTATTATACCATGTCATAACATATTACACCATGCTGGGTTGAAAGATTTTAAACAATCTGGGCCATGATCCCCTTTTCTAGAAAAAGAAGGACCAACTAAGTGAACTGTGCATTACAAAAACCTAGAAATGAATGTATCGACTAAAAAAAATTAATCAAAAGCTTCACATTAGGCGTTAAGTAGCGTAATATTCGCTTTGGATGAACAAGACCATTTTTATTTGAAATCAGCTTAACCATGTGATGAATGTGCATGTGAAATTTCATGGCAATTCTCCAAGTAGTTTAGGAGAAATAGCGATAACAAAAACTCATGCTAATGGATGGAATGGCCAACAGGCCATTTCACAAGATCTTCTGGACTATGACTAGGAGGGCTAACAAGTTTTTACTATTTATTTTATAATTTATAGTACAATTTATGAATCATGCGTATTTATGCAAATTTATTACTGGATTATAATGATGTACACAGTCTCAAGGATACTTACTGTGTCTCTGTTTTGGGGGCAGAGGTGGTGGCCTCGGTAAGCTCTCCATACTTGAATGACTTGTGCTTGAGAAAGTATCTGAACTTGAATATGTTTCTTGCGAACTTGTCCTTTGTGTGAATGAAATTGTGTTGGATTTTTGCATTTGCATTCCAGTGAAAGACTGTGTACTAGAAGCTGACGAAGATGAAAGGCGAGCTTCCTCTGAATGCGTCATCTGTGAAGATCTTGCTGTCACTGTCTGACTGATTATTGCTTTGCTCATTGTGGACTGAGACGATGGTGTGTTCAAATCTATCAAAGGCATTTCAATATTATCATACTGTGATGGAAGTCTTTGCATTTTCATCTTAGTTGGAAGTGGAGGTGGGTAATCACCATTAGTTTTCTTAGCAATGTCTGATGTCAACCTATTGATCTCTTGGGTCAATTCATTAATTTTATGCACAGTACATTCCGAGTGTGAACTAGTCATAGCCACAATAGGTTGTAACATCTTTGAATCCGATGATGTTCGTGAAAAACTGCTTGCTCTTTGTGTCCTTGGTGTTCCGCTTGGAAGGTCTTCCACTGAATGGTTCAACCCTGAGCCAAAACTACTTGCTGGTGACTTGCTAATGGGAGAAATGCTTGGGGATTGGCTAAATGAGCTCATGTGATCAGAACAGTATGAATATTCATTATTTGGACTAGATATTACCATGCTAGTATGAGGGGATTGGTTGTGGGGACTATGGCCCTGATATGGACTACTGCTACCAGTGTCAAGGATGCTAGTGCTTGAACGCTGCTTCTGAGGGAGTGGTGGAGGGTGTTCAACAGCCTCCATCTCTCGAGAGTGTCTTTGTAGTATTCTGGAGAAAAAGAATACAGGCGAGATGATGCATACTTAGTCCTGGGAATATAATTAACCTGTAATATAATTAATGTAATACAATCTCGATAGATACTGGTAATATAATTAATGTAATATAATCTTGATAGATACTGGTAATATAATTAATGTAATACAATCTTGATAGCTACTGGTAATATAATTAATGTAATACAATCTCGATAGATACTGGTAATATAATTAATGTAATACAATCTTGATAGATACTGGTAATATAATTAATGTAATACAATCTCGATAGATACTGGTAATATAATTAATGTAATACAATCTTGATAGCTACTGGTAATATAATTAATGTAATACTATCTTGATAGCTACTGGTAATATAATTAATGTAATACAATCTTGATAGATACTGGTAAATAATTAATGTAATACAATCTCGATAGATACTGGTAATATAATTAATGTAATACAATCTTGATAGCTACTGGTAATATAATTAATGTAATAAAATCTCGCTAGCTACTGGTAATATAATTAATGTAATACATACAATCTTGATAGGAATAATATGGAAAACAAAACATATAGGAAAACAAATGTTGATTTATGTCGTTAATAGTAAAGGGGCACACAAAAATACCTGTGCATTATCATTCACGATACACAAATGCTGTGTAAATTACTTCCCACTCACTGTTAATATTTCATGCAATCACATCTACAATATATAAAACCAAATAATTTCCATGTTAGATAAAGAGTCAACACTACTGATACAATTAATAATTTCACCATGTCAATCAACCATCTATCTCATTTTCTTATTTCTGACCTATGATAAACAGCATGGCTACAAGATGAAGTCCTGACATGAGGGACCGAAGGAAGCTATGCAACAAGTCAGTTTGGGATCCATAAAGGCAAAGTCCTGGAGTAATCATGGTTGCTCAGTGGTTAGCTTGCAAGATTGGTGACTCAAAGAATGCAGGTTTCATTCAGAGCATTGAATCAGCTCCAGACTACTCCACTGTTTCTTGTCAATACACTTTATTCCAATGTCCTGGGCAAAAACAACCTAATTGCATTGTTGTGCTATAGAACACAATGCCAAAGCAAACAGAGTCATCAGCACAGTATTGAAGATTTACAAAATGTATCTAAAGTATAAATTTTGTTAACCCACAATGTATTAGTTCAGATTTAAAATAAAGTCAGATCTCCAAATGTTTATTTTGACTGGTCTCATATTTTAAATAAATTTTCAACCTGTTTCTTATATTGCACAAAGATTTTCCTATGCCAAATTAGTATTACAGAGTTATTGTTATTGAAAAACCTTCAAGATCCTGGCTATTTACCATCATTTGTGACCTTGACAGAGTGGAATTATCAAAGCAAGTTTATTGCCATTTACCATCATTTGTGACCTTGACAGAGTGGAATTATCAAAGCAAGTTTATTGCCATTTACCATCATTTGTGACACTGACTGGAATTTTCAAAGCAAGTTTATTGCCATTTACCATCATTTGTGACATCGACTGGAATTTTCAGAGCAAGTTTATTGCCATTTACCATCCTCTGTGACATTGACAGAGTGGAATTTTCAAATCATGTTAATTGCCATCTACCATCCTTTATGACCCTGACAGAGTGGAATTATCAATAAAGTTATTGTTATGTACCATTGTTTATGACTTGATAAAGCAGAATTTTCAATAAAAGGTTAATGACATTTACCTTCCTTAGAAACCTTCAGTGGATTTTTTTCAACAGGAGATTATTGTTACTTACCATTCTTACTGACCATGACTGAGTGGAATTATCAATATAAGATTATTCTTACTTACCAGCCTTTAAGACCACGACTGAGTGGAATTATCAATATAAGGTTATTCTTATTTACCAGCCTTTAAGACCATGACTGAGTGGAATTATCAACATAAGGTTATTCTTATTTACCAGCCTTTAAAACCATGACTGAGTGGAATTATCAATATAAGGTTATTTTTATTTACCAGCCTTTAAGACCATGACTGAGTGGAATTATCAATATAAGGTTATTCTTATTTACCAGCCTTGAAGATAATGACTGAGTGGAATTATCAATATAAGATTATTCTTATTTACCAGCTTTTAAGACCATGAATGAGTGGAATTATCAATATACGATTATTTTTATTTACCAGCCTTTAAGATTGGTTATTCTTATTTACCAGCCTTTAAGACCATGACTGAGAGGAATTATCAATATAAGATTATTCTTATTTACCAGCCTTTAAGACCATGACTGAGTGGAATTATCAATATAAGGTTATTCTTACTTACCAGCCTTTAAGACCATGACTGAATGGAATTATCAATATAAGGTTATTCTTACTTACCAGCCTTTAAGACCATGACTGAGTGGAATTATCAATATAAGATTATTCTTACTTACCAGCCTTTAAGACCATGACTGAGTGGAATTATCAATATAAGATTATTCTTACTTACCAGCCTTTAAGACCACAACTGAGTGGAATTATCAATATAAGGTTATTCTTATTTACCAGCCTTTAAGACCACGACTGAGTGGAATTATCAACATAAGATTATTCTTACTTACCAGCCTTTAAGACCACGACTGAGTGGAATTATCAATATAATATTATTCTTATTTACCAGCCTTTAAGACCACGACTGAGTGGAATTATCAACATAAGGTTATTCTTATTTACCAGCCTTTAAGACCATGACTGAGAGGAATTATCAATATAAGATTATTCTTATTTACCAGCCTTTAAGACCATGACTGAGTGGAATTATCAATATAAGGTTATTCTTATTTACCAGCCTTTAAGACCATGACTGAGTGGAATTATCAATATAATATTATTCTTATTTACCAGCCTTTAAGACCACGACTGAGTGGAATTATCAATATAAGGTTATTCTTATTTACCAGCCTTTAAGACCATGACTGAGTGGAATTATCAATATAAGATTATTCTTATTTACCAGCCTTTAAGACCATGACTGAGTGGAATTATCAATATAAGGTTATTCTTATTTACCAGCATTTAATTACCATGACTGAGTGGAATTATCAATATAAGGTTATTCTTACTTACCAGCCTTTAAGACCATGACTGAGTGGAATTATCAATATAAGGTTATTCTTATTTACCAGTTTTTAAGACCATGACTGAGTGGAATTATCAATATAAGGTTATTCTTATTTACCAGCCTTTAAGACCACGATTGAATGAACTACAACATGGATGTGCATTTAATTATAATAAAACAAGCATGGACGGTTTATTCAGCTGTGTTAATTGATAACAGAATATAGCAGTGATTTGTTCGGTAATGCAATTTCACGATTGCCGGTAATATGGAATATCATACAATGATACCATTACTAGTGTAAATTACAAAGCCAAGATATTGACTTGGCCTTGTCTTATACTCCGAATTGATTTATACACCACTCCCTCGATAACTGAGTGAGGCACGAGTTATCGAGGGACCTATAATAACAAAAGGATTGATAAAAAGGCAAAAAGGGTGGGTGGGTGGCAGATTTTTTAGTTTTTATGAATACAAGTTAACTGTCATATACCATTTATTGTGACAGACTGAGTGGAATTATGAATACAAGTTTATGGCTATTTACCATTCATTGTGACAGACTGAGTGGAATTATGAATACAAGTTAACTGTCATTTACCATTCATTGTGACAGACTGAGTGGAATTATGAATACAAGTTTATGGCTATTTGCCATTCATTGTGACTGACTGAGTGGAATTATGAATACAAGTTAACTGTCATTTACCATTCATTGTGACAGCCTGAGTGGAATTATGAATACAAGTTAACTGCCATTTACCATTCATTGTGACAGACTGAGTGGAATTATGAATACAAGTTAACTGTCATTTACCATTCATTGTGACAGACTTAGTGGAATTATGAATACAAGTTAACTGTCATTTACCATTCATTGTGACAGACTGAGTGGAATTATGAATACAAGTTTATGGCTATTTATCATTCATTGTGACAGACTGAATGGAATTATGAATACAAGTTTATGGCTATTTACCATTCATTGTGACTGACTGAGTGGAATTATGAATACAAGTTTTATGGCTAGTTACCATTCATTGTGACAGACTGAGTGGAATTATGAATACAAGTTTATGGCTATTTATCATTCATTGTGACAGACTGAGTGGAATTATGAATACAAGTTTATGGCTACTTATCATTCATTGTGACAGACTGAGTGGAATTATGAATACAAGTTTATGGCTATTTACCATTCATTGTGACAGACTGAGTGGAATTATGAATACAAGTTTATGGTTATTTACCATTCATTGTGACAGACTGAGTGGAATTATGAATACAAGTTTTATGGCTATTTACCACCCTTCATGATCCTGATGCTATAGCATTTTAAGTGCTAAGACAATGCATTTTCCATCTGATGCCCTACATCCTTTACATGACATTAACTCACACATCAAACAATTATGTTTATGATGTCATGAATGTCTCCCATGCTTCTTGTGGTTTTAGCTATAAAAGGATAAATTGATCAGTCTATCAACAGTAGTTTTTATTTACAACAAAGGATACTTCTGTAGAATAAATTAAATGAGTTTTCACATTTTTGACATAATTTTAAGAAAATACTTGGTATTTCTAAATCCATGTTCTTACTGACCATATGCTATTTTTTCTTTCAACACTATTTCCATGAGAAATGACCGAAAAACATTCCATCACAGGCACAGTTGTGGAATATGAGAAATGACTGCAAAACATTCCATCACAGGCACAGGTGTGGAATAAGGAAATCTGAGCCTTATGATCATTTGTTTGTTAGAAGGAACAAGGCTTTTGTCTATGAAGTCCAATCCCTAAGTGGGATTTCACTATCCCAAATCAGTGCATATGATACATTATACATGTCTATTGTGTAAAAACTTATTGTGATAATTCTGTCTAGAAGGTGGGAGAGGTATATCCCACTTTGGCACCTTTATATTCCCTGTACAACAGACTAAGGTAAAAACAAAAATCAGTTTGTTCTGCTTACTTTGGTAACACAGATTCAATATTTGCTGGTAAAGGTGGCTTGGGGGGTGGGATGTCCTGCTCATATGTCATATGGTTGTGATTATTGCTGCTTAATATATTTGACAGACTGTCCGTTGAGCGCGACAGTGGAACCTGAACTTGGGAGTTGTCGTAGATCCCCAAATCGCTGGTCTTCTCTAGAATTTCCCGTTCTCGAGGGGTGAGAGGAATATCTGGCAAAGAGCTTCTCTTGGGACTGTAATGAATTAAAAAAAGCATATCAATGGATTATATTTTTGGAGAAAAGTAAATTTTTGTGGATTTCATGGTTTTTATAAACAATAAATTTAAATATCCAACATTCAATGATCCTTTGGTGGAAGAAAATGACCCTTCTTATTCCATGAATAAGAATTTAAAAAATGGCAAAAATATGATCTTTTGCAAACACAACAAAAATTGATATGAGAAAATTGCAGAATTTACAGTATAATTAATTAATTGAGCCCAAGCAATGTTATCAGCAGCACTGCTTTGTCCCAGAGTTTTAATCTAATTGGAACATTTTGTAGATATCATTCACATACATTAATTCTTAACTTAATTTCTCTTCTTATATTCAATACAAATCCATGCAATTTTCCCCAATTGTTCCAAATACATTTGTCTATACAGTGATGTATTTTTTGTGTCATCTGCATAAGTTTTTCAAAAGCTATTTATACACAATTTACAAAAATAAGAACATCACAAGATATCCCACTGCCAAACATATCTTTCCTCTGCTTGATCTTGTTGAGATCAAACACAGGAAACTCTTTGTTTTTGCTCTTACAATCATTGAATATCAATCTGAATTCAGTCATTATTTACTATTTTTCTTCAATGAATCACTAGTAAAAGTGCTCTCAATTTGTAACCTTGGCTTACAGATAGATCAAATTTACCAAAAAATGTCAACTCATTTCTGATTGGTCTAAAATCATCAGATTCTTGGAAAACCCCAGACTGTAACCAATCAGAGATACGTTTACATTCACCACCACTGCAGCAAACAAACTATGACTACAGGTGGAATTGGCCATTGATCGATGAAAACAGATCATGAGGCAGGAATGGGGCTGAATGAGTTAAAAAGGTCTAAAAGGCATTACATAAGGAATGTGTGTTTACATAACTTTCAAAATATGCACCTGATATGCCTAGTTGATAAGCTGCAATGACTAGTTGTTAAAGCAGAATGTTGCACATTTGTCATAGGGAGTACTGAATTATTCCATACAATTATTCTGTACTTATGTTTATCCAATTATTGAATCACTATAAAAGAGCCAAATCAAACAAGTAAGACAGTATCTGAATGAAATCCCAAAATCTGACATTTCAAAATCTTCCAACTGAATGACTGGCAAGGCAGCTTTATTTTCTTGACATAACAGTGGTTCCGTTCTTGAACAGCTTCCTCACCCAGAAGCATTTCTATTTGTATGGCTAGAATCCCATGACATTGATGAGTTTGTGCCCTAGAACAGTCACCAATCTAATGTGGCTAGCATAGTAGTGCAAAAACTGTCAAATCCGCCACACATTAGCCGCCACATTATTAAGTTTACTGATAGGAGTCTCACAAATATTGACTTCTGTAGTTTCAACATACCCTCCAATAATTATAAATCATTGAATGAAATGAATATGCTATGTGCATTTTTATGGCCATAATATAGTCATGTTGAAGCTGGTGAAAATAATATTTTAACAAATTACATATTTCTTCTTCAAATACGTTACCCAGTCTTAAATACCTTATAAGAACTACTACTATGTTGCAAACCCAACCCTCCTAGTTACTACTTTTAGCTACATGGAGATGAAAGTTGTCTGCCAGCCAATGTGGTGATCAGAGTGATCTCCCCTTAGGTATAAGACTTAGCAACAAATCATTAGAAGCTCGCAAAAGCTAGAAGCTACATGGAAGACTGTTGTTAAAATTGCTAGTTAAGTACATGCTGCTCTTTGTTTGTGTGTGTGTGTGTGGTATAGCAGAAGTTATAATTTCAATATGTTGACATTGTTCAAATATGTCAATACCATAACCTGAATCCATTGTTTGATGACTTTGATAATAACTGTATACTGTTACCTTTGATAAATATCAAGATGTTAAATGTTAACTGCATAACATCTGGTCACCAGAAAGTAAGACTGGTATATCAGTCATTCTGGTATATCTCTATCAGATTATCTTATGTGTTCTAAAGCCAGTTAGTCATGTGACAAACTCAATTCCTTTGTAAACAATGAACATCTCATGTAATTAGACATTACCAATGAAGGAACAAATGGCTGTGATAAATTAAAAATGGTGTCAGATATTCTCAGATTAGAAAGAATAGTGCAAAGCAATTATACAAAATTAAAAAGAAAGAGATATAGTCATTTTGATCACTACTAAGAAATTCAATTCATGTCTCAAAGATTACAATAAACATGATCAATACACAACTTACAGCCAGATGTTAAGAGCCCTGATTTTATTGACAACGTGGTTTGGCACTAACCTGTCAATAGTCACAATCACATGGGATTTTCACCTTGATTGACAAATGTTTTATTCCAAGTAACCATGATACAGTTGTATAAGCTTTTGTGATTTTTTAATTAAAGTAATAAATATTCCAAAATCTGTCATGCCTTCCATGCATTATATGTAATCATAACTCACATCTATCTGATCCAATTCTGGATACGACACTGCTCTAATAAGGCCACTTTCTTGTTGCTGAATGGGGGGGCCTTACAAAAATGTGACCAATGTAGCTCTAATAACATGGTCAGTAGTACTCCTTAAAACAACATACATGTAGTATAGCCTCTAATTAAGACCAATGAAAAGCCAGGAGCAACAAAACTAACCCTTATAATAATCTCGCCTTTCCCCAAAGTACAGTTGGGAGTGTGTTCACAATCCAACTCAGCCAAAATATGTCTGCTAAATGTTATGTAGTTTGTAGGCATTCCTTCTGTTAACTAATACAAATTTTGTTAATCATAAAAAAAGAGATTCTATATTACATTTTTATAAAATAACTTTTTTATAAAGGAGCTGAGGAGCAAAAATGTTAATAACCTATTGTGTGTGTGTGTGTGAGAGAGAGAGAGAGAGAGAGAGAGAGAGAGAGAGAGAGAGAGAGAGAGAGAGAGAGAGAGAGAGATTAATTTTTATCTATGCTCTGAATGTTAAATGAAAAACTTACACCACTAATAAATTTGCCAGTTTACAAACAAATGAAAATGTAGCGAAACAAATTAAGTGCTTTTGGAACTAAGAACACAAGAAATAATTTGGTACCAGCACTGCTACGAAACTGAGTACATACGAACAAACCTTTCTGGTGAATGAATCAATTCATATGGCCCTGATTTATCTCTATCCTGGGAAATATTGCTTGAAATAAATATAGATACATAAATATTGAAATAAATGTAGATGGTGGAGAACTCAAGAAAATGTGTAGAAATAAAACTGGCACATGATGGACAGCTGGATGACAGGAGAGATGGATGGAGGGACAATATCATAACATAATATAATATGCTCAGCCCTATGTCAGGGCAAATAACCAAAAACATCTGGATCAAACTCAATTACATTGTTTTCAGTTAGGTATATCAAACTGATATGGTTACTAGATCTTACTCATCAGGACCCTGTGAATAGCTTCCACTTCCGGCACATGGGCTTTTCGGTGCATTATTTTGTCTGTGTTCCAGCTTGTCTACACAAATTTTTGTCAACTCCTATGAAAGAATGAAATGGTTGAGTCAAAACCTATATATAAAAAGCCCAAAACAAAAAACAAAATCCCCAAACAAATGCTACAGGATTACTGAGCTATTTCCTCATATTAATATAACCCCACCTGTCCTGCTTAGTACTGCTATCCCCATATAAGAGAAAGGTCATTACAGCTCTCCCCCATTATAATGTGCCTCATATAGAATTTGGTACTACCATATTTTCCGACTATAAGTCTTATACTCTGAATCGACTTATATATGGATTGTGTCATTGAAAGTTTACAGGTAATAAAAGGAACTACAACATGGATGTGTTTTCAAATATAATAAAACAAGCATGCTGTTTATTCAGCTGTGTCAATTGATAACAGAATATAGCAGTGTTTTGTTCAGAAGTAAATATCAGTAATGCAATTTCATGATTGCCGGTAATATGGAATATCATACAACGATACCATTATTAGTGCAAAATATGAAGCCAAGATATTGACCTGGCCTCATCCCATACTCGAGATCGGCTTATCATATGGATGAAGGCTGGAAAATAAGTCGAATTGGTGAATTCGACTTATACTTCACATTGACTTATAGGCTGGAAAATACGGTACTATGACCACTATCATACCAATGTATAACATTAAGGCTTAAGAAAAAACTAGGTGACAATTTGGTCTTGTATCTTTTTTTTCTTTATAAAACATTGTTATTTAGCAAATTTTTACCATGCTCGATATACCACAGTTCTGTATATTATACTATTCTCAATATACAGCAGTTTCGTAGATATCATGCTTGTCTGTGGCCTGGTATATAAAGTAGTCTGTAGTCCCTTATAATGAGGGCGAGTTGTAGATAAAAAGTACAAAGGTCTTCTAAATATAGCAAAAGACTGATTTTGTTAACATGCGTATCTTTTAATATTGCCACAGTAATCATAAGTTCACTGCAAAACTGCAAGAGTTCATGAATTAAATAAAATTCTGTCATAAATTGTATCCAGCTGCAAGTCAAAAAAGCAGGACCTGTTTTAAAAAAATCTGGAACAGAAATGTTCGTCAATATGTGCGTCTTCTGTTACTGATCATAATGTGTAGCATGTTTTACAGCAATCAATAAAGAAGAGGCTTTTGCCTGGTTAGAAATAATTTCTAACAATGTTTTTGCCTGGTTAGAAATAATTTCTAACAATGTTTTTGACTGATTGGAAATAATTTTGAACTATGCTTTTGGAAATAATTTCTGACATTTGAGCTTTGGATAAAAGACTCAGTCTTTCACTTAGAAAGTTGCATCAATACCAGGCCAGGTTATTATGTCAATCAAACAGGCAGTAAGTAGAAACGTGTCCTACCTCCATTCCCTCAGTCAGGGAGGAAATGATTTTGTGGGCATGGTCCTTGTTCAATACGTTGCTACCATGAAGCTGGATTTCATCTGCCCACTTGATGAACTGTGCCAAACACTGACATACATTGTTGTGTTGTGACAACAAAGTTGTGCTACAAAAAAAAAACCACAAAACAAATGTGAAACAGTTATTTAATTTGCTGTCTTTATAAAGCCTACACATTTTTAGACTGATTGGTTAATGATTTTAGGATTTTTTTCAAAATCTGTTGGGAACAAAATTACTAAAACTGTAACAAGAGTTGCAAGATGGACACTGTGGTAGCCATAACAGATGCCCAAGGGGAGCCATTTTGATTTAGGACCATCCAGCTGTCTTGTAAGTCTTAGATGAAAAGCCCATACTGGTATGACTATCAACCCTAAAGTAGCCATAACAAGAGTTTCATGATGGACACTGGCAGGCATATTCAACTCTAGATCAGCAATCTTTTCATTTAGGACCAACCTTACATTAAATGAAGTCTTCTGGTTAAAATTCCCCATGTCAACCATCCATTCAGGCAGAAGAAAAGATAAGATTTTCAAAACAGCTGCTGTGGCAGCCATAATGGATGCCTCAGCAGAACCATATTCTATTAGGTCCAACTCAACCATGAGATGAATGTGTGTGCAAAGAATCATGATGACACTCCAAGTAATTTAGGATAAATTATGATACTAAACTTGCACTAATGAAAGGCAACATTCCAGCTCTCTTAATCTATGAGGGGTAGAGCTATAAACAATATGTCCCAAAAATAATGGCTGAATGAATATATCAAAATTCATCTAATTTCTGCAATCTGTAGATCCTTAACTCCACTTATGCAATACACTAAAAAAGTGTATTGGCAAGTTAATTTTTTCACTATAACACAATCATCTGAATCACGTCAGTTTTCCAAAACAAAAAAAAAGTCACCAAAGATCTCCCAAGACTTTATTTAATAATTATTTGTTAATTTTTTTTATTCTTTTCCTTCATAGGACTATTCTTACTAAATTGTAAAACTTTTTTTTTTAAAAAAAAAAACTTAATGACAGTTGTTCTTGTTGTTGTAGAGTTTAACGCCATTTTTCAGCACACGATAGGCTATACATGGCGGCCAGTATTATTGGTGGAGGAAGAACCTGGGAAAACCCCCGGAAAGAACCACCGATCCATGAGAAGCTACTGGCAAACTTTCTCACATAACTACATTAGCTGAATCTTAGACTCGAACATACGCAGACAGAGATGAGATGGCAGTGATCCGTAATGGCAAGCACTTTAGACCATTCAGGGCCCCCTTGCACCAACATTACTGTATGTCCAATGTACATTAGAGTTTATAGTCCTATGATACACAGCTAACAATATATGTCATATATGTGTTATTGTACACATAATGTCCAATAATGCAATGTACCCATAATGTCCAACAATGCAATGTACCCATAATGCGAAATCTCCCTGGTTCATAGTGGTACGATATTAATCTAACAAATCATATTGGTGATGTCATAATGTAACGACTGCATGACTAATCTCCACCCGAGTTTACAGTGCTACGGAACTTGACTGACAAGTCATATTGGTGATATCAGCATGTAATGATCACATCATTTCATGCAAAGCAGTAAGCATTGCTTTTACAAATGCAGACATCCTATACAGTAGAACCTATCTTGAAAGACCACCGTTTCTGCCAAAAAATGATAGTCTCTCAAGACAGGTGGTCTCTCAAGACAGATTTTACTGTATTGAAATTTTGCTAAAGCTCTGTCCATGGAAATGACTATGTGCAAGTTTAGCTATCCCTCATTATAATGCTGTCCAAATAATCATTGACCAAGTTGCCTTATTAAGAAACACGTTTATGTTATATATTACTTCTAGACAATTAACTTGAATTCATGATTATACCCGCATTATACGACTAACTGTCATTCTGAAAGGTGTTATAGAGAAAGAGTTCTGTTATATTGTAAGATAACCATTTAAAAATGGTGTCCTGAAACAGAGGTATCCAAAATAAACAATCAGGACAACAAAAGTACTGCTTAAAAGGATGTCACATCTGCAAACTGGCTTTGAATAAATAAATCCGAACATAAACCATGAATGGCAAAATGTCCAGGTCATTAAGTTTCTGTAGTTTACTGTTCAGCATGTTTATGTTTTGTTGATTTTACCACTTGGTGGATTATATTATTTTCACCCTTTAAGTCCCACTAAGCTAAAGAGTTAAATTTACTTTATCCATAAAGGGTAATATTAAAAGCTGATGATGCCACCACCATTACTGACAGAAAGTGTTATGAAAGTCTCACTACATGATAATGTAGACATGACATTAGATTTCATCTCCATTACCTGTCTTGATTCATAAAGAAGTTATTCTGCAGGGTGAAGACATCCATGACGGTGTCAAGAACAACAGTGGCAGTGTTTGGAACAATCTGGAATTTTTCCTGATCCACAACAGCTCGGATGAAGCGTAGAGATTTGTACACATTATTCACTTCCACCTGCAGCTTGTCTATATCCTTAAAGAAGAATACATGTTATCAAAGTACATATTACACTGTGAAACATAGCAACAGTATAATTATACATTTTAATTATTTTTTTTTTTTTTTTACAATCGTACAACTTTTCCAGGAGATACAGAAAAAAATGCAACTAGGAAATCACACATTTCAACCTAAAACGGTGAAATGTTGCGAAAGGGGCAGTCAGTATTCTGTCTTGTAATAGTACATTGTTGGACCTTAAAACAGGAAATGTGGAGCACTTTTCATATGAATTGATTCGGTCTAACAATGGTTACCTTCAGTAAAATTAATAATGAATAGATTACATTCTGTTCATCTGATTTGGGTTGAAATTTAGTTCTGCACCATTCTTGTCATTTTGACTTCAAGCTTCTTGAAAAATGGCATTGGTTTTGGTCAAGATGTAATATGGACAAATTAATCAATTATCAAACACATAACATGTAACAGGTCAATTAAAGGTAATTATGCTTTCAATACTTCCTCTCCATATGGCAATTTTCTCACAGCACAGGTTAGGATAGGAATAAGATAGACCCGATCAACAAATTAAGAAACTTAATTCTTTTCTTTTCTTCAAAAGGATAAAATGAGTAAATAACATTGTTAAAGCATTAAAAGTATATATTATTAATTTGATATTATAAAACCAACAGAGCATTCTGTCTGAGATATCTTTGGGGGGGGGGGGTGATTCTTCTGTAACCTCAATTACATGTTACTTTTGACCTTTGTTTCTAGTTTAATCTGATGTCAGGGCTGAGCCTCTGTGTAGCATCAAGAAAACTAGGTTTATTGCTATTCTTGATTGCTCTTAAACTCTTGACACTGTTTCACTGGTCCAGTATGGTGATTCAGTGTACATGTACCTATATTTGTTATTTATTTCCACCAATGTGGAGTATTGTCAGTAAGACACAGTCCACTTATGCAACTGCCCATGTGCTGAAGGGTAATCTTTTTCACAGACAACAATTATGCCAGTATATCTGAACCAGATGGGAGAAAAGCATTCAGAAATTGCAACTAATTATTTCATAATTAAATTAGATTTTTCCCCCATCAACAACATTCTAATAGCAGAATTAATTTAACCATACTACTGCAAAGCTGTATTTGTCAGGTGGATATCAATTGTAAAAACTGATAATAATAAAAAATAATATGGAACATACCCACTATCCATCTATAGGAATGGTATAAACCTATGGACCAGAAAAAAATATGCCTGTGCTAAACAGGAGATAGGAGGAGGAAAAGGTGGTATGAAATTGCTGAAATGATCCCTTCATGACTTCCTACAAGAAAGAATGATTTAGAGGCAGCGATGAAGCTTGAACCGAGCTTTTAGTTTCACAAAAGGTCTGATAAACTCTTTTGATTGTAGTGACACCTTGAGGTATTTTGAAGCCATAATATCATTGGAGTCCTCAAGATGAAGAAAAAGATGTTTCCAAATATTCTTTCCACTTTCAAGATATTTAGATACAAGTTCAGTGACCTTCATGTAGCTGAATATAAAAGTCTATATTGTTACTGCTCTCTACCTTCAGCACAGGCTTGAATAAGACTGAGGATCTCTATAGGTAATACAATTACTGATGGTAACAGAATATTGGCTAGGAGTCCCAGTTGACAATGGAGGGAAACTGATTTGGAAATCCCAATAAAACACAGACAGCCAGTGTCAACAGACAATGATTTAATCTAACCTACAGCTTTTTGCTGAAGACAAAACAAGAACTTGGTGAGAACAGCATGTTGCAAACCCAAACAGATTGCTGAGCCCTGAGAGAATTTAAGAGCATTGGAAATGACAGATCTATAGTTCATACCCATAATCTTTTGTTCTTAAAATGGAACAAAAAGAAAACAAGCAATGAAACTCACTCAAAAATGCACCTTTAGTTTGTGATGCCTGGCCAATCCTCCAGAAAGCGTTCTAGATGAGCTACTTGGCAAAGAAATGCATGTTGGGAGAGGGTCAGAAGAGGTTCAAGTCGCTAGAAAGTAAAGCGAATTTAAAAATCTTCCTTCAGGAATTGCCACAATGTACTCAACTGACAAGGAGGTGATATTTGATATTGCAAATTGGACTTGTGCTACAGACTTTTTGGAAGACTATATGTGATGGCTCCTGGAGGCTGAGGGGCAATTTACATTAGAATGCTTTTTGGCCAACTGTGATAGGCCAGAAGTGAATCCGAATGCTTCTAGGAGCGGATATGAATGCTTCCAATGTAACAGCCCTTAGATAGTCTTTATTGTGATTAAATAAGACTTTCAAGGAGTCTAATGCAACATCACTGCAAATGTGGAGTGGTTCTACCAATAAGTCATTGAAACAGAGTACATCATGGGATGTGTTGGCCACTGCTTCCAGCATGCATTAAATTATTGATTCAGTGCAGTCTCTTTGAGCATGCTAAATGAAGTAGTTGATAAGAGGTCAGCATGTGAAGCAACTGTTTTAATGTGAAGTTGTGTCTACACTCCTGTTGAGATACACACTTGCTATGAACTGATGGCAAGGTTTAATGGATCACTTTTGGAGAATGTACCTAGTAACTAAAAAGAAGAGTGGTCTCAAGATAGAGGGAGAAACTAATCACCCTCTAAAATATGTCCACTTACTGTAGAAGAATGAGGAATGACCAGGAGATCTAGTTATGGTTCGAGTCCAGGGGACCTTTCTCCAAAGTGTAAAGGACCTTTTGGACAGTGTGCCCGATGGTTTTCCGGCACAAGTCCATGGGTAAAAAGTGGTAAATGAAGTAAGACATCAAATGAGCTGTGTCTAACTCAAGCACACTGTACCATTTCCCATTTCATCATAGTGAGCAGGGTCTGTATGTGTGCTTGAAGATAATGGAGGAAGATGAGACTGGTTGTTTTTCCTGGATGATGCTATACTTGTAGCCTTCCTGGTCGATGCAATCTGATGGAAGGACATCAGCCTTATCATCACTTTCCAGTGGTCCTGTAGCCAAAGGAGGAATATAGACCCAATTAACTTGAGGTGGAGGATCCCACATTTTGTAAGGATTCATTTGCATAACAGCAAGGGGGGGGGGGGGTGATATCGATTTGATTCCCTTCTCTAGTTCGGACCTGCTGGACGAACTCCATATTCTATATGTGTGTGAAGGTAGAAAGGGAAATTGAGGAACTCTGTCCGTTCCCTATCCCAATATCATGAGGACTCTGAAAAATAATTGGTAAGTTGGTGACTGGTATAAGCCATGATTGGTGAATGATATGACCTGACTGGTAACCATTCACCAGACATTGACTGATGACTGCACCAGTCACTGGTTAACGACCTGAGGGTGACTGGTCAGGCAAAATGGACATGTCAAAACCTTGGTCGTGTTCATAGTTCATCAAAGTGTGGTGCTGCTCCTCCCAATAGGGATAGCATGACATGCAACCCAGAAAGTTTTTGGTGAAGCACAGCCCCTCACTAATGGGAGGTTGAAACATGCTACCCAGTGACTGAGATGAGTGGTGCAACACTGTCAATATGTGGAATATTTGACTTCTTCCTTTTCGAAGAGAGGCTAAATATTCATCAAACGTTTGTTACCTCCTACAGGAGGATCTTGATCTGCCTCCAGAGAGACTGGTACACAAGTTTCTGGGAACAGTGCTCTTCTGAACTAAAGAACTAGTTATCCTGCAGCTCTCAATAGAAAAACCTGAAAACCTGATGTTTTCTCTGCCCTTGATAAGTACATATGGAATCTGCTCAATTCCAGATTTTATTAGTTGATACTATAAAAGACATACAATGATTCATAGGTTTCTGTTTTGAACAGTAATAACAATATGTTATGTTACATGTGAAACTCACCTACTTGTATGAAATGTGTCATAATATTATGCCCCAGTGTATTTACACAAGGTAAACAAACCACTTGCTCATGAGAAATGTATTGTCTATTTCTTAATAAGGAAGACCTTCAATTGGTAAACTTTATTGTTTCCTAGGAGCAATGTGGACACACACAAAAACAATGTATATGAGTCACATGAACCATTATTAATTGACAAGGTTGAAATGGGAGAAACAAGAATACTAATTGCGGCATGGCCTATGCTGCATTATTAATTAACACACAAGACATACCCATAACAAATTGCATACAAAACTTAAGGTATCGACTATAACCTCTAAAGGGTGTGTTACAATATAATGATCTAAGAAGCCCCCAAACCAAAATGCATCCTTGCCGATAGCTTGTGGCAAGCTTGCGATAAGCTAATTTGATGTTTATAAGCTAACATGGATGCTTGCGCAAGCTTGTACAAGCAAGTGCAGGCTTAAGGCAAACTAGCTGGATCTAACCGCAAGCTTGTACAAGCTTGCGCAAGCTTGTACAAGGTTTCTTATTTGCTTCAGAAAGTAAAACTAGCTTGCGCAAGCTTACTTGTTTGCTTCAGAAAGTAAAACTAACTTGCACAAGCTTTCTTGTATGTTTCAGAAAGTAAATTTAAACTAGCTTGCAATAAGGTTCTTCATATAATTCCATTCTTGTAAAAGATTGAGACCATGCATGTATCTAACTAGCATGCACATGCTTGCAGCTAGGGTGCACATTCTGCAACCATGGGTAAGCTTGCAGTGAATGAATAAACTTGAACATGAAATTTATCATAATGTTTTTGCTAAACAGATTTGTTTTCCACTACATTGCAACTATAAGAGTACATTATTTAATCATTAAATATGCAGGTAGGTCAAGGAACATTTAACCTTCTCACCATTTAGTAAGTCATAATTTAACTATGCAATTCCACAACAAAAAGACGTGTAAAAAAATCAAACTTGTACCAGAATATGAAGTATATCTGACACAGGGTCAGTTGCTGTCACAGACTATCCACACAGGGTCAAGCCAACCCAGAAAACTAACAATTGCATAGCTGCCAACTGTCCTGTTTTTTCTGTATTTGTCCCATCATTTGGACCTGAATACAGGTGTACATTTGGGGTGGTAAAAAATACATTTATAATTAGAAAAAAGAATTAAAATTTCATTGGAATTTTCAGTTTAGAACGTATATTCGGTTCTATTTTGATAGAATGTATCGCATGTATATAGGAATACAGTTCTACTATACGATTGGTTCATTCGAAATCGAGACTAACATTCATGTCTTTATCCGCCATATTTGATTTTGCAAATAGTTACTGTTGTCAATGGATCTCGTCTTCGTGATGTTCAGCTTCTAATCATGTTAAATAGAAAAGAGGAATATTCAGAATTTTCTCCCGGAAAAAGAGAAGGAAACAACTGGAAGGACAATTGTGCTGTTTTATGTAGATTTGTGAAGCCATATAGTAACAGAGAAACTTGACGTTTTGCAAATTAAAATCACAAAGGATAACTCATATGCTTTTGTTTTGAAGCACTTTAAAAAGGAATTAGGAGGAGAGCCCTATTAGCTGTCTTACTGAAGCTAGCTTCAATGAAGTTATCAACAATAAAGAATTGAACTACGCCATTTGCAGTTGGAAGAGTTGGGAGCATAAAACAATGAAACCTACAATGCAGTACAGGACATCCTCACCCCTTAGTATTTTCAGAGATTTTTTTTTTTTTTTTTTTTGGGGGGGGGACAACAATCGTGTCTCAGATGTTTGAAAGCCTACATGCTTGTAGCTTGTGCAAGCTTGCAAAATAAGCTTGCTGCAATGTTTCAAATACAAGCTTGCTGCAAGCTTAATAAATTAGCTTGTTGCAAGCTTTAAAACAAGCTTGCAATTTTGGTTTGGGCCCTTTGTAAAACTAATTTCTGAAAGGGGCAAAGACAACTGACATTTAAACAGAAGATAGAAGAATTGTAACATTAGATACAACATGTTGAATAAAAAACCACATTGCAGTTTTAAACATGCACTTTTTCTCTGCTCAGGTTACATGCAACAACCTCTGACATGGAGTTAAAAATGAGGTATACATATGTATATATGGTATCTATTCATGAAAACTTCCTTGACATTATATTATTTTCCTAAAAATCTCACTTGCTTTATGCGCCATTAAAAATATGTTCTCTCTTGTTACCCATAATCCAAGTGGCGATTATTGTTTAGAATCTTGTATATATGTTCCTGCTTATATGTATTTATGTTCCTGTTCCAATTGTACATGGCAACCTTTAACATGTTATGTATATGACTGATTATATTTTTTAAAACCACCACTCTTCTTAGGTATCCCTTAATTCTATGGACCCCTCATTCTAAATATCCCTTCATTGTATGTATCCCTTCATTCAATGTATCCAATCATTGTATGTATCCCTTCATTCAATGTATCCCCTTACTGTATGTATCCACACTTTATATTTATCCCTTCATTCTATGGACCCCTCACTCTATGTATCCCTTCAATGTATATGTATCCCTTCATTCTTTGTATCACTTCATTGAATGTATCCTAACATTATATTTATCATTTCATTATATGGACTCTTCATTCTCTGTATCCCTTTATTATATGTGTCCCTTCATTATATGTATCCACACATTCTATTTATCCATTCATTCTATGGACCCCTCATTCTTTGTATCACCTCATTCAATGTATCCACCACATTATATTTATCCCTTCATGATATGGACCCCTCATTTTATGTATCCCTTCATAATGTATGGCTTAATTTGATGTATTGCCTCATTCAATGTATCCCCACAATCTATTAATCCCTTCATTCTATGGACCCCTCATTCTAAATATCCCTTCATCATATGTATCCCTTCATTATATGTATCACATCATTTAATGTATCCCCACATTCTATTTATCCCTTCATTATATTGACCCCTTATTATGTATCACTTTATTGTATGTATCCCCTCATTCTATGTTTCCCCACATTCTATTTATCCCTTTATTTTATGGACCACTATATATATATATATATATATATATATATATATATATATATATATATATATCCCTTCATTGAATGTATCCTTTCATTGTATGTCTTCATTCTATGTATCCCTTATTCCTCCTATTTATCCCCTCATTGTATGTATCCATCACCTCATTCCTCCTATTTATCCCCTCATTGTATGTATCCATCACCTCATTCCTCCTATGTATCCCCTCATTCTCACATTCACTGCATCCCCTAATCAGGCCTTCCGTTGGATTTAAAGTTGGAAGGAGAGTTGCCAAAGCAAGCGAAAGGGTGGGTGGGTTAAAGGACATCTCCCCAACAGGGATATTGGTTATTTCTTTTTAAGTGGCTGGGTGGAAAGTAAAAGTAGCCAGGTAAATCACCTGGCTGCTAGCTGATAAGGAAACCCCTGCCTTATCCTCTGTATCCCCTCATTATATGTATCCTCACACCCCATGTATCTCCTCTTCATATGTATCCCCTTATTTCCACATATCCCCTCATCCCCTTTTTATATGTATCCTATCATCCAATTAAAACAAAGAAAATAAATCACAAAAGGTATGAAGATAATGTCAAGAAAAAAAAAGGAAGATAGATTTTTAAACATGTTTGGGTAATAGCAAGCAGTAGGAAGCTTTATAAAACTTCCTGAATACCGGACAAATAACCTTGATGACACTGCACCTTTGAAACATTTTTCAAGATCTAAAACATGTACTTAAGGCCATTATACTCTGTTGTGTGGATCAATGCTTAGTATGCCTGGAACATAACTTGAAGGGTTCAGGTCAATCCATCCCAGACCAGACTCAGTCCAAGACTATGGTATCCCTGAACAAGATACTTGACACCAATTAGTTTGGCATGATATAACCTTTAATGATGTGTTACTAACATGCCCTGAATGGTGCAGGTCAACCCATCCCAGACCAGGTTCAGTCCACTACTAGTAAGGTATCCCTGGACAAGACAATTTACACCAATTACCTTGACCTTGGTATGTTTGTGTGTTAAAAACCAATGCTTAAATTAGGACCATGAAAACCATTCTCAATGCTGTTTACACCTCTCCTCTCTGGTAATTGATATTGTTTCACACAAAAGTAGGTCCCCATTCTAGTCTCTATACTCTTAATTCAGTATTATCTATCTTTTTCACTTCTGGATGTATATTTTTAAGATATCAGTCCTTTGGTGGTGTGTGCATGTGTGTGATTTGTGTTGGGGGGGGGGGTAATGCATATGTCATTTGCATTATAATAATATGATATTCAATCTCATCCTTCTTAAATTAATGTCTTGTCGGGTAAATTTTTAATTTTTACATTGGGTACCATCACTTAATACTTAAAAGATGTTTATGAGCACCTTCTTACTGTTGTACTTTTTAGCTGCCAGGTCTTAAAAACATACACACACAATTCAACAGATTTAGTTATGAGCATATCTCGGAAGCAGATTCAACTTTTGAATATGCAACCCAAATCTGGTCTCCTCCTGTCTGTCTCACTCACTTTCTGTTTGTATTTGAGGACTGGCTGGTATTGCGTCATGGGACCACGTAATCAAAACTCAGAAAACTCTTAAATTTATGGATTCAAGGTATGCAAAAACATCACTAACCACCTAAAATACATGAAAGGGGTTCTCTTCTGATGATATGGGATATAATCTCACATCACTAAAAAAACATTTTCCCAATATTAAAAGGAACCATATCATGCAAAAAGGCAATAATAACATTTGCTAAACTTCTTTATGTAGGCAAACATTTAGGGAAGAAGTGAATTGCTGTTGACTATTGATTTATCTGAGTAGCAACACACAAAAAATGAAGATTCAGAGGCTGAGAAATCATTTTTTAATGAATAACAGATTTTGTCAGCATTTATTTTTCCCTTCTATGCATTTACTTGAATCATGCATATCTGACAATTACTGGAAAAAATACTGTAAACTCATATTTTTGAGTGGCATCCATTTTGTGGTTTACCCAAAATGCTAATTTTGTTGCAAATTCAAATTTGTGTTAATGATGCTGGTTGCCATTACTGGTTAAAAAAATTCTTTTATTGTATGTTGGATATTTAAATTTGTACCAACCATGAAATTCTCCAAACATTGGCACTGTATCAATAACAATGAATTCAAAAAGTAAGATAATCCTTATTAAAAGAAATTTCAAAATTTGATTTTAAGGCAAAACAAAGACTTTAAACTTTGTATTTTTTTAGTGTCAAATTTGTTTAACTTTGTCAAATCTTACTAATGTAGCATAGGTAAAATGAGATTTAACTGAAACTCAAAAGAACTGCCAACTCAAAGATTACTTCTTTACACTAAAGCCTGTCATTATAACACTGTTCCTTTCATAAGATGTGATCACTCCGGTGGCCTAGTGGTTAGAGCGTCTGCCGCGGAAGTTGGAGGTCATGGGTTCGTTCTCTGGCCAAGTCATACCAAAGACTTATAAAAATGGTAATGTTCAGCATTAAGAGGTTAGTGTTAGGACTGGTCAGCCTGGTGTCAGGATAATGTGACTGGGTGGGACAACATGATACATGTCTGTGGCATGATGCCCCAGTGCTAGACATCGCTATAAACTGCCTCACTGCAGACACTGTAGCAATATGACTGAAAAATTGTTAAAGCTACGTTAAAAATCCTAATCAAACAAGCAAACATAAGTTGTGTATGGCCCTGATTCTCATACAGTAAAACCTGTCCTGAAAGACCACTGCTATGTGAGACCACCTGTTTTGAGACACCACACTCTTAATGCCCAAATTTAATGATTATATAGCGTTATGTGAGACCATCTGTTTTGAGAGGCCATATCTCATTGGCAAAAGAGGTGGTCTCTCAAGATAAGTTCTAATGTATTATCAAAAAATAATAATAATGAAATAATGTGCATAATGTACTTAATAATTACGGGTTCATACACTCCATAACACCAGTGCACAGTTTTTAGATGAATGAGAGCTGTACTAAATCTTAGAAGTGAATGACTATTTAACAATTAATTTCTGAACAGTATTTGGATTGTTATTACCCATTTATCATACAAGAAATGTAAGATATCAGTTACAAATTTTGGTGCCTAGATTATTACATAAATGCACTGCCCACCATCACAAATTTAAAATTACTTCTCAAAAAGACATTAAAGATACTATAGGAAAACAGAACAATAAAACATTCTGTAGTCAACTTCATGATTAAGATAATCCAATCTACACAAAAATTGATTATGTAAACATGAAGAAAACACATTCAGGCTGAGAAAACAAGGTTTCATTTTTGTTTCCTCCTGATGTTAAGGTCTCACCAGTCATGCTTCCCCCAAAACCCTGAAATCTGATAGCATGTCACTGGTTGAAAAATTTATTTTTCTCCATAGGCCATTATTAAGAACAATTAACCTGGTGTTTTATAATAATTGACTATTATATCACTATGTGCACCAATCCCCCCCATTTTTTTTTTTTATAGCAAAAAGCAATCCATCAACATACTGGTCCACATCTGGCAATATAAATTAGGCCACACATCTTTCAAGAACTATTTAATTTAAGTTTGCTTAAATAATACATTTTTTAAAAGCTAATATGATTTGTTATTATCATTTCAATATTTAATACTTGTGCACGAGAGAGAGAGAGAGAGAGAGAGAGAGAGAGAGAGAGAGAGAGAGAGAGAGAGAGAGAGAGAGAGAGAGAGAGAGAGAGAGAGAGAGAGAGAATGTCTGTACACAGTGCCAGCTTTAATGTGTGTGTTGGGGGGGGGGGGGGGGTAGGCAACTATGAAAAATTACAGTTCTGTAATGTTCAACTGGTTCTTAAGACACACATTTACAATATTTTCCTAAGAATACAATAGTCTCATTATAAGGAAAAAAGTCTATGAATGAATGAGGAAAAGAAAAAGTTGAGAATACTATTGAGATTACAGTAACACACATAGAGACAATCTTATACACTACCAGTACAGTATCTATGAATTTTGTCTATTCAACATATACCATGTATACTCACTTTTAAGCCATGATCAACTGTAAACAATACAGACCCCGATCGCCTGTCACATTATGCAATGGCAGATCAGGTTTTATATTGTTTGTTCTACTGATTACTTTTAAAAAACTGCAAAGGCTCAGATTTGCCAGCACAATTTGCAATAGAAGATCAAAGTCTGAGCAGTTTGTAGATGGACTTGTAATTGAGTATATACGGTAAGCTAGGTGTAAGTGAACACTGTCTCTTCAATAGTCAAGGTCGATTTATACAATAACACTACAATAGGATAATGTAATATCAATAAATATTTAATGTTATGATTGGTATCGACATTCAGACTTTTTAAAACTCATTTTTAAAAATGTTCTTTGCAGGTTTTACTGTGAGCACATTATTGAAGAAATGGAAGCCTAAAGCCTTTCTTAAGTACCTGCAAAGGCCACCCACCTTGTCATGCATTAAACCTGTAGCAAAATGAATTACAATAAAATTAATTATGAGTTCAAAACTTCACTACTCAAGATAACATACACAAATAGATTCCCAGGTGTTTAGTTTAAAAAATATGTACAATATTTTATATCCTTTCTTGTATCTTGCCTGCATGCTGACCAAAATTGCAATATTGTTAACCAGCATTCAAAATTGCTGCCAACCATAACATCTGAAAGAAGCTTTACAACACTCAAAATTACTGTCTGCCAGAAGACATGAAAACAGCGACTTTTCTGAGTTTTCACATTCTGTTTATAGTTGCTGGCTCAAAGTCCACAAAAATCTTAAAGTTAATTTTGAAAAGTATCCCTACAGCAGTTCAATACAAGCTCTGGACACTTTTTGATAAAACTGACATAGCAGTGAGAAAAAATTTACATAAATTTAGAATTCCATACCTGGGCAGGCATTTTATGTCCACTTGATTTACGAAGATAACCAGACAAATACTAACATGTGTACATGCCACACAAGTTAGTAATATTACAGTGGTCTGATACTGTATGCTGAGTTTATTTCATATTGATAAACAGGAAGTACAAGCTTGAAAACTGCTACTATTTTAGGCGTGTACTGAATAATAAGGAACACTGATCATTTTTCATAACAGGTGGTGGGGGTGGGGTGAGCTGTAAATAAAATAAATAAGGACCATGGAAAATGTTTATTAGAAACAGGCATCTCATAGACAATAAAGAAAATCATATATAATACCAGCATGATTAGCTGTAAGCCACACATTTGTAAGAATGAACTCTGTCCACTGATAATCAATAACAGAGGACTGAAATACTGTAAGGATTTGAAAAACTAAACAAAACACCCCCAACAACAAAAAACCCAATGTGAACTACATTTATATTAAGCTGCAATTGGTTAGAAATTATATTGTATGGTACAAGGCACACAAATTACTAAAAATTATATACATACATACATACACACAACTTTGGGGGGGGGGCACGATTGGCCGAGTGGTCTATAGTGCTTACCATTACGGAACACTACCTTCTCACCTCCGTCTGCGTGGGTTCTAATCTAAGATTTGGCTAATGTAGTTATGTGAGAAAGCTTGCCAGTAGCTTCTCATGGGGTCAGTGGTTCTTTCTGGTGGTTTTCCTGGGTTCTTCCTCCACCAATAATACAACCACTCCGATGGCCTAGTGGTTACAGCATCTGCCGCGGAAGTGGGAGGTTATGGGTTCGATATCTGGCAGAGTCATACCAAAGACTTACAAAAAAGGTGCTAACAGCTGCCTTGCTTGATGCTCAGTATTTAGAGGTTAGTGTTAGGACTGTTTGGCCTGGTGTCAGGATAATGTGACTGGGTGGGACATCATGCTACATGTCTGTGACATGATGCCCCAGTGCTAGACATCGCTATAAACTGCCTCACTGCAGACATCATAGCGATATGACTGAAAAATTGTTAAAGCTTATGTTAAAAATCTTAATCAAACAAACAAACAAAAAAATCCACCAATAATACTGGCCGCCATGTATAGCCTATCGTGTGCTAAAAAGTGGCGTTAAACGCTACATACAACTTTGTTTATTGAAAGTCCATACTATCTGCATATTTTTGTTCCCATTTGTTTTGATTAGGCTAATACATGTGCTTTGTTCTCACTGCTCAAATTTAATATATACTTACCAGTGGCAAAACAGACTGGTCTTAAATTTTTAATTACTTACAATTGGTGTTTGATGGGTAACAGAATAAGTTACCCCCAAAAAACCACAATAAAAATTCTGGTCATGTTAACTTTTATGCTTGTACAACAGCCAGCTGAAGAACAGTTAATTCTGGACCATCTCAGTGGAAGTACTTGACTCAATGGAGGTGTGAATTTTTACCAGATATTACCATGCTGCAAACCACTGAATACTGTTAATTCATTTTTAAGCATCAGTATCGATCTTCAAAGCTATTATTTATTTCTTCTTCAAACTGTGAATGTTTTTAACAAGATGCCCTCATTTTGTTGTAAATGGAACCTTTAGATCTCGGAAGTATGCACCAAAGCAAAATCATACTTTAGTCTTAATCACTAATCATACTGCCCACAAAATGTGAAAGAATTAGTTTTCAATGGTTTACTTAAATCTATTTTAAAATATATCTGTAGTTTTGATTCCCACTCCCATGTATTACAGGATGAACTTCGAAAATCCAAAAGTGTGCACCCATATTATTTTTTTTTACATCCAATTGTGATTACATACCAGGAAGCATAACTTCAATACTTAATAGGTTGCCATGGAAACCCCTAAAGAAACACAGCAACAGATTTTATCTTTCAATATAGGTGTTTAAATATAACTGCAAAAAAACTAGCTACATTCCAATCAAATTAAAATTTTTTGCATGAAAGTCTTAATCGTCAACATTTTGGTCAATACATATTAAGTTCTCTTAGGAAAATATATTACTGTTCAAACTGAAAATAAGAGATTCTCAGTGCCCCCCCCCCTTCTTACAATATTAATCATGACTGCATAATTCGTATAAACTGATGCTTTTTAAAATCTAGCGATGTCAAATTTTGTGCAAAATATTTTCAGTTTTAGTTTTGCTGCATTTAGGTGGTCATGCTGAAGAACCCAACTTAAAGAACACATTAGAGACAAGTTTGTTTCTCTAGGCCCTTAGACATGTGAGAGGTTCATAAACAATCAGCCTCACTAGACTAAACAAGAACATATTAGGGGCAACTATTTCATTTTTTGGGCCAATTTAGGATAATATATTACACAAATATTTACAATGGTTGTCCTATCTAATAATAAAAACAAGTTATCTAAGAAAAAAATTAACAGCTTCATCATCAACTAAGATGATATCAGAGAAATATTTAAATATTTTAATATGTATGTCTATGTCTTTAAACAGTTTAGTGGCCTTCAAACGATATCTTTTTTCATATTAAAAAAAAAGTTGTGCTCTTAGTCCACTGTATATTACTGGTTGTACATGTTCATGTACACTGTATGTACTAACTTATAAGATGTCAACTGTACACTACACAGACCCAGATCTGCCAATGCTTAATGTGCCAGCAGATTTGGGTCTGTGCATTTTGTTAGGATTAATAAGTAAAACAAAACAATATAGACCATTATGTGTCAGTGCAGTATGTGAGGGCAGATCTGGGTCTTTGTTGTTTACAGTTTGACTCCAATTATAAGTCAGCACAATACTGGGATGAACACTCAACAAATATTCTCATTGCAAAGAAACTTGACAGACTTCTTTTCCATTGTAACACATTATGCTTGTGCATTTTGCAGAATGTAGGTACTAAAAGAACTTTACAAATGATCTGCGTATATCAATGGAACACTTCAATCTAAACTTGCATTCTCCACAATTAACTTCCATTTTTCAAACATGTTAAGTTTGACCCACTTTTTGTTGTTGAGAAACAGTCTGTGAAAATGGTCCAAAGAGATATTTGAACCAAGAGAAAGTGAGATGCAAAAGTAGCACAAATCACTAAATCATGAATATTTATGTCAATGTGACCTAGTCTTTAACTACAATACTCCTGATGATGTAGTTACATATTGAACCATTTGTTTGTGGTGTGCTGTTTAACACATTAACCCCTGGATGAATCATTATATTGCCACATTTAACACATTAACCCTTAGAGATTTTTGCTGTTTTTGTATGAAATGCAAGTAGGAAACACATTTTTTGGACAATTTCTGGATACATCCTAATACATTGACTTCCAAGCAATTTTCCCTTAGACCAATGCCAAGTTGTGCTAAAAAAAATGTTAGTTTCCTGACATGTGAGCAGAAGGTGAAAAGTTGGAGTTCTTTTTTTTTTTTTTTTGCTTAACGGACTCTTAATTTGCATATGGAGAAGACTCTTTATTCAAAATATCTGCCTTATCCTACTTTTTGCACAGGTTCACCTGTCTGTGTGTGCTTCAGACCTGTCTGCCTTAGATCTGAAGCCAAAAAGTCTAAAATCTGGACACAAAATCGAATTTTGGGTGAGAAAATGAAACGGGTCCAAAAAATTAGGTTTTTCCCTCTGTATTTTGTAGTGCAACTAAAATGTCCAGATTATTTGGTATCATTGTAGAGCTGCTAAATATATCTACCTTTCTATATTACCACCCACTTGAGTGTACCATGCATGACCTCGATGCTACAGACCTTGGAAGTAGGCTGCTACCTCATGACATGTAAACTCTGTGCTAAAGGTTAATGTTAACCAGTATATCTTTGTACTGTGGTATGAATACTACTGAACATTTCTAATTTTGGTTTTTGTATCATTTCTATGAACACGATATAACCAAAATGTATTTTGTTTCATAGGAGTTTTGGCCAGTTTCAATGGCTGTTTTTCTTAAGTATAAAAATCAGAATATTCTGAAAGATACATCGGGGGTTGAGAATGGTTAAACTGCATGTTGCATATTCTGCCTGGAGTGTGTAGAGCCCGAACTCTTATATGATTCAGTATTTTTCAATGCTGACCCTAGCACCCCGCTCTTAAAATTGTTTTTTAAAAAAAAATTAAAAACCCGATTTGTGCAATTATTCCAGTTTTGCCCACAGTTAAAAAACAACAACATTCAACCAACATATCCAGATTTTAAAATGAGTGCAACAGCAGTACAATTTTTCTTTTTGCCTTAACTAATGATGTTCATTGAACTGGGCACCTTTTCTTTAGCGAGAATCCATTGGTAAATCCTTGTACACCATAACCATTTCACAGAATATAATACAGTTGTAATTTTAATCATAAATAAAATCTTTCAAATCACAAAGATTTAATATTGTACTTTTTTTCTTTTTTCAACTCTATTAAGGCTTTCGATAAAAAAAAAATTATTTAAAAAAATGCTACCAGTCACCAGTGCAGCCATTGATGTGAGGATGTCAATTAAACAGCAGCCCATTGCATATAGCTTTTATTTGTCATCATACAAGAATTTTTTCCAAAATCATTGGTCACTTGACAGGACTTAAACAGAATTATAAGTTTCAAGAAACTTTCACTTCTTGTTCATTGATCAATATTATTCTGCACATTCCACACATTCTCAATAATCTTGTATATGTACTGCACTCCACAATCCTGTATTGCAACATACTGCAACATGAAACATTCTGGTGATACCTTACCCCCCTCCCTCCTTTAATATGCAACTCTGTAAGAAATTAACAGTGCATAGAATATGAGCTAAATACCAAAATCACTGGACCATGAACTATGTCACAGTGACCTAAGTTTTGCTGAGAATTATGGCTTTACATACAACATATTTTAATATCAATTTATGTGACTCTATGAGGATTATCAACTGAGTAAATTAATCCAATGCAATCCCTAACCCAAAAGTTGATGCTAGATGGATGGACAACTTTAATCCATGGGCCGAAATTACTCTGTCTGGCCAAAATTGAATGAATGAATTTGCTTGACTACGCTTGAAATGTTAATATCTTTGACTGACAAAATCAACATCACAGACCTGTATAAATGTATGCAGTATGGTAACAACTGATAGTGAAAGTGTAAACATTTGCAGCAACAACCCTTATCTATAAGAAAAGAAAAATGCATCTTCTTCTAGCACTACCAGGTAACATATAAAATATAATCAAAGATCATATCCATTAGACTACAATAAACATCTACTGTACCATCTATATTCACTTATAAGACATGACTAGCACTACCAGGTAACATGTAAAATGTAACCAAATTTCATATCCATCAGGACTAGCACTACCAGGTAACATAAAATATAATCAAAAATCATATCCATTAGACTGCAATAAACATCTACTGTACCATCTATACTCGCTTATAAGACATGACTAGAACTACCAGGTAACATGTAAAATGTAACCAAAGATCATATCCTTTAGACTGCAATATACATCTACTGTACCATCTATACTCACTTATAAGACAGTACCACCTGCAAACTACACAGATCCATATCGGCCATTACATAATGTGCCTGCAGATCTGTCAGTGCAGTTTGTCAGGGGTAATCAGTAGAACAAAGAGCATTATGCTATGGCAGATCATGATCTTTGTTGTTTTCAGTTTGACTTAACTTATAGTTAAGTACATACGGTACTACAGCAAAGTGCCCTGGATGTCATGTACAATAAATAATTCACTATCTGGACAAACACTAAATATGTACCTATATTTAAATTGACAGCAAGTTATAAATTTCTCAAGTATTTTCCACTGCATACACATTTAACAATCATAACTAAGCTTCTTTGCTAATATATGATAAACAAGAAGATCAAGATGTCTAGAGATTGTGCAGTATGAATGCCAAATTCAAGGGCCACACAATCTTCCTTGTATGCTACTTCATGACATTTAAATGTCATTTTATTTAAAGAAACATAATTCATATTTGTTGACTGATTGAAATAATTTATAAAAACATGAAAGGCCTTCATGTCCTGATCTTTTCTGTCCAATCTGGTCTAATTCTGGCCAGTGTTCATGTGAACATGTAACACCTTATGCCCCCCCCCCCCCCCCGCCCCCGTGGCATATAAATATTAGTTTAAACGACAGTCCCTGGAATGGACTGATACTCACAGCCAGCAGGAATCTCCAGCAATTCAAGAAAAGATGTTTCTTCTTTTTAAATGCTGCGCGTTGTAACCATCTCTGATGTTTCTGATAAAAGCACAAGTTTCGGATTGGCTACCCTGGAAGCCATATTGAATGCAAGAATAACACCCTTTTGATTTAGGACCAACAAGACATCATTAAAAGTCTTTTGGTGAAAACCTTATGTCAATAAGTTCATCCAATGAGACGGGGTACCAAAAAGAAGATTTTCAATATAAGGCTGCCATAAAAAGCCTTCAAGTGAGAAGCCTATGTTGATATGACCAACCATTAGAAGCAGTACAACTGTGATTTTTAAAATCGCCACAAATGGAAGTCAGATCAGCACTATTTTAGTTTAGAACCCACTAGATATCACAAGAAGTCTTATAGTGTAAACCCTGTACTGATATATGAATATCCATTGAGCAATATTAGAGATAACAAAATTCCAAAGTCATATCAGCACCAATTTCATCAAGGTCCAAGTATACTCGTCACAAGAAGTCATCTGGTGAAAACTTTATATCAACATGATCCTCAAATTCTGAGACGAGTAGCAAAAACGATTTTCATGATGTTCACTGTGCTGGTCATATTGCACGCCAGATTAGCGCATTTTCATTTGGTTCCAACTAAACATAATAAGAAGTCATCTAGTTGTTGTTGTAGGGTTCAACACCATTTTTCAGTACAAGATAGGCTATACATGGCGGTCGGTATCAATGGTTGAGGAAGAACATAAAATAACAACCTGGATAGAACCATCGAACCACAAGAAGCTACTAGCAAGATTTCTCACGTACCCACATTGGCTGAGCAAAACTAGCTTGCGCAAGCTTACTTCTTTTCTTCAGAAAGTAAAACTAACTTGCACAAGTTTTCTTATATATGTCAGAAAGTAAATTTAAAATAGCTTGCAATAAGTTTCTTCATATATTACATTCTTGTAAAAGATTGAGACCATGCATGTATCTAACTAGCATGCACATGCTTGCAGCTAGGGTGCACATTCTGCAACCATGGGTAAGCTTTCAGTGAATGAATAAACTTGAACATGAAATTTATCATAATGTTTTGCTAAACAGATTTGTTTTCCACTACATTGGAACTATAAGAGTACATTATTTAATCATTAAATAAGCAGGTAGGTCAAGGAACATTTAACCTTCTCACCATTTAGTAAGTAATAATTTAACTATGCAATTCCACAACAAAAAGGCATATAAAAAAAATCAAACTTTTACCAGAATATGAGGTATACCTGACACAGGGTCAGCTGCTGTTGGACCTGAATACAGGTACATGTTTTGTGAGGGCAAAAAATGTTTTTTAATTAAAATAAATAATAACAATTTCTTTGGAATTTTCAGTTTAGAACGTGCAATCGGTTCTATTTTGATAGAATGTATCACATGTATACTATATGAATACAGTTCTACAATACGATTGGTTCATTTGAAATAGAGGCTACCGTTCATGTCTTTATCCGCCATATTTGATTTCGCAAAAAGTTACCGTTGTTCAACTTGTTGAAGTATCTCGTCTTCGCAATCTACAGATTCTAATCATGTTAAATAGGAAAAATGGAATATTCAGAATTTTCTCCAGGAAAAAGAAGGAAACAACTGGAAGGATAATTGTGCTGTCTTGAGTAGATTTATGAAGCCATATAGTAACAGAGAAAATGACGTTTTGCAAATTGTGTAATGTGATTTCGCTATCAGGCATGAAGGCGCGCGAAAACGCTAATAAAAATCAGGTTCTTGCTTCATCACACACAACTCAGCCTGAACTTGCGACATATATAAATACCAGAGAGAACCTTAATAAAATTCGATCGAAATTAGATTTATTAAATTTCTTTTAGAAATAAACCTTTCTCTTTCAGTTACTAGTGTTGCTGGTGAGTTATTTTGCACACATTTTCCAAACATTAAAATCACAAAGGATAACTCATATGCTTTTGTTTTGAAACATTTTAAAAAGGAATTAGGATGAGAGCCCTAGTAGCTGTCTTACTGAAGCTATAGCTTCAATGCTACAGCTCGCAGGGCATCAAGTCCAATTGATATCATGTACTGCACTTGTTTGAAATTGTTGTTACTTTTATAATGCTCAATGTTATTTTAATTGTGATTTTTCCACAAAGTTTAAGTTTATTAGCTTTGAATATGCAAAACATGGCATCTATACTCTACTGACAGACCAGGACACAAAAAGTTTGAAAGGTTTTAAAAATGTGTGTAAATAGGAACGCCCTGAGTGCATGGAAAGTTGATGTAAATGTAGTTGTTCAGTTCATAAGAAAACTGAACGCTAGAGGACTTGCAATTTGTGATCTTTGCAATAATGAATTGAACTATGCCATTTGCAGTTGGAAGAGTTGGGAGCATAAAACAATGAAACCTACAATGCAGTACAGGACATCCCCACCCCTTAATATTTTTATGTTTTTTGGGGGGCGGAGGGCAACAATCATGTCTGATGTTTGAAAGCCCACAGGCCTGAAGCAAGAAATCTATGCAAGCTTGCCACAAGCTTGCAAAAATAAGCTTGCAAAAATAAGCTTGTGGCAATGTTCCAAATACAAGCTTGCAAAAGTAAGCTTGCAATTTTGGTTTGGGTTTTGCAAGCTTGCCACAAGGTTCCAAATACTAGCTTGCGTGATATCAGTTTGCGCAAGCTTGCAAAAATAAGCTTGCGGCAATGTTCCAAATACAAGCTTGCAAAAATAAGCTTGCAATTTTGGTTTGGGTTGCGCATGCTTGCCGCAAGGTTCCAAATACTAGCTTGCGGACATCAGTTTGCGCAAGCTTGCATTAAAATCTTGCGATTTCAGTTTGGGTCTAACCCATGGAGACAGAGGTGAGACTGCAGTGATATACAATAGTATGCTTTAAACCAATGGGCCACTCATCTGGTCAATAGGACTTCCTGTAAGGAAGATTACAGATAATAATAAAAAAAACTAAGATGGCTCTCATGATGGTCATACTGGATGACATAAAAGGACCATTTTTATTTAGGATGAATCAGACATAATAAATTCTACGTTGAAAACCGGCGTAAATGTGGAAACCTATTTTGGAGGAGTAGCAGAAACAAGATATTTAAGATGGTAACAATAGACTACATAAGATATCTCCTGGTTTAAACCCACTCCAGTATGAGTTTCTTTCCAGAAGGAGTAAAAATACCATGATTTTCAAGATGGCTGCCATGATTACATTGGACGTCAGAATTAACCTATTTTGTTTCTTCATGTAACTATACATAAGAAATCTTGTGATGAAACCCATTGCTTATATGCATATCCATATGGGGGAAGAAAAAAAACATGATGATTTTTAAGATTACTGCTATGTTGGCCATTCTGAATATCCCTTTAGGACCAAGTAGACATCCTGTGAAAACTCCATCAAAATATGACCTTCCATTCACGAGTTGTAGTGATGATTTTCAAAATAGCTGTCAAAGTGGCCATACTGGATATTAGATTGGCACAGTGTCTTACTTAGGCTAACCAGGCATCATAAAAGTCTTTTAGAGAACACCCATGCTGATATGACCATCCATTTGGAAGCAGTAGCCATAACAACATAAACAAGATGGCCATTGTGATGAATGTGTGTGTCAAGTTTCATGGCAGTACTCCAAGTTGTTTAGGACAAGCTGCAATAATAACTTTGTGCTAATGAATGGACAATGAACAATAGACTATCCCATAAGCACCTCATGTCTATAAGCAGGAGATTGGAAAAAAATAAAATAAAATAAAAAGTAAATAAGCATACCAGGTAACATTTCAAATTGTTCTGAATGAAGTATCTTTATGTAATTTAATGAAGTAATCTTAAAAATAAAAGTCTCTGGACATTAAAGAATCATTAGGCATATTTAATTGGGCCTTACATTCGAGAAATTTATATTAGCGAGTTTCATAACAGACTGAAAACAGTCATCAAATATGATAAAGCATCAATTACTAAGTGCTATGTATTGAACATCTGTGTATTCCCTTTGCTGATACATAAGTAGCAATTATAGCAGACTTATCTGCAATACAGAGGAAGTGTGAGATAAGAAACAGTATGAAACAACCCAAAACGTTATATGCTGCATATTAACATTTGAGTTAGTGCATAATCCGATCAAGTTTCTGGACGTCAGTGTTCGGTAAGAATGACTAATGCTGATAAAATATCTTTAACAGCACTTTTTTTCAAAATCAATTATGTTCCAATTATTTCCTAGCATTAATTAGGCATATTGCATAAGGACAAAATCATAACTGGAAAGCTTAAATGATATTTACCAAGTTGATGTTTGATGATAATTTCAATGAGCCTATAGTACTCAGGGATGTCACTAGATGAGGCACAGGCCATTGTGATTGGTAAGTCCAAAGAGAGGTTATAATATACAAGATGAGACACAGGGAGGGTGGGTAGGCATGTGATCCACAAGGGTACTACTGGTTCAATAAACTTATCAATAAATTTGATATGAAAAGTTTACTGAGACTTTTGCTGACCACTTACACAGTTTACTGATTTCTTGCTGCACCTAATCAAACAAACTAGTCAAATCATTTGCATTCATCCTGCATACATTTCAAATTTAAAATTACCCAAAATGAGAGTCTGTACATGAGCAAAACACCTGACTACTTTCACAGCAATTAGTACCATCATGATGCATACCTGTTAAATCAGTGCCAGATAAATCCACCTTACATAAAGCTTAATCTGCATGATCTGAATGCAGCCAAAAGATAGACATGTAAAACCAAAAGTAAAACATGTTTCAAGCAAAGTAAGTATACTCTTGTAAATGATGAACCCATATTCCCAAATCTGGACTCTTGTGCACACTGTTTGATCACAAGTGCATTTATTTCCAAGGTTTTATCATCAGTGTAGTCGCACATTTAATATGCAATCTGAAGCTGCTATCTATGTATTGAGGAGGTGACTGTATTGGGATTTATTCTAATAGTTCCTTTTGATTATATTTTTATAAAAATCAATGGCAACTTCTTAATATTTATCTCAAGAAAAGCAAATTACTAAAATAATTAGTGCTGTCACAGGACTGGGCTATTTTTTTTAAAATTGCAACTTGGAAGTTTTGCAGCACCCAAATTGGAAAGAAATGGGGACACCTGATCCTTACACTTAGGACTCGTGGTCCATTAAGTACTGACAAAGACACTGCTGATTACATGTCTGAAAGTTAACCAAAAGAGGCTGTGCAAGAAGGTGGTCTGGATTATCTTGTGTGTGGCTGATACCTGACCCCTCTCTAATCAGCAAGCAAGATTTGGTACTGGTTTGAAATTAGTGTTCCTTTCTTTCTAAGATTATTTCTGTCAACACATGGCCATATACAGTATAGAACACCCACCATCTCTAACCCCAGTTCCTTGTTGGCTTGATTAATGGATTGGTGGTTAATATTTAATGGCATATCAGCACATTGGAGACTTTAGTGTAGTCCCAAAAAAGCTGATGTTGAGAACAAACCATCATCAAAGTACATATACAGTAGAGGTTGGACATGGAAAACTAGTGTTATTGTGCAAAAAACATTTTAGTTATGTCATTAATGGCGACCTTAACCTTTGACCATATACCCCCCCCCCCAATCAATAGGGTTATTCGGTATACTAAGTACAAGCCATCAACAAAATCTGGTAACTGCTGATGGTTTATACCTTAAGTTACAGTGAGGAAACCATTAACCATTAGTGTGAAAACCAATAACCAATTAACCATTACTGTGTGGAAACCATAAACGATTACTGTGTGAAAACCATTAACCATTACTGTGGAAACCATTAACCATTACAGTGTAAAAAACTATTAACCATTACTGTGTGGAAACCAATCAAGCTTGACTAACATGGAATGCTCCACCTTATGCAAAGTGTATAAAAACAAACATTTCCTGCAATGTTTCTGTTTAACAAAACAGTGGACGATATTTTAGTCTGCACAAGCCTAAAATGCCTAAAACTGTTAAACTGTCGATAAAGTTACATTTCTTTTGTATCAATATGTAATGTAGCTTACTTGTGATTGACCGGTCATGATATGCTTGATGAAAAGTTTTGTGATCTGGATTAAAGAAAATCTTTATTCAGTGACGAGTCTATCACATCCTTTCGCAAAACAATTTTAAAGTTGGCCACCTTAGCTTACCATAAGGAAAACAATGGAAACTTGGAATTGGAAAGGAGCTCTTGCATTTGCAATTTGGTAAGAAAAAACTGACCTGTACATTCTGCATTGTGTCCTGTGCTAAAGTAACTTCATAAAGGCACTGTCTGTAATTTGCCAGTGACCCATTGTTTTTGTGTATACCTTCAAATCATATAGAACACCACATATTACAATACAATCATTTCGTATACTTTAGATTTTCATGCAGATAACTATTACTTCAATTTTTAAGAGTTTAAAATTAAAATAAAATGTTACTGCCTTTAAAATTTAATCTTGAGAAAAAAAAAATAACGTAACAATGGTATACAAAAATAATTCAGTCAATATTGAATAACTAAAAGAATGTTATCACAAAAGAAAATGACACTTTATTGCAAGTAGGTTGTTACTATTACACCATTATTAAACAGGCTGAGATGATATGTTTAAAAATAGATGAAAATCCCCAAACTAATGTGATTTACATTCAGCTTTGGTTGATCCTAATTAAACACACATGACATCCCAAGAGAGGCACAACATTTACACAGTGGTGAAGCCCACACTTGAACTTACAGATGTTAAAGAGATGTAGTCCTCTATTCTACCATCTGTTTGATAACTCCACACTGACAAGTGCAAACAGATGTATAACATTAATGCACCAAGAAAATGCATGTTAGCTTACAGACAGGTGAATTTAGTTTTTGAAGTACAGTCGGCTCCACTTATATGCATGGCCTCGGGACCGATGCTATGATATGCAATTAGGCAGCGTATGCACTAAATCGGCGTTAATGTTATGATGTGCATCTAGTGCAGCATGCATACTGATACCAATTATTTCTCCGAAACAAACCCCCATTTGGCCTAATTTATTTAAATGTGACGCGATTTGCTCTGGTATGGTATGGAGGTCAGTTTTGTCAGTAGATTGAGGAGTAGACTTGTGGTCAGCGCTCCAGTCTTAATCTATCGAATTTAATGACCACACTGGATCAGATTCTTAACAAGGGTGACGCGATTTTGTGTTAAAGATAAAGAGTGTTAAAAGCCGTCAACCATGCTTGGTTAATCATTATGGTTGTCTACTATTGCGCCTCCTGGTGATCAACACAGAATCAGAGAGCTAATGCTGTCTTGGTAAAATTTATGGTTATCTACTATAGTGCCTCCTGGTGACCAGCGGAGATCTAATAGCTGTGATGTTGATATTAACAGACCTCATTAATCAACATTGACCACCAATGTTCAGAATTGGTTTCTTTTCATTTTGAAAGGAACAATTTTGAACAATGCAGTTATCTGAAGCAACTTAACATGTAATAATACATGTATGGACCAGAAAAATGTATGCAATTATGCGAAATATGCAAATAAACGATATGCAATTGTCCGAAATTGATATCCGTTGAAAACAATGGTAACAAATCGGGACCGGCAGAAAGCTATGCAATAAAGCGGAATATGTAGTTATACATCATGCACATATCTGGAGCCGACTGTATAAAAAAAAAATTCTGTCAAAGACAAATACTGTCCAAGTCAGGAACCCTGATTGGTAGAAGTAATCAGTTAAATCAATTTACACCAATGTTACAGTTGTGGAATGATTTTTTAATTTAAGACCACATAAGTGGAATGATTTCTTAATTTACACCAATGTAAGTTGTGGAATGATTAATACATTGACAACAATGTTACAATTGGAGAATGTTTTATAAATTTACACGAATGTAACAGAATGTAATGGAATGATTTTTAAATTTAGAAGAATGCAATTCTTGGCTGACAGTAACTTCCATGCCAGAGTACAGTAAAATCATGCAAAATGGAAATCACTCACACACACACCATTCTCTAAATATAATGCAGTCCATGTGAGCCAAAAATGTGTCAAACTTCATAATGAAACAGTCTTACATAATACAATTAATTTTACTTGGATGATTGATTGCACTGTCATGGGTTCAAATCAATAACCCAGTCAACATTAATGTCACAGAGTTCATAGGAATTTGGTTCTGCACAATGCAGGTCTATTACAAGATTTACAATCAATGTACATGGGATTGCTTGCCTGTACACTCACCCCAATAAATTTCCTGGCCTCTCACCTGTGGTCTGCCCATAACATTATCTTAAGAATGAAAACAGCTCTGTATCATGTAATAGCTTATGTGGACTATCTTGGCTGATAATCTCTGTCAGTTCTCATTAGATGATATGATCTGTATTAGCTTGTGCAAAGATAGGAGTGTCTGAATGACATCACTGACCAGATTTTTGGGATTACACCAGTCTTCACTACCACCCCCATAGTTTGGTGATTAATGGAGGGTATGTGTCATTAAAACAACAGCTCAAAGAATAAAACAATTGGAGAATACATGACTCACAAAGTCAGAACTACAATCAAATTTACTATGGCAAATAACATAAAATCTCCTCAAATCCATCAAATAGGTAACTCCCCCCCCCACACACACACACACAGGGGATGATAGATCCATCAAAATCCAATGGAGGAACTGGATGTTAAAACCCTAATATCAAACCAAACACCCTTGGCTACTATGAAAATTTCCACGTAAGTATATTTTACCTTTCAATCATTAAAAGAAACAGTCTTCTGTGATTTACTATTCCAGATTTGAATGATATTGATACCAACGTTCCCTCTAAGTGAATGATAGGTGTGCGCGCAGTGTTCGCTGCACTGCGCAAGTATTACGGTAACAAGCAAAATTTAACGTTGGATTGAGCAAAAATTGACAATTCAGCTGTGCAGGGATGTGTGAGCAGCTGCACGCATGCAGCTTAGAGGGAACGTTGATTGATACATCTATCAAAAACAAAACATTCCACACAAATATAACAGAATATTTCTGTAAGTTTAAATCCACCTGTTTGCAGGGGTGACTTTTAAAGTAATGCTCTAGACAACAGACATGGGATCTATCAACAGTTCAATCATAACTCCTTAAAGTTAAATAACTGAGCCAAATCAGGTTCTTCCTTGTTTCAATTATGTATTGTGTAATTTTTAATTGCCAAGATTCATGGAAGCTTGCTTGATACTAATATACTGCTTTCAGATTCTTGAATTCTGAGTAACTTTATTTCCAAAATCAAGATGCATTTCCTGGACTTTTTGTTTTCTCTGCTGTTTGCTAAAAGAATACCTCATTAATATGACATTAACATAAATGGACATCTGCTTATCCTAACAGATATTTTTAAATTTGTTATATTCATTTACCTTTGATTATTTGCTTATTTTAGATGCAAACAACACCAACACCAAGGCCCACACTGTTCTAAACTATATAGTACCAGTGTGATTTCTACAATTTAGAACATGGCGAAACCTTATTGTCAAAGCCATGTAATAAGTACATATATGTCACATCAAAAAATGTATATGTTACAAATTTTGGTAAGATGTAAGAAAACATGTAATAAAATGCATGTACAAATGCCTTACTGATGAATCAAGGTAGCAGGAAATGAAAGAGTAAAATCTGAACTCTGAACTAAACACATAAATATACAAATAATTGAAATAAGTAGTAATAGAGCAGGATTCTAAGCAAAGAAACTCAATAAAAAATTTATAAACTGATTTGCCATGGATCACTAAATGAAACAACAGAGTACATATACCATGTTTAAATCAGCTGACTGAATTTTTTAAATCATGGAGAGTTTCATTTCATTTAGAACCAAAGACTTATCATAGCGAAATGACTCAAATTGTTGAAGCTATGTTAAAAATCCAAATCACACAAACAGTTCATATATAAGGCTGTTCCTGATGAAAAGATCACAAAACTTAACAGAATAATTTAATTTTCTCATGGCACTGTGGCCAAAGTTTGGTGTCAAAGATTATAGTTAACGGTCTTTTTAATGTGACCATATTATTCATGTTATTAGGAATTTTCTTCTGAAGGATAATAAACACAAGTTGCCATATATCTTACTTAATATGTACAGTAGGAAGATTGACTTCTCTTAAATTTATTAATTAAAAATCTCAGCAAATCATCCAAACAAATAACAGAAAGGAATGATCAATCAGCTTCATAATCCAAACTTTGTTCAGACGTTCTTATAGTTGGTAATTTCAGATTTTTCTTCCCTAGCATACACTGTAACAGGTGTCTGTATTCAATTCCAAACATTGACTAACACAAAGCTGCTGTGGTGATTATATTTTGCATAATCCAAAAAAATACCAAATCTGTGTCCAAGACATCACTTATCAAAGTCATAAATATTGTACATTTTGAAATCTCCTGATATGTGAATTTATTTCCTACCTGTTTGGGTTGCTCCTCTTTCTTTTTACCCTCCATTTTGCCCATTTTTTCGGTACATAACTTGCAGTGCTTATGTTTGGCAGCAACCTGGTATTTGTATGTCTTTATACGCATCTTAGTGGCTGGGAATGTGCTGTACATATGTAGACAGATGCAAGTACACCAGCTGAGAAGTATTGGCTACACTTCATAACAGGAATACTGCCACACTGCTGCCTCCTATCTGTGGTCTGCCTACAGGGTAGGGTATTGTGATGCGTGTAAAGACTATACAAGGAACCCCTTCTAACAGACTGAGCTGTGATTGTACAAACAGACCAATTTATAGCCAGACAATTAGTCCTCTGCCTCTTTTTTAAACTTTTGTTTGAAATTAAACCTGACTAGTGGTTGTGCCCTCTTTTATATACAATAAAAGAGGGGGAACATTTGTATAATATATACAATGGTTGCATGTCAGGTCCATTTTCACTCTTTATGTTCAAGCTGAAATGCCTGAATGACTTTAAATTTCAGTACATAAACTGGGTTAAGCAATTTGTTGACATGGTTAGAGAATTGTTACCCAGATTACTTCCTTAATGTTACTTGGAGTCGAGACTAGAATTAGTTTAAGTCCTAACCTGAAGGTTTTCATTGAGCATAAGTCTTTATTAGCAGTGTGGAAATATGCAGAATTTTTGCCAAATATGCACATAATATTTCTCAACTGTAAAAAGTAATCTGCATAAGTTACAATTTAATCAAGTTATTTGACTTGCCAACAAAAACTTGGAATTCACCTTTCTACTGAATAATAAAAGTGCCTCAAAGGAACTGATGCTCTACTGGTCCCCCAAAAATTCTCAGAAAATCAAGATAATATTGTTATGTATATTTGATTTAATTTATATTTGACTTAATTTCATTGTTTGTTTGTTTGTTAGTTTTAATTTATTTACTGAAATAGAGTTCCGTTCTGACCATTTTAAAAATTATTATCAAAGTAAACAATTAATAATAGACACTTTGTATCTAATGCTGACCTAGTTCCTGACCTTGATTCAGAACCAGTGATGGTTTCTAGTAAACAATTTTTTTCTTTATATTCTTTCTCAGAGTAAGAGTCATAAAGTTCAATCAAGGTCATATCTGGCCTAGTGTCAAAAACATGTATCAATTAGGTTTTTCCAGTGGACTGACACACATTTGGGCATTTTTTTTTGCATTGTAGCTAAATTTATTACTTTATTTGGATTCCATGTAATTATGTTTCCATGGAAATACTTGTGCTCTAAATTAATTCATGGACAGAGACAGTTATCAAAGTTTATATAGAATTCAAACTGGACTATTATT
The DNA here is from genome assembly GCA_030141615.1 of Unio pictorum. Lineage (NCBI taxonomy): Eukaryota > Metazoa > Mollusca > Bivalvia > Unionida > Unionidae > Unio > Unio pictorum. The sequence goes on along the minus strand of JARLTB010000029.1, from coordinate 16,857,579 downwards.
TTTGTGATTCAACAAAGAACTGTTGACACATCAGTATGATGCTGACCACAGCATATGTCATCATCTTCCATTTTTGATTTCATTGGGATTCAAACTCATTTGCTTCATTAGGATATTTTATTACTAGGACTTCTATTTTTTAATTCTTAGATTATTTTTTTTTTTATTAGATTTGTAAAACCGTTAAGTTCTTTTCTCATTTTTACCTTGTTTTTCTAGGGAAATAAATTATGTTACATTTTGTTACAAAGCTTGTTGTTTTCACTCTTTTCTTGTTACTTTTTATAAGAGCCTAAACATGTAACAATATTATTTCCTCCTTTTAACTGCAGAGTGTTGAAACCATCTCCAATAATTTTTAGTGATAACAAGATTTTCAAATTTGTTGCTGTGGTGGACATATTTGATGTCAGATTGGCACAATTTTATTATGACATCATTAGAAGTCTTAAGGCGAAAACCACATGCCAATATACCATCCATTCAGTGGGTAAAAATTGTAGCTCTCTGTAAAGTGTATATATGACCGAAATTCAAATAATAAAAAATCAATACACTACTGTAAAATGAAATACCTAAAGATAGCATAAATCACAAAAGATCAGGAAGATTTGTTGATAGCAGAGCTGACATAATTTATTTCATAGAATTTTCTTCTTCTAAAAACTGCCTGGTGATTTGTGTTTCTTTAATACCTGGAATTCTGAATCACTCAAACAATACATTTCCCAGTAATATTTTACATCTTTCACTTATTATTCTGATGTTGAGAAGGTATAATATGAAAAATGAACAGGAAGTAACCAGTGAGGAACTGACATTTCTAATCTATTGTCACCAGTGATCAGCTATGTTATCAGTATGTGACTTCAAAGCCAAACACAAAAAGTGACAGCAATGAATGACTACATGTACTATTTTCTTTCATGTTTGTTTCCATAATGTTGGCATAAATTTCAGATGCAATCTATTGTCTTTTATTTAAGGCATATTTTTTTCTTCTTGACAGTACAAGAATAAAATAAATTTGGTCAAATTTCTCTGGCATATATATATATATATATATATATATATATATATATATATATATATATATATATATATCAATCAGTGGATTTTCACAGGGGTTCTCCCTCCACCATGCATAGCCAGTCAATTGTGTGTTTAAAAATGGCACTAAACCCACAAAAAACATCAACAATATTTTTCATACCTTTGAAAGTTTCACTTAAATTAATAAAATCCCAAAATATAAGTCTTTCTGATACGAAATTCATTGTAAATCATAAACCAAACTGCATTTTTTTAAATAGCTGACGTGCACATGAATATCAGTTTTATGAATGAAGCTTGTATAATAACAGTCACTTATTTTAATGCTAAAAATAACAGAAGCAGCGGACTGGTATATGTGATTTAAAGATATTTTGTAGTTGTTAAATTTCGCACTACATAAGGTATCACCGGCTGAATCAATGGGAATGCTTCTATCTAATGCATGGCTGATAGCATTTTAACTGTTTCTGGTGGAACGTTGTGAGAGGCTCAGATGAGGAACATGGCATGGGAATGATAGTATTACTCTTGAGTGTTGTATACATAAGGACTGAACAAATTGTTGGAATAGATGATAAAGATTTCGTTTAAAGAAAATGCCACTCATTTCCATTTGAATGTTACATGCTATAGATATTCATGCCTGTTTCAGTTGTAACCAAGAAGACTTTAGGAAAAAAAAAAGCAGTTCATTCCTCATCTGAGTATGTTAGAAAACAGCAACACTGTTTTCCTGTTTTTCGGATCTGATGTTAAAATTCTTGCTCATAGTCTTAAAAAATTGATAGGTATATAATAATATAGATCAATACAATCACATATCAATACAAATATATCAATACACATATCAATACAAAGCCACTCTGTGCCATAAAGCACTATTACATACATACATATTCTGAATAAAGTTATCTTGACTACAAGTTGTTGACCCATTTCTTATTAATTTTTTAATTACGATTTTTGTTTGTGCCATTATCTTAACATTTTAAATTCAACTTTGAATTAGCATTACAGTGAGTTTTGTTGAGACATTCTGTTAAACTACATGTATACATACATCATGCTAATATTAACTGGAGATCAGTAACTTTCCCAATGGATCACTTAAAAATCCAGTCACTACAAATCTGCTTGGTCAGTTAAAAAAAACATCTACATGTTATCTTTAGTTTTCAATTTGTTGTGTTAGCAGATAAAATCTAATAAAAACTTGTCAACGAATATATTTATTGTATTAACCAAGTATCTGTCAAGATCCTGTACTTGACAAGGTACAATCTATTTATTGTACATGTATTAACCAAGTCTGCCAAGACACTGCACTTGACAAGGGACATTTTATTTACTGTATTAACTAAGTATCTTCCAAGACCCTTCAATTGACAAGGTACAATATATTTATTGTATTAACCAAGTATCTGTCAAGATCCTGCCCTTGACAAGGTACAATATATTTACTGTATTAACCAAGTATCTGTCAAGATCCTGCCCTTGACAAGGTACAATATATTTACTGTATTAACCAAGTATCTGTCAAGATCCTGCCCTTGACAAGGTACAATTCATTTATTGCATTGACCAAGTATCTGCCAAGATCATACACTTGACAAGGTACAATGAATGCTGGTTGTTAAAATAACAAGTTCCAGTATGTATCAAGTTAAAAAAGGTACTGACTGTCAAGACAGTACACATGCCAAACAACTTGCCTTGTATCCTGGCCCAATTTCAATAACAATGATACAAAATGATTTCTCAGGATCAAAGAGAAACTTCAGTGACAGAACTTGACTAAAACAAAAATGGTTGCATTGGCTGAATCAGTCATGCCGAAGAGTAACACATTATATTTCTTTACCTTTGTTCATATACATTTACAACATTGTGAAGTGACAACTTGAAAGCTGTGATAATCTTTTTAAGGTGTTCAGCCACCATCGAAAGTTCATAACATAGATGAAAAGAAAGCACAATTGTGAATGCAGACAAGAAATTAGAGTAAGTACCAGAAAGCATGGGAAAAGGAGTATTAATGGCTGAAATACAACAATAGTAGTAGTAGGGAGCCCCGAGTGGCTGAGTGGTCTAAAGCGTTGTCCGATACGGATCACTGCCATCTCGCCTCTGTCTGCGTGGGGTCGAGTCTAAGATTCGGCTAATGCAGTTACAGTGGGAAACCGCTATAACCCGCCCCGCTATAACCCAAATTCGGATATAACCCGGTCGTGGCATGGCTCCCGAAATTTCGGGTAATTTATCACAGGTATTTTTCTCAAAGACCAAAAAAAAAAAAAAAATTTTTTTTTTAAATATGAAAAAAAAATACGTCAAGAGTTTAATTATCATTCTCATATTCGTCTAAACAGTGCGAAAAAGAACGTGTAGAAAATGTATTATCAAATTTCTTCCAGTTTTGTGCCAAAATAAACGTTGGAAATACGAACCAATTGCTGGGCCTACTGAGAACTTTGATCTTTGTTTATTGTTGAAAAATTACAGCTCATAAGTGTCAATATTATAATTACTGATTCCTGTGTTTGTCTTGAATGCGTTCTGAATACAATCGTTGCTCTAATAATCTCCGATATATGTTCTCTTAATTTCATACACAACTAAGCAATAGCCAATGCGGGGGTTGATAGAAGATTCTCACCAGAATGTATAAATCAATCAATTTAAGTACATTGTTTATCATCAAAGTGAACTGCCGAGCTAAACAGTGACATAATTCAGTGGTTAAAATACAGCTAGTTCGCCTGCTGTATTAGAGTACATCAAAAGAACATGACGCAATAGCTGGGCGGCAAGTTCAAAGGACTTTGACTAGCAGCTTGGGTGGGAAAATGTGCTGAAATTTACAATGACTGAATTCAGAGACAGAAAGATCCTGAGATGTACATGTAGTTATTATAAGAATACACGTTAGCTTCCATTATTTAATCTACGGACATGGACTATTTCATCATTCATTACGTACACCCGTTACGTAATTTTTGTTATTTTCTTTTCATTGAATTCAGTCACATAATGATCTGTGACAAAATTATTGAATATTTTACATCCTTGTGTGGATATTTTCGATGGAAATATTTGTATTATGAATTCAGTGTATGTTACAAGATTCGCTGGTGAGTACACGGTGTTGATACTCTTTTCATGCAATAGATTATACATGTATATATAAATCAGACACGTGTATGTACCAATGCATGGTTCTCTGAATAAAGTAATATATTAAATCTGCAATTTCTGTTACCACAGCAAATGTTTTTCTCATTTAATATATATTGATCAAAAATGGTAATTGTGCCATGCATTTTTGCACCCGTCTTTATGTACCCCCCCCCCCATTAAATCCAAAAATGTGTTGGTATTGTACATGGTTGCTTATAACACGGTTCGGTTCATAGCCTGGTCGGATTCTATGGCTCCCAACTACCGTGTTATAGCGGGGTCCCACTGTAAGTGAGAAAGATTGTGAGTAGCTTCTTGTGGGTCGGTGGTTCTTCCTCTACCAAAAATACTGGCCGCCATGTATAGCCTATCGTGTGCTGAAAAATGGTGTTAAACCCTACAACAACAACAACAGCAACAAAAGTATACCCCCAGACACTTTATTCATTAATGGTTATAAAACTTTCTTTGATCATCCCTGGACTAGGAAGCTGCATTAGCGCATTTGATAAGAGTTATGGACTACTAATCCATGTGACCTAGGTTCAATACCCATCAATGCCATCTTGGGTTAAGCTGACTCGGTCTGTCCTTGGGAAAGGCACTTGGCTCCAATCTCCTCTGCATGATATTGCCAATAATCATAATGTTAAAGCCTCCAAGAACAACATCATGTGACTCCCATAATTCAATGTTCACCTGAAACCAGAGACCAGGCTACCACAAGATAACTATGTTATTGATAGGTCAAACAGACAATTCTTGTTTGTCAATGACCTAACACTTAGATATTACATAATGGAGTGGGATGTAATCAGAGGCTGATAAACAGGCACCAACAGAAGAAAAAAAAATCCATACAATTTGCCTTACACCCATTTATCATATACCGTATATACTCTTGTACAAGTCAGATCTAACAACAGACTGCATGTGCCCTGATCTGTTGTCTATTGTGTCTGGGTCTATACAGATTATTGGCAGCAAATGAGAAGAACCAACAAAACTGGCCATGATCTGCTAGTCCATTGTGCTATTGCAGACCAGTTTCTATGCTGTTTGCAGCTGAGCCCAACTAATCTGCAAGCATAATGCTTTTATTTTAAATACAAATGCCCATCTAAAAGAAAAATTTATAGTAACAAGTGGTCTTCAGAATGTAGTTTTTCACCCATGAAAAATATGCTACAGTAGAACCTGTCTTGAAAGACCACCCCTTCTGCCAGAAAAGAATGGTCTCTCAAGACAGGTGGTCTCTCATAACAAGTCACAACACTATAGAATCAATAAATCTGTGCATTGAGATTCTGGTCTCCCAAAACAGGTGGTCTCTCATAGCAGTGGTCTCTCAAGACAGGTTTTACTGTATAAGGTAATTCCACTGCATGTTTGTTGCCAAAAGTTAACTGCAACACTCAAACACAGAATGATTACATTGTTGCCACTGTAATTACCAGCTGAGAAGGGATGTCTCTGTTAAATCAAAATATTATTAAGTTTATTTCAGCAAGGTTGAGTAGATACATCCTTCCAACTTTCTGAAGAAAAACCACCCCACTTTAAGAAAGATTTTTAAAAATTGAAATCTGAGACCCTGATTAATTTGAGCTAGAAAATGCATTGATTTCTGTTAGAAATATGAATTATAGCAGACAACAGCGAAAATTCTTCTACAGTGCTCAGTTTTTGCAAGCCATGATAGGTAATACTTGGCAAGACATTGTGTGCAATACTTGGCAAGGCAAAGTGTGTGCAATACATGGCAAGGCAAAGTGTGTGCAATACATGGCAAGACATTGTGTGCAATATTTGGCAAGGCACTATGGTTCCAACTAGCAAGTCATTGTGGGTAAAGGTTGGCACCATAATACAACTTTAAATAGCTCCACCCACACATATATATATATAGAATATTTCAATGGACTATCTCATACAAGTCTTCCCAAGAGAAAATCATCTACAACAACTTGTAAAGATGGTGTCATTTTGTACTGGAATTCTTGCTGCATTTGCTGAAACAAACTAACTTCAAACTGCAACTAAAATTCAGTCAGATGCACAAAGTAATGGAGTTCATACGTTATCAAGGTTTGAAGCTATCATATTGAATGTGGAGTAGTGTTTATTTCCTTTTCTTTTTCAACTGTATGTACTCAACCCAGATGAACTGACTTTAATGACTTACATTTTCTTGTGTCAGACCTTCCTTCTTGCCCTCTTCATTCATGCTGCCTGTGCGGCTCAGCTTGATTTTGGAGGGTTTGTGTGGGGTATGTCCACTACTCCCATAGGAAGCAGAGGGCCGACGTTTGATCAGTATCTTTATGTCCTCCCGGAATGAGCGTGTTTTACCAACCTTGGACCTACTACTTTTGTCTGAAAAAAGAAAAAGATTATGATAAAGTATTTGGCATGAGATAAATCTAACTTTCAAACCTGATTGTTAAGAACAACTGTTTATGTAACAAAAACAAATCCCAAACAACAAAGAATCATACACAGGTTAAAATAGTTCTTATATGACCTGTATGTGCTAAGTCTTCCAGTTAACAGATTAATGAGCTACCTCATCAATTATTGTCAATCAATCAATCTCACATTCTCATGAAAACATGGTAAACAAAAAGTGGCATGATCAAAGACCAGCACCCTCCATTATAAAACTTTACTCAAGTCTAAATCTTAGCTGAAAATATTCAGATAAATCAAAATTCTACAATTATCAATTCTGAGAAGCATTTCCAAGTCTGGAGAAACATTCAAAATAAAGTGGTAAGTTTATTCATGGATGGGTCAGGTCTAGATTTTACATATGTAACATTAGTACAGTATGGACTTAAAATTCCAGCAATTATGACTGGCAGAAATTCAGATATTGACTTAAAATGGACCAATCAAATCTCTTGGATCTAGATTTAAACACTATATTTTAAATCTGGATCCAGGCCCATTAACATGATAATGATAACATCCCTCTTCCCATGTTTTAGCAAAGAATCAATTCAAAATTCTGATTTCTGACAGGTCATGTAAAGGAAACTGCATGCATCAGAAATCAGCAAATCAAATAACGTTAGTCTCGGTTGAGGACAAGAACTAGAACCTTGGTGTCAGATGTGTGCCAACCTTAAGCAGCTAAAAGTGACAATTTTTATTTAAAATAGTTGGATGATTCTTGAATTAAATACATTCATAAACTTTGTCCACCTTATCCATCAAGATATAATACTTGTATAAAACAAGCTTTGTGTGTTACCTGAATTAATAGTACTCTATACACAACAGGAAATGAAGTGACAAAATATCCATATGTTCAAATAAAACAATCAGGTCACACAATAAGAAATCCAGTGGCATAATAACCTATTAAACATATTATAAACTTGGCCATACAAACACACACGTCAATAACTAGGAACCAATTGCTAATATGCATATGTCAAATGGTGTCATGAAAAAGCAATAGGAATGATTTTTAAGCTCATGTTCTCATAGGACCAGTAACTGCAAGATATTTGCTTGTCACAGCACTTTTCATATATTCTCAATACAACATTCATTCGTGATAACGCTGTTTAATACGAGCCATACAAGTAGCTTGTGACATTGTAACTCTACTGCTAATCAGTTACCTGCATCATATTAGACCCCCCCCAACCCCCCCAAATGTGTTTCTGGTCTGCCAACCATACCTGTTTTTTTAAAATTTTCTGACTCTAGCATCTGCTGAAATTGTTTTGTGCATCAAATTAAGCCAGTTTTGCACAGTACTTGCAGTAGTACATTATACAGTACATATATATTCACAAACCTTATATATTACACATTTCTTTTGCTTCATAAGACTGTTAGTAGGAGCCCTACCAGTGGCCTGTGTCATATAATACCATAGTTAATCAAGCCCTACCAGTGGCCTGTGTCATATAATAACACGGTTAATCAAGCCCTACCAATGACCTGTGTCATATAATAACACGGTTAATCAAGCCCTACCAGTGGCCTGTGTCATATAATAACACGGTTAATCAAGCCCTACCAGTGACCTGTGTCATATAATAACACGGTTAATCAAGCCCTACCATTGGCCTGTATCATATAATAACACCATTAATCAAGCCCTACCAGTGGCCTGTGTCAGATTATAGCACTGTTAATAGAAGCTCTACCAGTGGCTTGTGTCACATTACAACATTGTTAGTAGGAATCATACTGCTCCAGTGGCCTAATGGTTAGAGCATTTGCCTCAGATCATGGGTATGAACCCTGGCCTAGTCATACTAAAGACTTACAAAATTGGTGCATGTACTAACAGTTGCCTCGCTAGGAACTCAGTAATAAGATGTTATTGTTAGGATTGGTTGACCTGGTGTCAGGGTAATTTGACTGGGTGGGACATCATGCTACATGTCTAAAGCATTGATATTTTAACCCTTTCTTCATTGCTCCAAACGCAAGTTGTCCAGAAAGTTTAGTAACTGCTGATTGTGTGGAATTCAAGGTTTTGTATGAAAACCATTTTTCTTTATTCAGTCACAGTTACCTCGACCTTTCACATGTTGACTCTGAAATCAATACTACTCTCAAACCCAAAGTACAAAAAATCTTCAAAGTTTGATAACTCTTTAGATGATGATAAATTTAAGTTATACAGCAATGAAACTGGCAACAGATCTGATGACCATCATCATCAACATAATAAACTTGGAATAGAGCAGGTATTTAAAAATAAATACCTTAGTAGATCTTACAAATTCAAATTCCACTAAACCAGAAGTCAACAAATTGTGTTCTTGCCCTCAGCTGAAGCTGCAATTCTCCACAATTTTTATTCTTGCAAGTATCTTTCTGTCTTGTAGGCATGGATGGAAAACCTTCTAACAAGAACATATATCTTCCTCATGTTCTTCAGTAATAACAAATATCAGATTAATCATTTGGTTATCAAGACAGATTTATTAGTCTCCTTGCGGGTCATGTTATGAAAGATGCATCAATATAGTGTTTGGACCATATCACCAGATAAAACAATGCATACTGTATATTGTTCATTCAGCTTAGCAGTTTGAATTTCACCCATATCTATATATGTGAGTAAATTTTCATCTTATCATCTTGAATTGTAGACACATTGACCAATTCATTTTTATACACCAATGATTTCACCTGTAATTGCATCCAGCTATGGAAAAGTTCATTTTTAAGATAAGATTCGGCAGAGTCACATAGCGTGCAGTTGGTAAACCTGTAACAGTCTACTCCGATAAATCATATCATAAACTTACATTACACTGAAATATTAAAATAGTTTAAAGAAACATGGATGATACAGATAATATTTGTTTACCTGCTGCATTCAATGGCTCCCATAACTGCCCAGACCTGTATCGAATATGGACTCTTCCATTTACTCCAGGACCAAAGTTACTGATTACATGAACACAGACTATTCTTTTTGAATGAGTGACGTCGCTCTGATTACATGAACACAGAGTATTCTTTTTGAATGAGTGACGTTGCTCTGTATGTTGTTAAAATCAGTGTTGAAATCATTCATAGACAATACATTTTTGGGAAGTTTAACTTCATTTTCCAACACATGAAGATTTAAATGAGCTAGATATGCGGATATGATTCACAATCTGAGCTTAATAAATTGTAATACACTGCTTGATACAAACTTGTACTTGTATCGTTTGACAATTATTCCGCTGAACTGTTATGAACACTGTAAACTAAAATTTCATAGAAACTGGTTGAAAATTGATGAAGTTATACCAATTAGAATTTGTGTCTGTTATATACAGGTACATGTAGTGCCAGTCAGCTAGTTGGTGGACCCAGAACCAGAATGTGCCTTTAGCTTAACAGTGATACATAATAATATTAGCCAGTGGCCCATGGGTATTGGCACATGTCAAATACCACTGATAATCAGTGATGGATTCATTGTCATTCTGGGATGGCACTTTCTGAGACATGGGAACTCAGTGAGGTGACCATAAACATGTATGCTAATAAAAATGATCCTGGCCCTTTATTAGGAAGGCCACCTATTCATGAAAGACAACATTTACAAAATCCTTTTAAAAGGTCCGCATACATATTTTATTTCTATACAAAATGAACACTGCTCATTTTACCTCTATAAAAAAGTACACTTGTCCATTAAAAACACAATTTTATGGTTGCTTGATTGTCAAAAACAAAGAGTACTTTACACAGTTTATCCCATTAGGATGCAAGATTGCAAGTAAAAATTCCCGTTTTGGAACTGGGGGTCAAACTGCATTAAAAAAAGAAAGAACTTTGGTATCAACACGGGAAGGGGGGGGGGGGGGTCCAAAGAAAAACAAGTGGAGATTCCTGAAGCTTAACTGAGGGTAAAGGGAAACACTGTTTAACATTTTCTCCATAGGGATAGTTCTTGATAAAATGACAATTGTGTCTATATACATGTATTATAGTAAAAATTTGTTGCTGTAGGGTTTATTGCCATTTTTAAGCACAATATAGGCTATACATGGCAGCCAATATTAATGGTGTAATGGTGGAGGAAGAACCTGGGAAAAACCGGGAAAGAACCACCGGCACACGAGAAGCTACTGGCAAGCTTTCTCACATACCCACATTGGCTGAATCTGAGACACGAACCCATGCAGGCAGAGGTGAGATGGCAGTGATCCATAACTGAGTGCTTTAGACCACTTGGCCATTCATGGCCCCTGAAAATTTGTAAACATCACTCGCATTTTTTGAAAGACTTTTAGTACCTGACTGGAAAGACCACCTCTTCTGCCAAAAATATTGATCTCTCAAAATAGCTGGTCATAATAAGTAATAACACTATATAATCAATAAATCTATGCATGGAGATCCTGTTCTCTCAAAACAGGTGGTCTCTCATAGCAGAGGTTTCTCAAGACAGGTTTTACTGTGCCATTTAATTACTGCTGAAGTATTTGCTTTTCTCAATCTTCAAATTTCTTTTCTTCTTAGCTATCCTTCCCTGTAGATCCAGGGAAATAGAACAGGCCCTCCTTCATGTCACTAGCGTTGACTAATGGAGGTAGGAACTTTTTTATTTTTATGCTGAACATTTTACCAGAAGGGTGCATGTTTAAATCCTGCTATCTGATCAGCTTGGGTGAGCTGTCTTGGATTATCCGAGGGCATGGCAAGGTACATACATGTGCTACATATACCACCACATTTGAAACTATGAGAAGCATTCAAACCAAATATTTTTGGTCTTTTAAGTTTAGGAAGTTTACTTGTTTCATGTACCAAAACATTTGATCATAGTTCAGAAACAAAAAAAAGAATAAATCCATGCTGCTTGAAACTATTTAAATAGCTGTAAATAAAATAACTATAGCACCACAACAGATAAAGTTGTAAGCCATGAGGAGTTGTCTCCCTTTCAAAAAGCTAGCTTTATTATCAGTCCACTGGCCTGGTCAGTGCAGCTACCATAATATAAAAAAAAAAAAATTACTATTTGAGAAAAAAATTTAATGATTAGACAAAGAGAATACAGTTCATTTTTGATTTTGTGACGAAAAACAGGGAAAACAATTATATTTTAGTAATTTCTGTACAATCTGAGTCCATTTCTCAGATGACAAATGTCCTACATTCAATGGATAAAGTTGTAAGCCATGAAGAGTTGTTTCCCATTCTATATCATCAGCATAGACAGATTTATCATCATCATCTACCAGCATTAGATTATAATAAATATCCAGGTTTTGTTAATTCCTTTTGTTTCAAAGGTAATAAATATTTGAAAAATTATTTACTTACATAAAATGAGTCTCATTGTTCTTGTTTCAGCCTCTAAAATTGTAAATTGTCATCACTGCTACACTGAATCTACAACTCTTCTGACTAACACAAACCGTGGATAATTTCTTTGACTGATATATGCCTATTATTTCAAAATACAGTATATATTCTTGCCATATTATTGTTTCATTGCTTTTCACAGCTTTGGTCTTTGCTAGTGCCAAGAAAGACATGGATTGGCATCCACTAATGAAAAATTGTGGCTTCAAATTTTATTTCTGTCCAATTCATTGACACAGTGTCATGATTTGGGTGATACAGTAACAAAAACAAATGAGGGATACCGACAAGCCTACACTCAATGTGCAACAATGATTTTGATTTTTATGGATGCTGGTATATAACTGTGTACAGTGGAAACCCGCTATAACGTGATGATCGGGGTCCATAAAATCGGATCGCGTTAAAAGCGGGGTCGCATTAATGCGGGGTTTTACAATATATAACTTTTTTTCTGAGAACATATACGTGTATACATGTACAATGATCAAAAGTCGGCTTATCAGCAGATGAATATTAACTGGAATGCATTAATTAAGATATATTCAAAATATTCGATGGCTAATATATTTATAGGTTATTACTGTGCATTAAAAACATTTACTAATTTTTATTTGTTTGAACGATAATACAGATTGATCGATAATACCAGACTATCGCTATATCATGAAAAGTGTATCAACACCGTATGCTACCGTGCGGTTGTGGCATGCAGTTCATCCATAATGGATGTAATTTCATTGAAAATCGTACAGATTTAAAATATTAAATAATTTTGTAATAGTCTGAATTCGTCGTGTAAAATATAGGATGAACAAAATATTGAAACCATTTACTTGCCGCCTGATATCGTACGGTCATTGCATGCAGCTATTCCTGGGTCTACATACGGTGTCTGTACAAATTTCATACCGCTAAAATTTTATCATATGCAACAACTGCAAGAATAATTAACAATCAACGCATGATTTCAGCGTGCAAATAACTTTTATTTCATATTTTGTGAACATCAAAAGAAACATGTGAAAACTGCTAAATTAATCGTTGTGCAAAGTGCAAAGTCAGTGTGGTTCCAAATTTAAATTTCATCATTTCTTGAAAAATATATCCAATGACGTTTGCTTCTTTGCTCTAGGGCATACAGTTTCTCTTTAGCAGAAAACGACTTGCGTTTTTGAACTTGCTTTTCCATAACAGTAAAATATTTTTTTATATAAGCAAACAACGTACACAGATAAAGCTGGATAACTAAGTAATGAAGGCCTGCAATGGTTACAAATCACTTTTTATATAAAACAAAATTAAGCTGAACGGATGTACAATTTCATACCCTTTTAATTTACAGATAATAAAGTGGATATTATTTACTTTCAACTGTTTGTTGTTTGATCACACTGCCAAGCACAGCATACATGTTGGCGGCTTTCGTCCTTTGATGTTTATTAAATTGTGCGACTCTTGTATCAACCACAGCTTTGTCTGCTGCTTGGCTGTGATTGCAGTTAAAAAAGAAGCCCATGTTGGCTATTGTTTGAGCAACGACTGTATACAGAATTCATGAAAGACAATCACAAAGACGATTTACTGGCTTTACTCATGGGTCCGTAATAAGTAACACTTCTGATGTTTACTTCGGCTTAACAATTAAAAAACCTAATGAAACCAGTTTTCTCTTATAGAGTAGAATACGGAGCTTCACCACAACCTGTTCAAATTGATAAATTTCAGAAGCCAAGCGTTGTACACACTATTTTTCGTATGTCATATATATCGTATTATTTTAGAATTCATACATGATCACTTCTCCAAAATCACTTAAAGAGCCTGGATAAATTGTTAAGTTCCGATCGTTTATTATTAAAAGTTATACGCGAATTCTTCCACCAAATTATAATAAACGTTTTACACACTATTTCTCGTACGTTAAACAAATATTTTCACGGTCCGATAAAAATACACGTAAATGAATTTCAAACTTCAGGAACCATGCCACGATCATATTATTTTAAAAGTCACAACTAATCTCATGCCCAAAATGAAGTTAATTTCTTGTTTTTTTTTTTTTACTTTCTCCAAATTTTTTTCTCCCTGTGTGAATGAATATACGAAATTTCGGGAGCCATGCTACGACCGCGTTATATCCGAATTCGCGTTATGGCGTGGCGTGTTATAGCGGGGTTCCACTGTATAACAGTATTTGTACTGAAGGATATGTAGCACAAATGTAAATAATATGGCTGTATTTCAATAACTCATAATTCAAATATGATTCTTATATATCGTGTGCATTTTTCATATGTACTCACCAGTCCAACTGCAAGCAACATCATCTCTGATCTGCCACTGCGTATATTACCAGCAGATCATAGTCTGTGTTGTTTGTTCTACCAATTGCTCCAACAAACTGTACAGATCGAGATATGCCAGATCATAGTCTGTGTTGCTTGTTCTACCGATTGCTCCAACAAACTGTACAGATCGAGATATACCAGATCATAGTCTGTGTTGTTTGTTCTACCGATTGCTCCAACAAACTGTACACATCGAGATATACCAGATCATAGTCTGTGTTTTGTTCTACCGATTGCTCCAACAAACTGTACAGATCAAGATATACCAGATCATAGTCTGTGTTGTTTGTTCTACCAATTGCTCCAACAAACTATACAGATCGAGATATGCCAGATCATAGTCTGTGTTGTTTGTTCTACCGATTGCTCCAACAAACTGTACACATCGAGATATGCCAGATCATAGTCTGTGTTGTTTGTTCTACCGATTGCTCCAACAAACTGTACAGATCGAGATATACCAGATCATAGTCTGTGTTGTTTGTTCTACCGATTGCTCCAACAAACTGTACACATCGAGATATGCCAGATCATAGTCTGTCTTGTTTGTTCTACCGATTGCTCCAACAAACTGTACAGATCGAGATATGCCAGATCATAGTCTGTGTTGTTTGTTCTACCGATTGCTCCAACAAACTGTACAGATCGAGATATGCCAGATCATAGTCTGTGTTGTTTGTTCTACCGATTGCTCCAACAAACTGTACAGATCGAGATATACCAGATCATAGTCTGTGTTGTTTGTTCTACCGATTGCTCCAACAAACTGTACAGATCGAGAAATGCCAGATCATAGTTTGTGTGTTGCTTGTTCTACCGATTGCTCCAACAAACTGTACAGATCGAGATATGCCAGATCATAGTCTGTGTTGCTCCAACAAACTGTACAGATCGAGATATGCCAGATCATAGTCTGTTTTGTTTGTTCTACCGATTGCTCCAACAAACTGTACAGATCGAGATATACCAGATCATAGTCTGTGTTGTTTGTTCTACCGATTGCTCCAACAAACTGTACACATCGAGATATGCCAGATCATAGTCTGTGTGTTGCTTGTTCTACCGATTGCTCCAACAAACTGTACAGATCGAGATATGCCAGATCATAGTCTGTGTTGCTTGTTCTACCGATTGCTCCAACAAACTGTACAGATCGAGATATGCCAGATCAGTCTGTGTTGCTTGTTCTACCAATTGCTCCAACAAACTGTACAGATCGAGATATGCCAGATCATAGTCTGTGTTGCTTGTTCTACCGATTGCTCCAACAAACTGTACAGATCGAGATATGCCAGATCATAGTCTGTGTGTTGCTTGTTCTACCGATTGCTCCAACAAACTGTACAGATCGAGTTATGCCAGATCATAGTCTGTGTTGCTTGTTCTACCGATTGCTCCAACAAACTGTACAGATCGAGATATGCCAGATCATAGTCTGTGTTGCTTGTTCTACCAATTGCTCCAACAAACTGTACAGATCGAGAAATGCCAGATCATAGTCTGTGTGTTGCTTGTTCTACCGATTGCTCCAACAAACTGTACAGATCGAGATATGCCAGATCATAGTCTGTGTTGCTCCAACAAACTGTACAGATCGAGATATGCCAGATCATAGTCTGTCTTGTTTGTTCTACCGATTGCTCCAACAAACTGTACAGATCGAGATATACCAGATCATAGTCTGTGTTGTTTGTTCTACCAATTGCTCCAACAAACTGTACAGATCGAGATATGCCAGATCATAGTCTGTGTGTTGCTTGTTCTACCGATTGCTCCAACAAACTGTACAGATCGAGATATGCCAGATCATAGTCTGTGTTGCTTGTTCTACCAATTGCTCCAACAAACTGTACACATCGAGATATGCCAGATCAGTCTGTGTTGCTTGTTCTACCAATTGCTCCAACAAACTGTACAGATCGAGATATGCCAGATCATAGTCTGTGTTGCTTGTTCTACCGATTGCTCCAACAAACTGTACAGATCGAGATATGCCAGATCATAGTCTGTGTTGCTTGTTCTACCGATTGCTCCAACAAACTAAACAGATCGAGATATACCAGTGCATTATGCAGCAGCAGATCTGGAAGTGTGCTGTTTTGTGTTGCACTTTACTTCCAAATGAGTAAAGATGGTAGTACTCCACACTGATCAAATAGTAGTTTAGTCCAAGCAAGTTGTAGGTTATGTGCACCATACAAATACTAATTATTAAAACAGATTGCTGAAATAATTTGCAAGATTCTCAATCTGAAAATATTTAATTTAAGCACTGTGGAGTAAAAAAATCTGGCCTATAATCCAACTGTTTTGAAAACATTATAAGAAATCCAATTTAAATTTTAAAATAATTTTAAAACAAATTGATTTTTAAACAGTATTTATTATTACAGCTTGCTCAAATAAGTTGCGTGCTTCTGAAAATCTTCACTTTTTGAACCGTTGAATCGTAAATCTCATCTTTCAACCATACAATTGTAAAATAAACAAAACATAAACTTGTTGCTTAACTTAGCATAACAAAATTCAACACTAGTTCCGTTATTACAAATTTAAATGATGAACACACGACAATAAATTCACAAAAATCAGATCCTAGTTGCATTATAAACTCACCAATGACAGACATTTGCTGTGATTCAGGAAGGAAAAATATTGAGAGCTTGTATTTGATGATTAGATCATGGATAAACATCAACTGATTATAAAGCAGTGAGTCATTCATTGCCAGACCTGGTAATGTTACTGTATTTATCAATGCAGTCCAAAACCTAATTGCAGACAATACAGACACAATTTTTAAAGATCTGCCAGTACACGGTGGCCTTGGCAGAGAACGCAAACTATACTTTTAAAGACCTGCTGGTATAAGCTGCCCTAGGCAGGCAACACAGACTACATTTTTATAGACCTGAATGAATAGGTGGCTTAGGCAGGCATCAAACCTGCAACACTGGGATTATGAGACTAACACTTAAGTGAGCTACAATGGAAACCTGAATGCATTTTGACAAAAAAATTTAAGCATTTGTGACCAAGGACTTGTGTTGTGGACCATTGTATGTGTTTGTCATGAGGGAGCGTGTGCTGTGAGTGATCAATCAATTTGCATGATTCCCGTGCTTTACAAGTATTAAAATCAATTCCCCGTATTACTAACAAAAAGCTTTTGGCATTCCTACTCTAGTTCCTGAGATGGACAACACCTCAAGCAGTACGAGTTGTGAAGATGAAAAACACTTGGCTTTCACGCAAGTGAAAGACCATGGATTGAATATATTTTGGAAAAATTATTCCCTTCGAGTCTGGTTTATTTCGTACCATTTCATCTCACAATAAATCCCACAATTGACAAGCGAGTGTTATCATTTCAACCCTAAATATGTCAAAGCTAGCTCACACATGTATTGGGCCTGAAGACCAGGGTCTATTTATGACTTAAAATATTTAGGATAATGAACAGAACAATCAAGGTTTTGCCAGGATATTATCATATCTATCCAATGATAAAACCCATGCTTGATGATGGGCCAATACTTAATGATAGACTCATGCTTGATAACAGGTCCATCCTTGATGACAGGTCCATGCTTGATAACAGGCCCATGCTTGATGATACAGGCCCATGCTTGATGACAGGCCCATGCTTGATAACAGGCCCATGCTTGATGACAGGCCCATGCTTGATGATAGGCCCATGCTTGATGATAGGCCCATGCTTGATAACAGGCCCATCCTTGATGACAGGCCCATGCTTGATAACAGGCCCATGCTTGATGACAGGTCCATGCTTGATAACAGGTCCATCCTTGATGACAGGCCCATGCTTGATGATAGGCCATGCTTGATGACAGGCTCATGCTTGATAACAGGTCCATCCTTGATGATAGGCCCATGCTTGATGATAGGCCCATGCTTGATAACAGGCCCATCCTTGATGACAGGCCCATGCTTGATGATAGACCCATGCTTGATAACAGGCCCATGCTTGATAACAGGCCCATGCTTGATGACAGGCCCATGCTTGATGATAGACCCATGCTTGATGATAGGCCCATGCTTGATAACAGGCCCATGCTTGATGATAGGCCCATGCTTGATGATAGTCCCATGTCTGATCACAGGTTCATCCTTGCTGATAGGCCCATGTTTGATTATAGGCCCATGTCTGATCACAGGCCCATGCCTAATGATAGGCCTATGATTGATAGCCCCAGGCCTGATATATCTCCATACTTGATAATAAGCCCAGGCTTGATGATATGTCCATGAGAGATGACGTCTCAATTTCTACAAATATTATAACAAATATTGAGTAAAGGATATTTTTATCTGTACTTCTTAGCAGTTTTTAATGTTGTCCCTCTGGTTTTGTTATGAGAGGATAACACTCTATAATATGCACTGATTTGCAATAATAAAGGGTCAAACTTCATGGAGGCCTTGTTAATGCCCCAAATTCTGATCTAGAACACGACTCTTAATCCAAAGGTTGTGGATTCAACATAAGCCCATGCAAGCCTGTGACATCTGCATCAGTGTGTCACTGGAAGAGAACATTTCTCCTATCTCCTCAGCACAATACAGCCAATAGTTTCGAGTGCCAGAGCAACAAAAACATAAACTCTCGAGAAAAAAATTCCCTTTTATGTCTCACCTGTATATATTTTGCTATAAGTAGTAGAGAACAATTAAATGACGATGTCCAAGTTTAAAAGAGCATTTCCATGCATTTCATTTATTATTCTTTCATCCAACGACATTGTGGGTGTTTCAGTCTCTTTATCATACCCTTTTGTGAGGTTGAAGTTACATACATTAACAACACTTTTCTGTGGCCTACTGGTTACAGCATCTGTCTTGGATGAGGTAAGTCATGGGTTCGAATCATGGCTTGATCATACCAAAGACTTACAAAAATAGTACTAACAGCTGCTTTGCTAGGTGCTCAGCATTAAGAGGTTAGTGTTTAGAATGGTTGGCCTGATGTCAGGATAATGTGACTGTTTGGAACATGATGCCACATGTCTGCGGTTTAATGTGATGTCTATCACTTTGGCATGATGCCACATGTCTGCGGCATCATGCCAAAGTGATAGACATCACATTAAACTGCCACACTGCAGACATTGTGGCGATATGACTGATTTAAAAAAAAAAAGAAGCTAGGTTAAAAATTAAAATCATACACACACACACACACATACACACACACACACACACACACACACTTTTTTTAATTCACAATCACACAAATGTCAAAAAATGGCACAACAGTATGAAATTTATGATCTGATAAAACAATCATTTAAAAGTTTTCTAGTTTCCTACTCTCACCCCAAAAAGCAAACTTGTTTTTTGTCACCCTTGTTTTACTGGCTTCATTAAGTAATGTTTACATCATCCCAATTATTCCGTTACAAGCTACAAAGGTTACAAATGAAAGTGATCAGAAAATGAAGGCGGGTGGGTTAGGGGTGATTAGACCACCCTAAATTGCAGATGGGAGGAAAAAGCCTTACCTTTTTCAGGTATTTTTATATATTGAGATGAATAATATTTACTGGCATGTCTGGGTCTACATTGTTTGTAGTTGGTTGAATGCTATAGTCACAATAATGGAAGTGTAATAATTACCCATCTACAGTGACTAACTAAAATCTATTCTTTAGTTCAAAATCATTTTTGTATTAACTATAGGGTACAACATTATATTTGCAGAAAGAAAAATGTGAGAAAATAAGTGCTATTCCTACTTTAGACCTGTTATATATTTAGGTCATCAAGTTACACTCAGAAATCATTGCATATGGATGCTGTATGCCAACACTTCCGATTCTGAAGTACTGGTTGTAGTGATTCCACTTTTAGAAAGAAATACATTTAGAAATGTATGTCACTGGACTTTGACTCTAAATGTATATGTGTAAGTTGGTAGTTAACTTGTTACTGCAGTTGATATCACATGCAATGGTACAGGTATCTTTTTCTTTTATAGCTTAGCTGTATGAAATTCAAGACATCAATTGCTGAAGGTCACAAATGTAACTAGCCAGTTTTGGGAAGTTTGGTGATTTTGAGGTGCACAGCAAATTCTTTATGAACTTTATGGACTAGAGATGAGTCCGACTTTTAGATTTCCCTCCCCTTTTCCTTGCAAGAGATATAAAGCATCTTTTTAATAAGGTGCTTCTTGGACAGAGAGAAGAAATGAAAAAATAAGTTTTTCATATACATGTATATACCATAAACCTCTCAGAACAATTCAGATTAGACCAGAGTGCTGATATTTTCTCACTGTTTAATCTAAGCTAAATGCAAACACACTAAATGCACATTATTTGCTCATTCTGTGTTAACAGTCAATTATGTAGTCAAGTAAATATTTTGTGCAGAAAACATTTTCGTCAAGTAAATATTTTGTGCAGAAAACATTTTCCTGCTTTTAGTCTTAGTCACGTTGAACTTTGACCTTTTGACCCAACAAAACAAATAGGATTCTTCCTTGCTGCTGGTGCAAGCCATCTACGACGTTTGGTGCAGGCCAGTGTTGGCTTGACCACTGATTTGTTTTTAAATCCCCAAATAAACAAGCTTCTTGCCAACTTCAAGATTTTCAAGATGCTTGTTTTTATTTAGGACCACTCAGACTTTGCACTGAATGTATGCAAAGTTTCATGGCTGTCCTGCCAATTACTCTAGAAAAGTGTGTGTTTTATTTAGATTTTTAACATAGCTTTAACAACTTTCCAGTCATTTCCCTATGATGTCTGCAGTGTGGCAGTTTATAGTAATGTCTAGCACTGAGGCATCATGCCACAAACATGTAGCGTCATGTCTCACAGAGTCACATTATCCTGACACCAGGCAATGCAGCTGCTTGTAAAAGTTTGTTAGTCTTTGATTTGACTCAGACAGGGCTCCAACCCTTGACCTGCGGTATCAGAAGCTGATGCTATAGTCACTTATGCCATGCAAGTATTCACCTAAAAAGACCTAAGTAAGACACATTATATTCTTCTATAAGTTCCAAACCGCCTTGAGGTACAAATGGCTGCCAGCTACATCTCTAACCCTGATGTAGTCTTAATTGTGTTTTTTTTAAAAAACTTTCACATGATGAACTTCCATGTTCATCTTTTCATGAACTTCCATGTTGATACAGATGTCCATTTAGAAGAAGCAAATGTTCAAGATGGATGCCTATCAATAGTTGGGGTCAGTCAGTTCAGCACCATTTTCATTCAAGACCAATTAGATGTCACAAGAAGACTTTACGTAAAAATTCCATGTCAATTTGAACATCTATGATGAAGGAGGAGTGATAACAAAATTTTCAAGACACCCATCAGGGTAGTCATTCTGGCAGGTAGATCAGTAAAATAGTACATTTTGATTTAGAACCAACCAGACATTGTAAGTATATAGTCCTCTGGAGAAAACCTCATGCTGACCTGACTTTCTGTTCAAGATTAGCTACAAATTTTCAAAATAACTGCCATAAGCTCATCTGCTCTATATATATATATATATATATATATATATATATATATATATATATATATATATATATATATATATATATATATATATATATATATGACATTGCATTTCGAATCTCAAATTTGGCCAATGTGGGTATGTGAGAGCAATTACCAGTAGCTTTTCGTGGGTCGGAAGATTTTTTCCCCTGAGGGTTTTCACTGGGTTCTTCCTCCACCATTAATACTGGCTGCCATGTATAGCCTATCATGTGCTGAAAAATGGCATTAACATTAACCCTACAACAACAACAACAACGACATTGCATTTTAAGGAATTTATATTTCCTTTTTGTCTCTAAGTTATATATACCATTATTAATCTCAATACATGCACATACCTATACTTGTCAAATATATATATATAAAATCAAATGTGTGGTTTGTAGAAGCCCATTATGTCATGATGCTCTCTGCCAAATTCTGATACTTGCCTTTGTGAAACATTTTGATATTTGACTTTGTGACAACATCTTGATATTTGTCTTTGTGACAACATTTTGATATTTGACTTTGTGACAACATTTTGATATTTGTCTTTGTGAAACATTTTGATATTTGTCTTTGTGAAACATTTTAATAATAGTCTTTGTGAAACATTTTGATATTTGTCAAACATTTTGATATTTGCCTTTGTGAAACATTTTGATATTTGTCTTTGTGACAACATTTTGATATTTGCCTTTGTGAAACATTTTGATATTTGTCTTTGTGACAACATTTTGATATTTGCCTTTGTGAACATTTTGATATTTGCCTTTGTGACAACATCTTGATAGTTGTCTTTGGGACAATATTTCGATAATAGTCTTTGTGAAACATTTTGATATTTGTCAAACATTTTGATATTTGTCTTTGTGACAACATTTTGATATTTGCCTTTGTGAAACATTTTGATATTTGTCTTTGTGACAACATTTTGATATTTGCCTTTGTGAACATTTTGATTTTTGTCTTTGTGACAACATTTTGATAATCATCTTTGTGACAGCATTTTGATATTTGTCTTTGTGACAACATTTTGATATTTGCCTTCGTGAACATTTTGATATTTGTCTTTGTGACAACATTTTGATAATCATCTTTGTGACAGCATTTTGATATTTGTCATTAATTTGTGACAACATTTTGATATTTGCCTTTGTGAAACATTTTGATATTTGTCTTTGTGACAACATTTTGATAATCATCTTTGTGACAGCATTTTGATATTTGTCATTGTGACAGCATTTTGATATTTGCCTTTGTGACAACACTAGAATACCAAATGCTGATGGACAATATATAGTATACAACATAAGAATTGTCTTGTGGCCAGGGGAACTAAAGAAAATGTAGCTGATGATATACAATATCATACATACGAGTCCAAGACTCAATGTAAAATGTGCAAACATTTTTAGGCCTAACATTAGCAGCAGTAATGTTGACAGTTTTCATATTGTACATGACAAGACCAAGACCCTGACAATGTATCCTTAAAGATGCTTCAAATAATTCACAACTCTGAAAGATTTCCAATGAAAGGCAATTGTTTTTATAACCCACAAACATGACATGGGTACAACAATCTATAAAAAAAACAAAAAAACACCCACTTGGTTATCAGTGATCATTTTAACAGCCCATTATCCAGACTTGGGACTACAATCTATAACAAATAACACCCACTTGGGAACTACAATCTATAAAATGTTAACACCCACTTCGTAATAAACAATCATTGTAATGGCCTACTATCCAGACTTGGGTACTACAATCTATAAAAAGTAACACCCACTTGGTTATAACCAATTATTTTTTAAATGGCCAACTGGCCAGGCATAGGTTCCACAATCAATAGAAAAAGAACACCATCTCTGTTCAGTCATCATTTTTAAATCTCTCTGGCCAGAGAAGGAAAGATCAATCTATTGCAAAGAAACAATATCAACAATCATTTTAAATCACTCTCTGGCCAGACATGGGTAGTACAACCAATAAAAAATAAAGAATCTATATGTTATCAGCAATCATTTTATATCACTCTCTGACCAGACATGGCTAATACAATCACAGAAAAAAATAAACACTCTCCCAGTGCCCGAGTCCCAGTCATCATTTTAAATACTTTCTCAGGCCCAACTTGGGTACTATACTACAATCCGACAGGAATTTTTTTTATCCACTCTGATATCAGTCATCATTTTAATAGCTCTCTGGTCTGAGATGTACTACTATCAATAGAAAAATAAACACCCTCTTTGTTTATCAGTCATCTTTTTAAGGGCACTCTGGCTAGACTTGCCTACTGCAAATAGCAGAAATATAAAAACCAGCTCTGTTATCAGTCATCATTTTAATAGCTCTGTGACCAGACTTGGGTACAACAATCAGACAGAAAATAAACACCTTCTCTGTTATCAGTCATTGTTATAATAGCTCTCTGGTCAGATATGGGTAATTTACAATGAACAGAAAAATAAACATCCGCCTCTGTTATCATTTTAATAGATCTCTGGCTAGCTATAGGTACTACAAATAACTGAGAAATAAATACCATCTCTGTAATCAGTAATCATTTGAATAGATCCCTAGGTTATCAAGTGTGGCTGCAATGTGCTGCTTACACAGCAGTGCCTCAGGACATGTCAGAGATGCCAACATTGCCACCCTTGTACAAAAACAAATGTGACAGAAGAGACTACAACAACTACAGGGGCTTATCCCTTCTCAGCATGGTGAGTAAAGTCTTTGCAGGCATCAGCCTGAAATAACTGCAGACACTTGCTGACAGAGTGTATCCAGAGGAGCAGTGCAGGTCCCGCGCAGAGGTCCGCAATCGACATGATCTACTCTGTCAGGCAATTGCAGGAGAAATGCAGAGAACAACACAAACCCCTCATCCTGGTCTTTATAGACTGCATCATGGTGTTTGAAATGATCAGCAGTGATGGACTCTTCACAATCCTGGCAAAGACTGGATGCCCTCCAAAGCTGCCAAGCATGATCCAGTCCTTTGCCGATGTCATTAAAGGAACAGTGCAGTACGATGGCTGAACATTCGACATCTTCAACATACACAACTGAGTAAAACAGGGTTGCATCCTAGCCCCCACGCTTTTTGGCATCTTCTTCGCTGTCCTGCTCAATATATCTACCTGCACATGCGATCAGATGGCAAACTGGCACGACTAAAGGCAAAGATGAAAGTGCGTGAAGCAACCATTAGGGATATGCTCTTCTCAGACAATGCTGTCCTAGCCACTCACATAAAAGCTGAGTTACAGCACCTGAAGGACCGCTTTGCTAAAGCATGCAGTGAGTTTGGGCTGACCATCAACCTAAAGTAAACAAATGTGATGGCTCAGAACGCAGATCCCCCAAGCAATATCATCAACAACTACAAACTTCAGGTACTCAGTTCATGTACCTTTGCTCTACCATCACTAACAACATATTGCTTGATGCTGAGCTCAACAAGTGGATTGGAAAGGCATCTACAACTCTCTCCAGGTTGTCGCAAAGAGTGGAAAAACAGTATGCTGACCCAAATATCTGTGTACCATGCCTGTGTACTACTTAGCACACTCCTGTATGCCAGTAAAACCTGGACTCAGTATGCCTCTCAAGAGAAAAGACTGAGCGCCTTTCACATGCAATGTCTCAAGAGCATACTCTGGATCACTTGGGGTGATCAAGTAATAAACAACAAGGTGCTTGAATGTACAAAGATCCCCAGCATGGGCCCACATCTCCAGCAGCATCACATTAAATGGCTGGGCATTGTACGTTAGATGGAAGACAGACGGATCCCCAAAGCCCTTCTTTATTCAGAACTTGCCTCTGGCCACATCTCCGCTTCAAAGATGTCTGCAAGTACAGCATGAAAGCCCTTGATATTGATGTCAACATCTGCAAAGAACTTGCCTTAGACAGGTTCAACTGGTGATATGCTCTGATCACTGGTTTGAAAGTCGGCTAGGACAAGCTATGCCTGGTAACTGATGAAAAGCGGTCTCAGAGGAAGAAGAAGCAGCTCCATCATAAACCAGACTCAACTTTCAAGTGCAGCAAGGACTGCCACTCCCATATTATTCTACATAGCCACTACAGATGCTGCACAACCACCAACCAGGCCATCTCATGGGCGCACTTCCATCTTCTCTCGAGACTACTGGATGCCAACTAACATCAAAGATCTCTGGCTAGCCTTGGGTACTGCAAAATAACAAAAAAATACACACCCTCTCTCTTCTCAGTAATCATATTAATACATCTCGGGCTAGCCATGGGTACTGCACATAACAATAAATAAAAAACCCTCTCTGTTATCAGTAATCATTTTAATAGATAGCCTTGGGTACAACAAGCTATAAATTAATTAACATTCTCTCTCTCTACATGGGGTATCAGCCATCAGCCCTTTAAGGAACATTTAATTCTAACACTAGAACTTGATCTGATATGTTCCATTAATGTGCCAGTCAAAATCAGTTCTAATTACACCCTCCAGCTACTGTGCATAGTAAAATTGGCACCTTCTGCAGCTCAGCAATAGCCCAGACTCTCCAACCAGTGTTACTTGTACCAATTTATTGATGTACACAATACCCAGCAAGGAACTTTCACTTAACATTCAGCAGGTACATCAAGCTAATAAAAGTCATAATACTTCAGTCCATTGTAATAGCACAAAGCAGGCAGGGTCCAAAATTGCCATTCTAATTATGTACAGAACATAGTTATGTTGATTGTTGCTGTTAATGTTGTATACCGTAGTTTAGTGCCATTTTGCAGCACAAGATAGGCTATACAAGAAGTCCAGTATAAATGGTGGATGAAGAACCTGCCGAAATCCTGGAAAGAACCACTGACCCACGAGAATCGACTGGCAAGCTTAATCTCACATACCCAAATTGGCCAAATCCAAGAGTCCAAGGAGAGATGGCAGTGATCCATGACAGTGAGTGCTTTAGACCACTCTTCCACTTGTAAGAGTTATGTTGAGAACTGTGAGATATGCAGAAGTGTGATATATTGAAAATGGCATAATATTCATTAGACTAAGCTCAAATTCATCTTGTTTAATTCCAAACCCACAAGCAAGAATCTGGTCATGTGGTCCATAATGGTACTCTGTTAAATCTAAAAACTCGTTATAACAATTATGCTTTTATAACGAGAAAAAGCTGTGTAATAAATTCACCATGATACAGTCTTGTTATATCTCTAAGGAGGTTTTTGAACTTCATCAATTTATTAGAAAATAAGCTTCCCAGGTGTATGAATTTTTAAAAGTTACTTTTATCCAATAATCTCTAACTTAGTCTAAAATCTTAACATTTTCAAATCTGGCACATGCTGATGTAAAAACTGAAAATTTTGTGAAAAGAATCTTAACTGAGATAATGTAAAAGTTTGATGGAAGAAATTGATAAAAAAAATAATTAAAACAGCAACTAAATGTGCTGGACCATCATGCATTGTGTGTGTGTGTGTGTGTGTGTGTTTGTGTGTATGTGTGTGTGTAGGTAGGTAGGTATGTAGGTATGTCTGTCACATCACTGCAATACAGTGCCAAGTAGTTTATGTACTCCCAAAATGGCATATGAAACTAAGATCATGGTGAAAAAAAAGAGGAAATAATACTTAAAATACAAAGTCAAGTTTTTCTTATAACTGCATTCTTACATAACTTTCAAGACTTTTTCAGCTGAACATCATCACAAGAGACATCTCAAACCAAAATGTTTTCCTCCCGTAGGCAGATCTCTTAGCCCTGATGCAAAGGGGTGGGTGGGTGGTGGTTACAAATATCTACTCTATACACTTCTGGATAGACATTGTATTTGGGTAAACATGATAAACTCCCTGAGACCATAGTATTAGCACAGTCAATAAATATACATCATATACAAGTTCTACTGAATAATTTTAACTATGCTTAACATCTTCTTCTGACATGAGGTTTGAAAGACGTGAAATCTATGTGCTTACTTTGCACTAAATATGCATGACATGTGTCACCCTTTTATCACCATCTTCAGCATGGAAGAGAGAAGATAAAGATGACATTTTTAAATCAATGAATACATTTTGCTCTAATTTTTTTTAAATTGAAAAAGCTTATTTGTACTGAATGTTGATAAAAAATATGGTTTACTTCTAATTTCCCAAAATATATAAATTTTTATATTATTTTGATTTTGTTTGGCTATTTACCTGCGACTTCCATTCTCCAAGGTGTAATAACCCTCACTCTGCACAAGAGGCTGGTTCATGTTTTTTCACAAGTAATTAGTGCTATTTAGATCTGAACTGTTAGTGTAGTTCTAACCTGTACTGCTGATGTTGCATTTTCCAGACTCAAAACAGCGGTTAATACAGTGTAGTTCTGCTGTAAAGGGCATTAGCAATATTTGGTATATATTTAAACTGGGCAACTTGTCAGGCCGTGGGACATTTGAAAGCATTTTTGAGAAGCAAATTAGAGTGGGCGCCAATCAATAGCTTTACAACTTGCGAAAAAGTATGGCAGCCACAGCCATCCCAGTTGCCAATGCTCAAAAGCCCCTGAGCATAACAGTTAAAAACTACAATTAAGGGAATATCTACATACCAAATGTTCTATGCATAATGCAGCTAACAGAGATTGATCAATAGTTACGATTTGTTAAATGTGTTGTTGATGCTGGCCCAAAAGAACTATTGATTCTGCATGCCTGCGATTATACACTTTGCTCCAACAAGTTGGAACAATACCAAAGATTGTGAACATATCCATTCCAAAGACCATTCATCCTTCACTTAAACATTTCAATTTTTCCCTCTTGTGATATGGCTTTTATTCATATCTGTGGTAGCTGTGGTCTTCAGCCAAATTTTGTTACCCTCATTTTTGTTTAACGAAACACTATATGAACACATTTGTTCATGTCCTCTCCACAGACTGTAACGTCTGCCAATAAAAGTGGTCTTTAAAGACAGGTAAGAATCTCTAGTTAGAAGTCATAACATTACATAATACAATCACCACCAACAAAAATCTGGTCATTCATATAAATGATGGTAAACTAGATCAGTAACAATGGCTTGCCAGTAACAATGGCTTGCCAAATTAAATACCCAATCAAATTTTTCTTCATATGAACCAGCACCCTTTCCCACAATCACCCCACCCCAATGGTCTTAAACCTGAGATCAATCACAGAAACAAGGTCCTTGTAACTGAATTTTTCTGACAACCACCCTGGTATTCAGCGTGTGGTGATCATCAATCGTATCTCTCTTGCATATTGTTACCACAAAGGTAACTCACATCTTTAATTTTCCACATAGCAGTTTGGGAGGATCTGTGGTATTAACAGACTGTACACTTTATGCTCGCTAATAATTTGAGTCAAACTGCAGACAACAAAGACCATGATCTGGTGTAGCATAATGTGTCTGCAGATCCAGGTTACTCCTAATAAACTGCACAGACCCAGATCTGCCCATGCATTATGCAATGACAGATCAATGTCTGTGAGGTCTGTAACTGGACTTAATTTAAAAGTAAGCACATAACGGTAGTTTATTTGTTTTTGCTTCTTTATCTATAGAAAACATCCAATGAGATATTGGCAGAACATCAAGCAATACATGAAAGCAAATATCTTTTGTTTGCCAATTAAATACATTGGTCCTTGGCTGTAATGGTGAAGGATAAGTGAGTCACAACAGAATGAAGGACTACTAATTTTCTACAGTGAACCCTCTCAAAAACAATAATGATGGAAGACAAATAATATCAATATTAAACAGCTCATCATTCACTCTTGGAGTCATAGCTGCTTCAAAACTCTTTAAAATACTGCATCTAGTCAGTAAATTGATACCTTAATTGATAGTTGAGGATGAAAATTTTAACATTTCTTTTAAATGTGTAAGACTTAAATTTGCCTCCAATGTGAACCTGTTGATGTTGTTGTTGTTGTTTTAGGTTTTAATGCCATTTTTCAGCACACAATTAGTTATACATAGCATCCAGTATTAATGGTGGAGGAAGAGCCTGGGAAAACCCCAGAAAGAACCACCGACCCATGAGAAGCTACTGGCAAGCTTTCTCACATACCCACATTGGCCAAATCTGAGACTCGAACCCACGCAGAGGTGAGATGGCAATTATCCGTAATGGACATCGCTTTAGACCACTCGGGGGCCCAATGTGAACCTGTTTAAAGCCTGATTACAATAATATTTTGATAGTCTGAAGCTAAAAATTATGAGACAATAGTGTAATCAAAATACTTACCTCACCAAGTCTGATGTGTCTCATAAATAGAAAATCTTAAAACTTTGTGATGAAATGTGGCTTATATAACAATGTTTTACATTTTAAAATTTGTATGTTTAGCAACATCATTGATCTTAATAATTTTTACTTTTACTGAAATTAACATCTTTACCTTTTAACTTTTAGCCATTAATTACTAATGTTTTTGTGTATCTTCCTTATTTGAGCAATTCTATATTCTAATGGGTGGGTTGTTCTTTCCGGGGGGTGGGGTGGGGTGGGGTGGGATGTCCGGTGTTCTTCTTCCACTAGTAATACTGACTGCCATGTATAGCCTATGGTGTGCTGAAAAATGGTGTTAAACCCAACAACAACAACATTCAATTTAGCTTTATTTTTAATGGACAACAAATATCAGTAGTCAACTTTCTGTTGAGGAGTCATTAAACTAAAAAACTACTGTGACTCTTAAGTACAGTTGCACTATTCAAATATGTACCAAATCACTGTATCACTCACTTACAAGTAGAGTCCAACTACAAATTGCACAGACCCAGACCTTTAATTATATAATGTACCAGCAGACCTGGGTCAACAAAGTTTGCTAGAAGCAATCAGTAGAACAATCAACATAGACCCTAATGTTGAAGCACATGACATAAAAATGTATATCTTGCTTACATCTGTAAATGGTTGTATTAAGAGAATATAAAGTATGTCAAAGCATATTTACTTTCCCAAATCCTCTTATTTACTTTACCAAAACCTCAATCAGGTACATTATGAATAGACCGGCTTATAAGTTGTGTCCAACTGCAAATAACAAAGATGTTAATGAGTCATATGATATTGTGCCTGCAGATCAGGGTCCATCTTGTTTGTTCTACTGATTACTCCTAACATGCTTCATAGGCTCACATGTGCCAGTGCATTATGTGATGGCAGAACTGGGTCTCTGCATTTGGACTCTACTTACATGCAAGTACACATGGAAAAAATAATAAGAATCCTATGATGCTTAACAATAAAATCATTTCAACCATTTCTTAACGAAACTGGATTAGATGATGCATATAAGCTTCTTTGTTCACAACGAAAGACATGTAGCATAAATTCCATAACACGCAACACACCAAACAAAACATATGTCTTTTTACTTCCCCCACCTCCCCCATGCAACAGGGCATGTTTGAAAAATTTTCAGTAACCTTCTACTCTACTTGCCAGTAGCTTCTTGCGGGTTGATGGTTCTTTCTTGGGGTTTCCAGGGTTCTTCCTCCACCATTTATACTGGCCGCCATGTATAGTCTTGTTAGGAAAAATGGCGTTAAACCCTACAACAAAATTTTTTTACCCCTTAAACAAAGAACCTCATTACATTTAAAACTGTCCTTGGAGATGTTTATAGAGCTAAAAGTCACTTAAGCAATTAAAAGCAAGGTGGCCAGATATAAATAAGCACTACTCAAGCATTACTTAATTGCCTGACTATAGCTAGGGTGATGCATCAGCTCTTTTTGTTTGATCAGGATTTTTAACGTAGCTTTAACAATTATTCAGTCACATCGCTATGATGTCTGAAGTAAGGCAGTTTATAGTGATGTCTAGCACTGGGGCATCATGCTACAGTCACATTATCGATTGGGGCCCACAAAACATCGGATACAGTTTTGCTGGTGACAACATTATGGTCAGCAAGAATAACTCAATTGTGACCAGTATTTTGCTCAAAGAAACCTGCATATAAGTTTGAAGAACATTACCATCCAGTCTCTAATAGTGCAAAGATGAACAGATATTACACCTGTATTACTATCAAGTCTCTAATGAGTGCAAAGATGAATAGAAATTACATCTGTATTGCCATCCAGTCTCTAACGAGTGCAAAGATGAACAGAAATTACACCTGTATTGCCATCCAGTCTCTAACGAGTGCAAAGATGAACAGAAATTACAGTTTTGCTGGTGACAACATTATGGTCAGCAAGAATAACTCAATTGTGACCAGTATTTTGCTCAAAGAAACCTGCATATAAGTTTGAAGAACATTACCATCCAGTCTCTAATAGTGCAAAGATGAACAGATATTACACCTGTATTACTATCAAGTCTCTAATGAGTGCAAAGATGAATAGAAATTACATCTGTATTGCCATCCAGTCTCTAACGAGTGCAAAGATGAACAGAAATTACACCTGTATTGCCATCCAGTCTCTAACGAGTGCAAAGATGAACAGAAATTACACCTGTATTACCATCCAGTCTCTAATGAGTGCAAAGATGAACAGAAAAAACACCTGTATTACCAACCAGTCTCTAACGAGTGCAAAGATGAACAGAAATTACACCTGTATTACCATCCAGTCTCTAACGAGTGCAAAGATGAACAGAAATTACACCTGTATTGCCATCCAGTCTCTAATGAGTGCAAAGATGAACAGAAATTACACCTGCATTACCATCAAGTCTCTAATGAGTGCAAAGATGAACAGAAATTACACCTGCATTACCTACAGACTGATACTATCATAAACAGCAAAACCTGCAGTTAGGATTATATTTCAGCATCCAATTGGGTTTTAACAACAGAACCTGGTGTAGCTGTTATTCATCATCAGTATGGTTTTGAGGATATCTTACAATTCTAAGGCCATTACCATAACTATATTTTGTTTGTGTGTGTGTCTGTGTATGTATGTGTCAGTGTGATTTGGATTTTTAACATAGCTTGAATTTTTTTTTATGTCATATCATTATGTTTGCAGTGTGGCAGTTTAATGTGATGTCTAGCACTTAGGCATCTTGCTTCAGACATGTAACATCTGGTCCCATCCAGTCACATTATCCTGACACCAGGCTGACCAGTCCTAACACTAAAAAAGTAAACCACTTAATGCTGGACACCTAGTGAGGCAAATACCATTTTTATAAGTCTTTGGTACAACTCAGTCAGGGTTTTAACCCATGACCTCCCGCATCCAAGGTGGACACTTTAAGAACATTGTAAGTGTATTAAATGTTTTAATTTTTTATGGAAAAAGAGACACGTTATTTTCATTTATTCTTATTTTTATTTCCAGTCATTTTCTACACATTCATGTCAAAAGATAGTTTATTCTCAACATCAATTTGTTATAACTCATGCACAATTCCCCCACTTCCTTTTTGATCTTCAAACATTTTTTGAATCTCAAAAGAAAACGAACATAAACCCTGTGTGGGAATAGGGCAGGAATGATGTGGGAAAAATACCCCTATTTATAAGCAAATATGCAGCTTAATTCAGTGAACAAATTATGACATATTCAATATAGGTTACCAATGCTCTACTTTGAAAACAGCATCATCTACCACTTATGGAACTGACTCATAAGCTTGTGATTGACTGAGAAATGGGAAGTTTAATGAAAGTACTTGAAGTAACAAGTATCACTTTCCTTCTTCCTTCTGAAAGCCTATCAAAGTTACTCCAGGGGTCAAAATAATACACTTACACGTACATGTATGTTGTTATGTACTTGTATCGAAGCAATTCTAACTGGTTCTTCAAAGCATGACTAAATAACTCAGTATAAATCATATTTCCAAGTCGATGAGTTCACAAATCACTGTATATGTGATTGGCTATAGTTCGTCATATCAACAATCTCTCAACCTCAAGGCAATACACAAGTTGTTTTTTTTTAATCAAATTTGTTTTTCTTTTAATGCTGAGGTTGTTTTGTAATTCAATTGCTTTTCAAAATGATTGACAGTCATAAATTTAAGTGTTTGCGATGTTATGGATCTTTTTCTTTTTGGGGTGAAAAAACTTATTTCCTGCTTAATTCCATTATGTTATTGTAGGATTTAGTGCCATTATTCAACACACGATTGGCTATACAAGGCAGACAGTATTAATGGTGGAGGAAGAACCTGGGAAGACCCCCAGAAAGAGCCACTGACCCAAGAGGAGCTATTGGCAAGCTTTCTCACATACCCACATTGGCAGCATACCCACATTGGCAGAATCTGAGACTCAAACCCAAGCAGTCACAGAGGTGAGATGGCAGTGATCCGTAATGGAGAGCACTTTAAACCACTCGGTGACCCACTTAATTCCATAACTGATAAACCTGAATATTTCTCAAAATAGTTTGAAAAATGCAAGGAAACATAGTGAAACTGTTTGTGGGTGTGTGTGTGATTTGGAGCTTTAACAATTTTTCAGTCATATCACCACAATGTCTTAACACATTAACACCTAGTGCCGAGTTTACGGGGCATGAGGTAGTAGTCTACTTCCAAGGTCTGTGGCGTCGAGGTCATGCATGATGCACTAAAGTGGGTGGTATTATTCAACAATGGTCGGAATCCAATTTTGTGTCCAGATTTTAGACTTTATGGCCTCAGATCAAAGGCTGCGAGACAGGTCTGAAGTGCACACTGATGAGTAAACCTGTGCAAAAAGTAGGATAAGGTGGACTTTTTGAATCGAGTCTTCTCCATATGAAAATTATGAGGAGAGGAGAATCATTACTCAAGGCTGCAGAATTCAAATCCCAGTATAGAATGGCCAAAAAAAACCCTCAAACTTTTCACCTTCTGCTCATGTGCCAACAAACAAACCAATGGAAAACATTTTTTTAAACACAACTTGGCATTGGGCTAATGAAAAATTGCTTTGAAGTCGATGTATTAGGATGTATTCAGAAATAGTCCCCAAAATGTGTTTTCTACTCATATTTCATGCGAAAACAGAATAAACCTCCAGGAGTTAATGTGTTAAGTGTGGCAATATAGTGATGCATTATGTCCCATCCAGTCACATTATCCTGACATTAGGCCAACCAGTTCAAGCATTAACCTCTTACTGTTGAGCGCCAAGCATGGCAGCTGTTAGTACCATTTTTAGAAGGCTTTGATATGACTCGGATGGGGTTCGAATCCTTTGATCTCCTGCATCTGAGGCAGACCTCTAACCATTAGGCCACAAAACACTTTGTTATGGATAAAGTAATATCTTTATCACAAGAGAATATTTTTATATTAGACAAATTGTATATTAGCATTAAGGCTGCTGTACTGAGCAAAATATCTAAATGTGTTTGTGGTTTATAGAAACTCATCTTTTCACCTCTATAATCTACCCATTAGGAATACGGACATCAGCAAAATGTTGATGTTAAACTTATCGCAACATGTATTTTTTGAAGCAATGCAACACGGAGCTGTGTAAATCTAGTTTTAAATACTGGTATGTTATTGTATTGGGTTTTAATGCCATTTTTCAGCACATGATAGACTATACATGGCAGCCAATACAATCAGTGGAGGAAGGACCCAGGAAAACCCAAGAAAGAACGACTGACCAAGAGAAGCTACTGGCAAGCTTTCTAACATACCCACATTGGCCAATCCTGAGACTTGAGCCTATGCAGACAGAGGTGTGATGGCAATGATCCATAATGGTAAGTGCTTTAGACCACTCGTTAGTAATGCTTACCCATAGCTACTGAATAAAACTTATCCATTTATGTGATTCAATGTCCATCCTTCCAAACACTGGATAACAGATATGGTCCTCAAACAATCTGAACTATCCACTGTCCAATCTAAAGATTGGACAGTGACTGCTTCGGGGTCATGTTCTGGTGACCAGTCAGATGCACTCTTCAACCATCGCGCTTGGGAGAGGAGTAATGTGAGGGGAATGATTTGATTCACTTTAAAATTTTCTTTGAATTTCTGCCAAAAATCCTGTAAGACAAAGAAGAAAAATGGATTCCCATAAAATAGAGAAAACTAGTTAATAGACAAGGCATGACACTTGCTCTATCTTCTTGCCGATATCATGGCAAGTTAAAACAGGCACTAGAGAATTCAATGTTTTCATTTTGTGTAAAGACCACAATAAAAATAAAAGAGTGTGTGAGACAGGTCTTTGTAACTAAAAATATCTATGTATTAAGACTGACACAGTGAAAATCCAAACTTATTGCTATGCTGTGTTAGAATTTATGTGCTGGAAATGGCAGTGATGTAACCCTTGATGGTTGATACTGAACATGCTTTATTCTCAAAAAGAAAGAAGGAAATCTACGATGGATTCCTACCGTAACTATCACATTCTCAACCTGGCACCAAAGACCTTGAAATCTATAATCTCCTGGCCTGAATGAAGCAACTGGCATCCAAACCTGAAAACTTGTTTTGGCTGAAAGATAGGTGTGAAGGCAGAAAATGTAAAGTTATTGTGTGGGAGCAGAAGGTCCCTCCTTTGAGGTAGAGATCTTAGTTGACCTACCAGCATTTCAAGAAGACAACTGAACCACAATCATTTGTGCCACAGTTAGTCTATGAGAATGATAAGAGTGGCAAAAAGAAGGGTAACAACAGTCTCGATACAATTGTGACCTTATGACAAGAAAAGAGCACGGAAATGAAGTAATTTGACTTTGGGTACTGAATTTGTTTTTACAAATCTCCAGAGCGAAGTAGTGTTTTAATTTAAATTGGTATTACAACAGAGGCATCCTTTGTCAGAACCGAATTATCTATGGATGAATGCAGCTTAGAAATCAAAGAAGACAGGCAAGGATGGGTTTAACTGTATGAGATAATTAACAGCTTTTGAGTTTGTGTACGAGACATGAGACATGCTCCCTCATGGGACAATGCAATAATGAAAATCTTGAGATACTCTTAACGCTGGGACACCATTTTTTTTTCAATGATTGTAATTTTTTTCTTGCACTTGACTTTGAGTCGTATGAGAATTTTCTTTTACAACTTGTCAATCAGCATTTCAGAGCAATCATAATGTTTGACATCTTGACTAACAAAATGTCAAAAAAAGGACACTTTTCATGTTCTAAAGAGATGGGATTTGTTATAAATGAAGATGTTATAAACCATTCTCAAGATCAATAAAGAAATTACATCATTTGTTTTCTCATTTCTATTTGAAATATGTATTGTGTCACTGGACAATGACAAGTACGCTGCATTACTGCAATGATGTATCCCTTTTCAAAATCTGTACTTTTGTAGTTTTACATATTATAACAGTAAACTGTACACTGTCCAGCTATATAATCTTCTTTAAATTTTACAAACATTACCTGGTCAATACCACCTGACAAAGTTTGTCAAGCCATTTCAGTGTGTAAAACATTTATTTGGTTTGGACTGCAATTCTATAACAAGAGATTATTACCAACTGACAAATCCAACAAGAGATTATTACCAACTGTCAAATCCAACAAGAGATTATTACCAACTGACAAATCCAACAAGAGATTATTACCGACTGTCAAATCCAACAATTATAGTCAAGGAAACCTACCAAAGCAGCCAACTTACCAAAATTAACAGTGGAATGAATGGCATGCAGAAACAGTAAGTCAAGATGCAAAACCAAACCAAATACGATCAATAACTACTAAGTGGAATCTTTATTCAGCATTTTAGCCAGCATACATGGTGTTTATATATAACAGCTTTGTGCTTAATATTTTAAAACATACTGACATTGCATTCATGTCTATAAAGGGATTATACCACAATAATGCTGCCATTATTATAACAATAGTGTATAGTGTGTTCAACAACTAAAAAGTTTCCTCTATGTTTATTAGTCTGGAGTGGAAATTGTAAACATTAAAATGCAGGAAATATATATATATGTTCCATATAGTAATTTTCGTCACTTTTGCAATCTTTTGTCTTTATATTTTTTATCTGAACTTTAAATCATTTTAAAATTTGAAATTTCTATTTTAATTGGCATTTAACAGCCAGTACCTGCTTTGATATACATGTATTGTCAAACTACCTACTCACCTTCTGACAGAACATAAAATAAGTATAAAAAAGAATATTCAATGTAGAGGTCACAAGTTGAATCAAAACATATTAATGCTGAAGCATTATAATTGTTCTTGAAATCTGACTGAAAAGCTATTATTATTGTCCAAGCCTAGAGAACAGATTGTATTGGGTGAAAGCCATTCAGACTTTATGCAATTTTTTTAAAAGCAGTAATAATGGTTGCCCTGGTGAGATGACCATCGAATTGAAAAGTATCAATGAGCATCCACAATATGAGCACATGGTCTCTGGCAAAAAAAGAACAACAGTTATTTATTCCATTTAAATTAACATAGCTTGAAAAGCCAGCATTATGTGTGCTATTCATCTATGACTATGCACAATAGTTGGGGGTGGGGGAGGGTAACGGAGGAGATTCAAAAACTATTTTGGGGAGATCCAGAAGCACCTGTGTCACACTGAAGTCCTTGTACAAAGTGCCAAGAAATATGATCTTGTCATGCATTAAATTTTACTTAGTGGGCGAAACTTATTTATTATCATGTCAGAGATACACATTTTAAAAAAAATATTTGTTGCAGTGTATTTTTAGAAAAAATAATTATTAACCACCAATAATGACACAAAGTTCTTTTCTTTAACTCTCAATCTAAAACCCCTAGTGGAAACAGTGCTAGCTGGCAAATTTGAGATGATCCACAATTCTGGCATAATAGCATTACAACTAATGTAACAGACTGGTGGGAAATAAGTTATGCCATGTGTACATTTTCTATATCTGTGTTAATGCTACCTTACTTCCATGCATCTGAATTGTTTCTAAATACTGAATGCAAAGGAAACAAAATGTAATTGTTCAATTGTAAATTCTGGGTCACTCAATCTTCACAAATTTTTGTATGTCTATGAGTTGATAATTGTAACTGGCATAACATTTTCTTAACAGTATAATCCTTCAATTCATATTACATAACTTCAACTGATGTTTAAAGAAGCTTGTGTACAAGGACAGATTCAAGTCAGCTATATATCAAAGTTACATTACATTTTGTTTGTTTAGTCCTGATAACAGCAATGTCAATTATGGAATTTTTAGAGCACTTGAGCAATATAGAGTCAGTCTTTATTCTGTAATACACCATGTCTGGCTGCCGAATCTTGATATATACACATGTAGCAGGTCACCATCATCATCAGTCTCTTGACCTAGAGTGGTCCTTGAGTACTGCGCTGCTAAACATCTGACCAAACATCTGACCAGTTCCCTCCACTTGTCTGGATTATGTCAATGTAGCAGGACCTAGTCATGTCAAAATCTGAGTTGAAGTGTATGTAGATCAACAGTCAAATAGTGTTATCAAATATAAGAAGGCAAAATTTTTCTTATCAATATTTCTAATGAAAACAACTCACATTAGTCATAAAGTACTAGTTCTGGATTGCAAATATAGGATATAGGATAGTATGACTGTATGTATAAAGCAAACCAAGCACCTACATTGTCATGAGCTAAAGGTAACAACATAACCTAAGTCAATAAAATGAGACCCTTTTGATATTAGTGTGGTACTAAGATTGATGTAAACAACTACCAAGTTTAATGAACAGTAAAAATTTCAACTGAATCAATTAGTGAAATGTGAATTATGGGCTACAGTGAACTACTTTAACGGTGAAAATGTAATACTCATCAAGATGCATTCACTCGCCACATTTCATGATTACACACTCATGTGGAAATCTTACTAAATGTAAAAACACAAACATAATCCAGTAAAATTTTAAAATAGGTCACAATAACCAAGCTTTGTTGTATGGCTGTTATACAAATAAACATGTATACAATAACACAGTCTGATGCTTCTTGCATAAACAGTGCCTAAGACTGAAACAAAGTCAATGAGATGAGTTACAGTGACTTACTTTTGTAAGGAGGGTCTAGAACTCATTAGGATACTGCCATCAACAAATTTTATTAATACTGATATAATGGTATTATTACATTAATACTGATATAATGGTATTATTACATTAATACTGATATAATGGTATTATTACATTGGTTTTGAGCAAAATTCCCAAACTTTACTTGAGCAAGAAAAACTTAATATAGGTCACAAAAAAGCCTTCATGCACAGATTTAATAAATTCAGTAACAAAATCCTCTCTCTCTCTCTCTCTCTCTCTCTCTCTCTCTCTCTCTCTCTCTCTCTCTCTCTCTCTCTCTCTCTCTCTCTCTCTCTCATATATAGGGCTAGTAATATATTTTTTTAAAAATTTGATTTTCAACTTTCATTCTTAAATTAATTTTGAAAGATACATAAATGAAACTGTATGTAAACACAAGCTAACACATGTACTTACTATTACTTCTTACGATGAACATTTCTTGCAATTGCAATTTAAAAAAAACAACATGAAATCAAGATTATGATCATTGCTATCATTACCTAAAATACTAAACATCCTAAATATTGGCATTAGAATAATGAACAGTCACTGAACTATTTTCATTTTACTGTCTACACTAAACTATTTACAAAGTCCAAAATATTTTAGGAGTGAAATTTTTAGTTCTTGTAGCTTATTGCTGTTGTTGTGTTTAACACCATTTTTCAGCACACAATAGCGGCCAGTATTAATGGTGGAGGAAGAACCCATTAAAACCCTCGGTAAGAACCACGACACACGAGAAGCTACTGGCAAGCTTTCTTATATACCCACATTGGCAGAATCTGAGACTCGAACACACACAGACAGAGGTGAGATGGTAGTGAGCCATAACAGAGACCACTTTAGACCACTCACGACACTTGGGGCCCCGATCGTGTAGCTTGTCATCAAGCTCGTTCTCAAGAGCTCCAAGTTCAGTGATTTTGTCCTTAACACTTTTCCTCCCACTGTGTGATGGTGTGAGAAAAAAAAACAACAAATTTCTATGGGTCTCTGCTTTCAATAATGCATAGCAGCAGCAGTCATTGTTTCAATGTATTTTTCAGTACCTGCCTTTCTCCCCCCCCCTGCCATAACACAACAAAAAGTAACAAAAGATATATTTTGTATTTTTATATTATCACTTATTTAGAAACAGTGTCTGAATATTTAACTATTTCATGTAAGATATATTAATATTTCTCTCAGCTTAGCTGTAGTCTTTATTTTTAGATTCATCGTGTTCATTGCACTTATTGTCTGTCCTATTTCCACTCAATCAAAATACAGAACCAGACTGAACTAATTTCACAATAAAGACTATATATAGTTACTATTTTAAAACTTGAATCTCTGTTCACGTACTTTTTTCATTAAAAATGATTTTGATGATGGAGGCTGCTTGTTTTGCCATACATATTAAAATCCAGCTGCATGTGACCATAGATCACTTCCTCCCATTGCATGCAAATCAATATCCTTCTGGCATAGTTGTCATTGCACAAAGCTCTTCTGAGAAAGATCTCATAATCCAAACTATATATTTTTCAGTAGCCAGCCATTTTGAAGCATACAAATGATTCAAATTGAACCGCAGCTACATCCGGGCTTTGTACAACTGAAAGTTCAAAATGTACGACTGACTGCACAGTGGCCAGTTGTGACAATTTCCATTCTGCCACAATCTTAGCAAAAGATCTTTGTGTTTTCCTTTTATTTTTTCTTTCTTTAAATTTGTAAAATGAAATCTATTTAATAATTCCATTTTTTTCTCAAGAAAATCAAGGCTTTTCAAGCTACTCAGACAATATTTTGAATTCTCAAGGTGTTTTCAATTTTCCCTCTGTGTGTGTGTGTGTGTATATATATATATATATATATATATATATATATATATATATATATATATATATATATATATATATATATATATATATATATATGACTATAGCATAAACAGCTTCTGAAACATGCACAATATTTTCAAAGCCAATAAAGCATAAAATATAGGACAATGACCTACATTAAAATCTGCAATAATTACCAAGTTCCATTCACTCAACAACTCTCATGGATCATAGAAGAACAGTATATATATATATCCAGGTGCAAAAACAGATGTGGTCACAAGTTAAATGAAAAAACTTAATACCAGGCAATAATTGCAAAATGAAGGCCAAAAAGTAAAATGGCAGTTAAGAAGTGATAGTGACAGATCCATACAATAATCCAGCTTGATAAGTCTATCTCAAAAAGAGCCTGAGAAATAAGCAATAAACACTAAGTTAAAGCATAACCAATGTAAAATGTACATATAAAATTTGTATTCCCTACCAATTTAATTAACCTAAGTATGTACACCTACATATAATGGAGACCTTATGTTTTGTATATGTTTTCAGCATATTTTTTGTTTTCCAATTTCATGTTTTTTTCTTTTGGTTTTGTTTTTCTTTCTGTAGTGAGTCATATTATTATAGATACTGTAAAATGCTTAGAGCTTCTAAGATTAGGTGCTATACAAAGTCCTCATTATTATAATTATTATTAATATTATAATATATATATATATATATATATATATATATATATATATATATATATATATATATATATATATATATATATATATAACATACACACACAAGGTATGCAAAAACATAGCTAATCACAGATAAATGCACATTATTTAACTGTAAAATATTAAATATAGGTTACATCGACCTTCCTTTGTACCAAGGGCATATATATATATATATATATATATATATATATATATATATATATATATATATATATATATATATATATATATATATATAGTTCCAGTCAACAAAATGGCAGGGGTATACAGACAGATCTGGATATACAAATAAATTAGACTTGCATCAAAATATCATAATACGTTACAGTATTACATCACAGAAATACATAATTCTAGTGATGGGAATCGGTCAGAATTTCATAATCGACAAACATTTCCACTTAACCAACTGAAAATCGATTTTAATCAATTACAAAAGCAAATTTTATTTTTTGTTATACAGTTATGTCTTTGATCAAAAGTTCAAAATGTTAATAAATGAACAGG
Source organism: Unio pictorum (assembly GCA_030141615.1). NCBI lineage: Eukaryota > Metazoa > Mollusca > Bivalvia > Unionida > Unionidae > Unio > Unio pictorum. Next base: position 16,814,517 of record JARLTB010000029.1, on the reverse strand, counting down.
AATAATCTCTTTAAGGACATGTATACATTAACCTGATAAAAATATTAATTTTTTTGTTCTATTGTTATTTTTGTTCGACAACTTTCTTAAATGAAAGCAACTTTTTATGGCTGATCAGTCTTATGTAACTAAAATACTGTTGCAATTCCCAAAAATCATTCATTCATATGTGATGTGTCTGTAATTTTAAAGCTTGATTATGAAAGTTTTCACCTGCAGAATATGGTATGGTTTTATATTTGTAAACTGTGAAGAGAATAAATAATTCAGATCCACTTTAGTTAATTTTAAGCCCTATTTAGCTTACCATTAACACAGGAGTTTTATGAACCTTTGTGTTTTAATCTGCATGCAACTACAAAGATGTAGTCTCCCTTTATACACAATTAATTATGGAGTTTCACAATTGGTTTGCTCAATCAACTAATGATCAATTATAATTGATACTCAGTAAGACACTACATAATTCTGCAAAAAAAATAAAAAGCAAACAGAATAGACAAAGATATGACAACTCTATCCCCATACAAAGTGAAACATCTGGATAAAGATATCTTAGTAGAACTTTCCCACATCCCATACTAGTATAAAAATGGTACCCTGTTAAAATATGCAGACTGAAAAATAAACCCTCAAGAAAAAAATCTTTTGCTACATGATTTTAAGCAAATAAATGTCTTTCTACATGTATATCAGAGTTAATTAGTTCAAAGGAACAAAGTTTCCCCTATCATGTACAACGATAGTACTGCAGCCTGCTTGAATGCTTCCTTTACCTACCATACACTTTACAATAAAAGTTACCTCTATTTTGCTCATATAATGGCTAGATGGGCATATCTGACATCACACTGACACATATAGGTCAAAACCAGATTCCATAATGAGTCTTTCAGTAAAAGCCCCATCCATTCAGAAGAAGCAACACTCTTTAAGATGGCCATTGTTTATGGCCACAATGGATACCCTGAAGAGGAAGCATTTTCATTTTCATTTAGGACCAACTTTAAAGAGTTCAGGATGAGCACGTGTGATTTGGATTTTTAACATAGCTTTAAAAAAAAAATCAGTAATATCACTACAATGTCTGCAGTGTGGCAGTTTATTGTGCTGTCTAGCACTGGGGCATCATGCTGCAGACATGCAGAATGATGTTACACCCAGTCACATTATCCTGACACCAGGGTGACCAATCCTAACAATAACCTCCTAATGCTGAGTGTCAAGAGAGGCAGCTGTTAGTACCATTTTTATAAGTCTTTGGTAAGACTCAGCTGGTGATCAAACACATGAGCTCCCTCTAACCAATAGGCCATTAGAGCTTGGGATGAAACTGTATCCCAAGTTTCATGACTATCCTCCCAATGGTTTAGGATAGAAAGCAATAGAAAAAAAACTGCCAACAGAGGACAGATGGTTGCAGTCTCTCACACAAGATCTTCTTGTCTTGGGCTTTTGAAATTTTTTTTTTAGCTGACCTAGGCGATAAAAGCTTTACTTCAACTGCAGATTCATTAATTTCCTTGCAAAAATTGGAAACCTCATACCCACAGCAGTATATTTCTGTGTAAAAAGATCTGCAGATTCTTACTATTTTATGAAATTGAAACATAGACTAAAGTCAAGAGAGCCTGGACAGGTAGACAAAATTCAAATAGGGATGCACAACAGGCTTAGTGGTAACATATCTAATTGTGAACAGACAAATACAGATAAGAGAGCATCTTCACCAGTAAACCCATAACTAAGGAAGAACAGGAGGGATGCACTAAAGATGCATAAACTTGAAGAACGAGGGCATGTGTCACTAGTAATTGTGTATTGCATTTGAAGTTGTCAATAATACACTGGGCTGAAATTTATTTTGTTGATCCTTTGTTTCCATGTGTTTTCATTCAGATCTTATTGCGGGTTTGGTATGAGAGACTTGTCTATTTACTTTTCTAGAGTAGGTTGGTGGGGTGAAATGTTCTTTTAAACCTGAGCATTTTCTTTTCCATTTAATACAAGGTCATTTAATTTTGTAACTAACTAGTCTTTCTTTTTTTGGAGAATATTTTTAAAGCTATTTGAGGGCTGGTAATTAATCTCCCATCCAAAAATTAAATAGCTAGCTCATTAAGGCACCCAGGGACAAGAAAAAATACATTTTAAGATGTATAATGAATTTTTCTGGTTATTACAAGTGACTGCACAGGAATCTATGAGAAACATAAAACAAATCCAAATTGGAAGAAAAGAACAGAAAAAACAACATTTTTTTTAAATTAAAACAATCTGAATGCCTGACATACCCTAACTCGTGAGTCTGCAGGTCTATTTTCTGCCCCGGACATTGGACTAAATGACTTTTCATCTTCTGTCACCAGTAGTGGGACCCTGGTAGAAACTTGAAATCATTGAGCCATCATTACGAATCACCCATTGATTAATCTGGCAGATGTTTTCTATATTTATGGAAAAATTTCATTTTGTAAATTTGTTAATGGCTGGGCCAAAATAAAAAATAAAGCTGACTCTGGTAATGCTTTAGAAAAAATGAAAACACTATGGCAGGAAGGTTAGTGCTTTTTTTTAAATTACGTTTTATTCCGCTCATGCTAGTTCATGTCACAGTCTGCGATCTAAAGTTACCTGTTCAGGTGTGAAATACAAGGCATATCAGTATTAAGTTTTCTGATGTTGTACATGTGATGCAAAGTTACAGTGTTGAGGTCATTCCAAAAGTAGGGTACAGTGTATTCTGAGTTACAGCAACTTATTTTTTCCTTGAAAAGTTGTTTCACTTTTCTCCATGTATGAACAGCATTTTTTTTAAATGAAAAAAGCAGACCCCAATGACTTTTACAAGGTAAAAAAGAGGGATCATTTATACACAAAGAAAATACAAAAACAAAACAAAAAGGGCCACAATTATACTTACCTGTTTATCATTTATTCAAGAAATTCAAACATCCATCATTATCAGAGATGTATTAATCAACAATATATAGCATTATCAGTTATATATAATGAATTGATATTATGTACTTAACTTTTGTTCCTGATAATACAGGTAAGTTGTAAACAAAATATTTACATAGGTTTAGACAATCTTATTAACAAAACCTATCCTGTCCAATCTTCAGGACATGGTTGTGTGTGTGTGTTTAATGTTACCGCAACACCAAAAAAAAGGCTACACTGTTCCACTAAAAGTAAAATTCTACAAATATAAGAGAAAAAACTGCACAAAAGCTTTATAAATCTAAACTCTTCCAAACAAACATGTACAAATTAGGTATAAAGATAAAAGGTAATATTGTCTACATTCTGTACAATATATAAAAACGATGCACAGATCTATATAAGATTAAAAACAACTAACAAGATATAATCATTTTTGTTTTATGTAAATCATATTCCTTCAAATAGTCAAAGATTTTCTCTTGTGGAGCATGATCAAAAGGATAATAAGCCAAATTTGTACAGCATTTCTAAAGAAACGGATCATCTAATTATTCTTGGGCAACAAGCACCTTTGATTCATTAATCAAGGTATGCATTTGATTCAGTCCAAATCATCGTAATAATCGCTTCTTTCTATATTTCTTTTGTCTCTATATGTGCCCTGCACTGGTGCCACATAGGGAACTTTATTGCACCAAAGATGAACCGAGTCCCTCAAAAGGACTGAAGCATTTCTTGGATGAATAGAATTTCAAGAAATTAACCATTTCTACTATTGAAGTGCTGAAACCATTTTTGATATTCTTAACAATAACAAGAGCTTTAAATTAGTTTTATCACATGGTAGATCTCCTATGCAGTGTCCTATTTTTTTTACATAATACCACACATTAAAATATCACTCTACGCGATTCTGATTGGTCCAAATAAGTCCATGAAATCTGTTTGCAGTATCCTCTTTAATGGTGTGATGTGATCGTGGTTAAGTATTTTTTAACCCAGCCTTCTGGAATGTTTTGTTTTGAAGGAACATTTTTGGCAGCCATTTTTAAACTCACATTGCAAAAGAAAATTGAGGAAATATCATCAAAGGTATTGTTTATTAGATGGTGGGGTGGGTGGGGGAGTGGCAGTATATCTGTAACATAGAAACAGAATCCACCATAAATACAAGCGTGTTTTAAATGTTAACTTACAAAAGTACATCAACTCACCTCTGTTCACATAAGAATTTGGACATAAATAAGTCTCTTAACTGACATAATTTTATCCAACCGCAGCTAATCTCTATGCAGTGTATATGGGATGCAAATACGACTAAAAAAGCAGTTTGTGTATGTCTTCTGTGGGACTACTGTTCCAGTCAAATACTGCAAATAGCCAGTCAGAAATGCATTGGAGTAAATGTGTGAATTTCTGCATCATCCTATTTCCACATGAAAATTGCAACAGTGTTTTGTTCTGACATGGACATTCTAGGGTAAACATATTATCTAGGCCCACTGTGTAAGGTATGAAACAATGTGGCATCACACCACATGGCATCACTCCACACTGATCCTTCCATTTTGAAAAATGATTTTGCCATTATAAAATGTTCTGTTTATTCAGATAGAAGCTTTATCATTGGTTTATAGTTTGTAAAAAAGTACAGTCTACTTTTACTAATACAACATTGTTTGGGACTATATTTTATGCAAATAAAGATCAAATTATGAATAAGCATTGAACCTTAAAGTTGAATACATTGAGCATTAAGATTTTATCACTTTGAGACCTGGAGAGTCTTTGTGAAGGGTCAGTTCGACTTTTATTCTTAATTTCTCCCATCTCAGTGTTCAACGGGGCTAGTGTTCCGAATGAATGGAATTGACATGATATCTTAATGTGGGTTTGTGAGAGAGACAGCTGAACTTCTGATCCGTGTCAAATAGTCATTCTTCAAAGGGAAAGTTATTATAATATAGTTCAGAGATTCTGACCGACAAGTTCCATATTATGTATTGTTTATTCAATTTCATGGAAATGTGTTGATGTTAAGAGTTGCGATGCAATTTATCTTTTTAATTTTACAGTTATTAGTTCATTGGTAGAATTGATTGTATCTGGTCCAAATTTTCTTATATGTAGGATTTCATAGGGTTATATGAAATAAATATGGAATAATATCCTTTGTCTGTTAGGACACTACTGATTATCATGAGTTAATGATAACTGACCTAATTATATTGATTTTGTAATGTTTAAATAATCTTGAAGTGAGTTAGGATATGTGAATCTTATGTAATAGTAATTGAACATGTAGTAGCATATGGTAATTTCTTTTATAAAGAGCTCCCGTGGTAATTTATGACCTGTCGCTGTGAAGCTAGGACCAGGACTAATGTAGTAAGTCAGGGTTTACGTAGTGTGTAATTAGCTTGTATGTTCTGAGTAACGCAACTGAAGGAATTCTAGAAAGTGGTACATGTAGCTTTTAAGGGATTATTTTGTCCTTTCTGGAAACAGTTTTCCGAGAAATAGTGAGACTCGACAGTCCAAAAATGGAAGTCTGGGGGATAAAAAAAAAAAGAGACAGGTTGAGTGAAGTCCGGAAAATGAAGCAGTCTGAAAGGCGAAGTGACGATTTCAGAGTAAAGAAGTAGGAAGTCCAAGAAGGACAAGGCAGTCAGAATAGATTATATTCCAGGAAATAGGAAATGTTGAAACATGATTGAGAGGAAGATGATGCAATTAGTCACTGAAATTTCGCTCTTTTCACCACTCATTATGATGATGAAATAAATCCAAATTATACACTGCAATTAAATCGTTTTTTTTGTTTGTTTGTTTTTAGGGTTTAATGCCAATTTTCAGCATACGATTGGCCATACATAGCGGCCAGTATTAATGGTGGAGGAAGAACCCGGGAAAACCCCCCCGAAAGAACCACCGACCCACGAGAAGCTACTGGTAAGCTTTCTCACATAACTACATTAGCCAAATATTAGACTCAAACCCACGCTGAGGTGAGACGGCAGTGATCCGTAACGGAAAGCGCTTTAGACCACTCGGGGCCCCCAATTAAATCTTGCTGATATAACTTAAGTTCAACTGAAATTACCACTATTAATCTGTTTGATTAAATTTGTTATTTTTCTTGTCTAAAGGGGCTTGTATTGCATTATTTCTTCCCAATGATCTTGCCCAGTTCTTTGTTGATGTTCTATCTTTTCACTCACACTAGGTCATAACATCGAGGGAGGTCATTCCCTAGATAACGGAGCTAAATCCAATGAACTACCCTTCAAGCTAATGGACAGATGTACGATGAACAAGAGAAGGTAAGATATTGCATGGAAATTGTTTGGATTTGCTTGGTCAAAACCGCCTTGAATTTTGACTGTCAAGACTTTCAAACTGAGTTCTTTGCATCCTTTAGCATAATTAGGCTACCAAGTTCAAAGAGGGTACCAAAAGTAGAAACCAAATAATTAATGAACAAAACTGCTGCACAAATAAACATACCATGAAAGACTTTTGCAAGGAATGTGTCCCCCACTAAAAATGCAGAAATTATCAAGTTAGCTTTGGTTTTTACTGTTTATTAAATCACACAACAAATAATTGCACAACAAAAGTTTTAGAATTTTCCTACAAGGAAAGGGCTACTAGAATTTTTTTTCAGAGGATGAAGCTGCCTCCTCCATTATGGTATACCTTTATACAATTATTACATTACAATTATTACACATTATTATTACCTGGTATTATTACACAAGGGAAAATCTCTTTTTATGCTAAGTTATAACTCACATCGCATACCCACCTGTATATAAAAAATTGGCAAAAGGCAACATCAAACTAATGACCATGATGTCTGTGATTTTAAGGTTCATGCCAAATCTGATTTCAATCCAAGTCAAAAGTATCAAGCAGACATTAAATCTGTCCCATCACTGCAATTACCAAGTTAAACTGGACTTAAATCTAAACATTGCTTACATTTTCTTTGTATTATTTGGAATTCATTTCTTTTGTGGATTACATGTTTTCTTGGCTTTTGCAGATGCCTTTAATCACAAAACTTCAAAAAAGACGTTCAATCACTGATGACAACAGACATCCATGAAACAAGTCTCCCTGAGGGAGTGATGCTCTACCAACTGAAATGATTTCAAGAACCCCCAAAAAGCCCAATTCTTGCTTGAAATACTGAATTTGAAACCATCTATCATATTCTTCCGTGAGAAACAACAAAAAAAAATCCCCAACCCAACTTTTGTTTTAATTAGCTGCTGTGGTGGATATATTGAAACCATTTTCAATGAGGACTAGAAATCTTTTACTCAGACAATCCAATGATATTATATTCTATTCTGGAGTAGACGTTATAACATGATTTTCAAGATGGCTGCCTTTGTGGCCAATCAAACATCAGGCTGGCAACACTTTTGTTCAAGACAAACTAGATACTGTATGAAGCGTTTAGTGACAATCCCATGTCAATATGACTTTCCATTTAGATGGACTAGCAATAAGTTATAACATAAAATGATTGCCATAGTGGATTTTGTACATCATCAGATTGGCACCATTTAGGATCCAATGGAACACCTGTGTCTGTGTGTGAAGTTTCATGAGTAATTCTCCAAGTAATTTAGAAGCAGCAGCAATAATAACTGTCACGTAGAATTAAACCAGATTTCAACATGGTTATGTTAGACCCTGTGGCTATAATTTTTCGCCATCAAAATGTATGAAAGTGTCCAGCCAGTTAATTGATAAAGTCATAAACTAGAGACGCGCGGGTTATATTTTGCCAAAGCCAGTTACGTAACATTGTTCACAGGTAAGTGATGATTTCTTGTTTGGAACAAGGGATCATCAAAGAGATTCGTAAACATCCTTGACAGACGGTTGGGAGTGACGATGTCTGATCATTATGAACCAACCCCCAATCGGAATTGAGCATGGCGAGCCAAACATTAGAATCTTAAATTTAAAAATATCATCATGTAAACCAAAATGTCAGTAGGGTTACAATTATTTTGCGGGAAGTAAGGCAAATAAACTACTCCGAGACCATTTGTTATTGGTTGGATTCTTATTCTAGGAATAAACAGGAGTTTCGAAACAAGTTAGTTATTATTTGCTTGATTTTTGTAAAATATTACTGCAAAGTGAGTGTATAATTATTGCAGTAGTACATAGAATTACCTTTTGTAGTTAGTATTTGATATACATGCGTATTTTGATATATGAGCTATGTGATGTAAAGAATTAATATTGTAATTTGCTATTGGGTTAAGTCGTAGTAACCTCATGCATCTATTCATTTGATATTATAAGAGTTGCAAATGTTGAATTGAATTATAAAATTTGTACGGTCTGCAACATTAGTTATAGGGATTTTGCCTTTTGGTGTATGTTTGTAGGAGTATCGTGTGTAAGGATATATCAACGCATGGATATGTGCATATCTGTGTACATTTGTAGAAGTGCAATGCAAAGAAATGCATCTGATTATATGATATTGTCTGCATAATAAGATTGAGAATATATATATATGTACAAGGGGGACAAAAGAGAAGAAGCTTTTAGGGACCAGAGGGAATTACCCAAGCAGTTGGTCCGAGTCTCTGGGAGACAAAGGAAAAGAGAAGAAGAAACATACAGATGAGTAGGAACTCAGGACAGAAGGGAAAAGTTCACACACTAATTCAAAGGATGAACTAGGCTGTCTCACTTGGTCGAGTGATTGGATTTTAGCTGAAATGTATTTGAAAGATTACTGTTTGAATTATATTAAATTGTTATTATTTAAATTTCACAATTTGTGTATTCATTAATTTAACTGTCAGCACTGCTGACTGGGGCTCAGAGCTTTGCATCTCTCCATCACTACTTCAATTTCTGACAAAAATGAGGCAGTGTGGGTGTTCTGTATAAATTTAAATAAATTGGGAGCACCCCACCCCAAACTGGAAGGCACCAAACCTTTACAATAACCTTGTGCTAATCGATGGATGGGCTAAGAACAACAGAAAGATGGTGGACAACATGCCATCATGTAAATAGCAAACCCACAAAAAGATTACATATTTACAAATCCACAAAACCTGACATATCAATTTCCATTACAATCCATATCAAATAACATTTCAATCAATCAAATTCTTTATAAGATATACAACTGAAACAATACTGGATACAAATATATATTTTTTATTGCACGTGTCAATCAATTAGCTCTCCAGTGAATTTTCTTATATATATATAAGGTGCCCCTCCCCCATTTTTTGTATGGGAATTGAGAAAACAACTTAATGATCTAATTCTCCTAAATATTTATGATCTATTAATAATTATTTTTTCCACATGATGTTTTGTCAAAATGGTGGTCGTTTCTTTCTTCAGTCCATGAACAGCTGTAGTCCTAAGTCCAAAAAGACCAGGCATAGGTCAATACCGATCACATGGACCACAGTCATCAACATCATCATTCACTAAAACTGGCCAATGCTTGTAAAAGCTCACTAATTAGAAAATCATGAATTACCATTAGAGAATACTGTATATACTAGTATACTAGCTCCAATATGTATATTTCTTAACATAAAACTTAATATATATATATATATATATATATATATATATATATATATATATATATATATATATATATATATATATATATATATATATATATATATATATATATATATTCTGCTAAGGTGATATAACAATGGTTCACAGTGCATGAGTTGCTCTAAGCACAACACTTAACCGAGTACTGATAAATGGAGACAAAGTTTACACTATGTCCAACAATTGTGATAATGTGGCTTAAAGTTCTAAATGTTGAGACAATTTTCCATGCTTGCATCTCCATGCCAGGCTAGAAGAACAGTATTGGAATTGCCATATCCTGCATACATTAAACATACCATGACTATACAAGAAGTAGTTTTCAGCAAAAAAAGGAACTAGTGTAGAAAGTTCCCACAAATATCCATTCAAGACCAAGTAGAAAACTAAGTTTGTAACATGAATTAGCACATAAATTTGCCTCAGTTGATGATGGGATACTGGTAAATTTATTAAACCTTACGATAAAAATATTTCACCAATAAAATGTGTCTTTGCAGGTGTGGGAAGATCTAATGGCAAAGTAGTTAGAACCCATATTGAAAAAGTTACAAATATTTTGTAATGAGCCTTATACATGTACAACAAATATTTTCTCTATCATACTATGGGATGCTGATTATAAATAAACCACATGTGTTTCTTGTTCAACACCTGGAGGCTTAGTGGATCGGTGAAGAAAAGTGTATCATTTAATTTTTTTTATTACTTTGAAATTCTTCTGGCAATGAACTCAAAGATCCTTTACTACTTTCATTTTGACCACATAGTGAGAATCCTAAGGGTGAAAATCTGTTTAGACAAGAAACACTATAGTAGGCTGTATAGCTACAGAAACACAGGGAATCGAGATAGGGGTCCTAATTTCTCATTGACTGCAAAAGAACCTAGTGTTCAAAACTTGAACTAATGCATTGTACGTCAATAATTTATGCTTTAATATAACTACTATTACTCCTGGATATACATGTACATCACGAAGCCTGACATAAACCGTTATAATTAGGAAATAATCCAAACTACTGAACCAATAAGCCTTTTCTGAAAATTGTTCTTGTACAGTTATTAATGATTTTTGTACTATGTCTTCAAGAATAATACAAATATAGCTCTACCAAATTACAAATATAAGCTGTTCTTCTTTAGTTTCAACAACTATATAGGTCATTTTATTTATTATGGAATTGTACAGTATACAGTATTTCTATATAGGTCATATTATTTATTATGGAATCGTACAGTATACAGTATTATTTCTAGGATGCATTTCTATACACTTAGTACAGATCAGGGTCAATGCATCTTATTTGGAGGTTTTAGGAACCAAACGTCATAGTTTACAGTATTCCAAATGTCATGAAGCTTGAAAATTAAATCAATCTCTACATGAGCAGACAAATCAAACTAAATGTAATTCACGCATAACATGAATTTATGTAAATTATGAAGTACCGTACTATTCTTACTGTAAGAAAGTGAATTTTCAAGAAAAATATTACTGCATTATAACTTAAGTCAATCTTGGCACGGTCAGGACACATAACAATTCACTCAACATATGGACTAGGTCTATACCATTTGCAGAAATGGGTGTGATTCTTTTATTTGGGGGTATGGCTGATTTTTAATCAGGACCTGATACGAGAACGGTCATTGTTTCAGTCACTACCATATGTTCACTGACACAAGTTTTTAATTACAGTGTATCCCCTAGGGGTGCAAGACTGAGAGTCAAAAGTCCCCTTGATGTCAAAACTGGGGGTCAGACAGTTAAAAAACAAGTATTTGTATCAAAACTGAGGGGGGAGGGTCAAAACAAAAATATGAGGGTCTCTGAAGCACAAATGAGAGTAAAGGGAAACACTGAATTATTTGTTAAATTTATTCATTTTAAATCCATACATCAATTTTTCAAGAGTTTGGAAGTTAATGGTTTGCATGCATTTGTCTTGAATGTTATATGACTCATGTATTCTAAAGATTTCATGCATTTCTTCTGATACAAATTCAGTGACTATGTGTGTTTATCTGTCTTCATTCTATATCATTTATGCTAGGAACTGATTTTACTATATCTGCAAATGTTATGTCAAGGAATTGCTAGTTAGTAAGTAATATGAGTTCATTCTGGTAATTAAGTTGTGAATTCTTTTCACGCTTAAATTTATGTGATTCCGCGCGTAGAGCTGTCAGAGTGATTGGAAACAAATGATAAGGTGACATTTCGATCCTAAGTGGCATTTTTGGCATCTTGATAGACGGTTTTCAAAAGGTCCGCAAGGATAAGCATTTATGCAGATTGGTCAAATGTATAGGAAAGAGGGTTGGGTTGAAACCTAGAATTGGGGAATATATTCTCTGAGTCAATGAGTTTGAATTAGTCTGAAAATTTCTCTGCAAGAGAGAAAACCAAAGGTAGAAGTAATTACCAGGACTCCGAGCGTGCTTTGAAAGACAGACGTTCGTAAAATTGTGGTATAAAATTGTGGTTCTAGGAAACTGAATGTGGAACGATTGTAAGACGCCAAAAACACAAGGTATTTAACTCAAATTCACCTTTATCACGATGTAATGTATATGATGTTTTTCTTTGTCATAGATGCATAATGTATCGATACTATGATACAAATAGTTCAGTATTACATTGATTTAATAACGTACTTTGATATGTTTCTTTGTTACTGAGGCATGATGTGTTCATATTTTTGTATGGATAGTCGGTTTTACAGTGATTTAATGATGTATTTTTGAATTCTGAATTAGCATTTTTTACCTTATATACTTAGGTAGGTAAATGGGTGGTGTAGAAAACCCGCCGTGTACATTTATGATTGGAAAGTGTTACATTAATTTGAATTTATCATATTAGTAAATATGGATTGTGTGTTATGATATATTGCCTCACTTTACGTAATGATTTACGGGAATATATGACTTTCCCGAATTCTGATGTCGATAATTAGCAGTATAGCTCTATTGATCTGAAGACTTGTATAGTATTTGTTAGCCGTATAAATGATAACACTGATAGTAAGATCTGATTTTTCGAACCTGGAAACGGACTTACTATCTCATCTCTTAAAGTAACGAGATACTTAGGGCGTTTTACCCTTTTCTTTTCAAGGAAAAATAGTTTGTTTGAAGTAATAGCGAGGAAGTCGGAATTCAGAGATGGAAAACAAGTTGGAAGACAGAGTTGTGTAATCCCGCTTACAACCAAAGGGCAAGCAAGTCAAGACGAACGCAGAAGAGAAAAAAAGAGAACCAGTCGTCGAACAAGGTCATTTTGAATCACCCAACAATCCAATGTTAAATGAACATTCGATTCCATGATGAAATTTACTCTCAGTATTAATGGCTAACCTCATTTAGTTTTATTAGTGTTTGGGATTTTTATGAATGTATCCATTATTTTAAAGCTTCAGTTTATGTATTTCTGAACTAAGTGTATTCAGAAAGAAAGAATTGTAATTCACAGTGTCATTCTTTTCTTAATTGTATTTTTAATTAAATTCATATTTTATCTTTACGGGGGCTCGTGTGTTGTCTTGTTCAAAGTACCATCTCAGATTACTATATCCATTGACCGGGCAAATTACACTGTAGAGATCATCTTCTAGATAACGATAATTAGTGGGAGGCGGTCTTCAAGTGTTGTTTGTCCAAGTTGCGCAATACCTCTGACCAGGCCTTGTCCAATATTGTACTAATAACACTTTGATAACCGGCAGCACCATTACAAATTCCAATAAGACAATATTTGACACACCAAAAGTGTGGATTATTGTTCAATACTAGAAGCCAAAATGCCTGACATATAATATTTAGGTTGTTATTTATTTAAAGGGAAATTAGCTCACTATATGCACCACACAGTGGGTAAAGAAATATTGCAGATTCAAATCCAGACAGAGTCATATCAAAGACTTATAAAAGTGGTACTAACAGCTGCCTTGCTAGGCACTCAGCATTAAGAGGTTAGTGTTAGGACTGGTTGGCCTGGTGTCAGGATAAATATGACTGGATGGGACATCATGTTACATATCTGCATGTCAGTATAAACTGCCACATGACATATATCGTAGTAATATAACTAAAAATGTTTCAAGTTACGTTAAAATTCCAAATAAAAAACAAGCTCCTACATTTACTGATTCGCAATTACTAATGTATCAATTTTTCCATGAGTGGTTCCTCATACATTGCTGTTCTGTTGTCATTATAATGTGCCTAGGTTGGATATCTTGCTAAAAGTCTGCAGCACAATGCTTCAGTGCTAGAGACCACTATAAACTGCCACACTGCAGGTTTAGAAGAAATATGACTGAAACTTTTTTTAAAGCTATGTGTTACGTATATTTGATATAAGTCATTTATATTTATTTTTATTGTTTGTTTGTTAGATTTAAATTTGGCATTTTAAGTTTTAAGATTCGTTCATGGGGGGGGGGGTGACCTGTACTTTACAGAATAAATACCAGGTGTTGACCTCATTTCTGACCTGGTTTCAGAGTTGTAAACAAGCTTTTAAAATGATTGGTTGGTTCCAAGGACATTATGTTGCTGTATATAAACATCTTTCTATTTTTAGTTGGGTTGTAAGGTGTGTAAGCGAGTTTTTGAACGTAAATCATTTCTAAGAGATTCTAGAAGATCATGTGACACCTTTCTTGTTTACGTAAAAACAGCTATATAAACTATGTTTTGGAGCGAGCTATTGAGTAGAAATTGGGCTTTTAGAATGTTAAGTTGTGTCTTTTTTGAGTAATTTTAAATTACCTTGTACTGGAAATTATGTCAATTCATTTGGATTCAAGAGGATTTATTTTGTTATTTATCTGGAAAAGAATTGTGCTCATAGAATTTATTAACAAGAACTGACTTCATCAAGTGTCATCGTCTTCCATATTGGATACTTCGCTAGAATTCGAACTTAGAATTATTTGGACATTTTATTACCAGGACTTTTGCAATTTCTCTAGTGGATAATATTTTGAATTATTTTTGGATTAATTTTGGAATTGATTCTTAAAGTTTATTTTTTCTTTTCTGAAAATATTTGTGCTCAATAAATTGTTTATTAAGTTTTACAAGCTTGTTATTTTCACTCTTTCTATGTTACTGTTTATTCGAGCCTAAGCATGTAACATATGTTAAAACCCAAATTTCATACATGTGCTGATGAGACAGAGAGAAGAGGAAAAGGAACACAATGACTGACCTGTCACCAATGTTGACTTTGGGTGCACCATATCAACCAGGTTATGCAGGCATGCTGAACAAAATTAGTTTTGATTGTTCATTCGATTCCATTATAAAATTTGTTTTATCATTATAACAGAATGGCTAGTTGCACCTTTAAAAAAAATTATAATTCTATTTCTAAGAGTGTCTATCCTTCGAATGTCATGTTCAAAATTCAGATACTGGGGATCATGCTTTATTCTATATATCTGCTCAGTTTTTGTTATTCCATCCATTAATTTAATATTCTTTGATATTAATTATTTGATCTGGTAATAACACTCTAGTCTATTATCTAAACTAGTCTGGTTCCCTACTTAGTATGCTCCCTGTGTTGCAATTTTCACAAATGTTTACAAAGGTGAACATTGACGCCATAATGTCACATGAACAAAACAAATTGCCTCACGTGGAGATTTCTAGTTAATCTAACCATGGGACATTTATTCCTTTAATTTTTCTTTCTTAACGACACAGTAAGAACTTTACCAATACTTTTGATCTGAATTATAGCATTCATCATTTTGTGCTCAAGCTTAACAACCAATATGTTGGCAGATCTAAATGTAAGATGTTCATCTCTGGATACACAAGATCCATATGCAAGGGCCAATACCAGTTTCTTATCTACTCCACTGGAAATTGAAACCATGCATAGGATATCTGCTGAGTTTGCCTGCTTCCTTCAATGTAAAATCATTACCTATACCAAACTTCAATCAGACATGTAATTCCATACCTTGAAGTAACAACAGACTTGCATTGAAGCCACAGAGCAGTAACTAGATGAAAAGTAAACAGCCATAACCCTTTAGAGTGCCATACACAAATTAACTTTAGGAAAGTAGAACAAAGGGATGGATTGACTAGGACAAGAACATGGCATAGAAACAATTACTATGCTGGTAATAAATTGTCTTTTTTTAAACAAGGACTAAGGTGGCTCAGTGGTAAGATTCACTACTATAAAAATGCAAGTCCAAATTCTCCTAAATCAAGCTGGGCAGGTTTCAATGGTTCTGGACAAGGCTGTCACTCCATTTGCCTCTGCATAATATAGCCTCTCATGTGTTGATGTGCTGTTAAAAGCCAACCAATCAATCAAAGTTTTATAGACAGTGCTCTGACATGGTAATTATAATACATGTAGTACATGTAATAATCTGGGTCAAATCTATCAAGCTACCATAATAGGAAACACAATAGTGGACAAAAGTCAATTACTTTTCCGTGAGTCTGAAAGAAAGCACCTCCAGAAATATTAATACAACAAATCTCTTATCTTGCACTGTAGTAGTCAACTGTCTCTGTTAAGTTATTTAACTTCAGTGATATATATAAACATTTGTGAATGGAATTTATACTTCTTTTCTTGCTCTCTTCTCCCTCAAACTCTCATACATCTAGTTTGTTTATCTGGATGGTGAAGTCATTTCTCTTATTTTTCAGACTCTAGTTTCAGCCCTGTAGTCCATAGCTATAACAACTGCTCCGGTGGCCTAGTGGTTAGAGTGTCCATCTTGGAAGAAGATGGTCATAGTTCGAACCATGGATGAGTCATACCAAAGACTTACAAAAATGGCATTAACAACTGCCTGGCTTGGCGCTCAGCATTAAGAGGTTAGTGTTAGGCCTGGTTGGCCTGGTCGAACCCACTAACCACAAGGCCACTGGAGCAGTATGAAACATTCCAAGATTTTGATGATATAACTTATAAGCATATGAATATTCTATGTCTAATAAAAATAGGATCATAAATATTCTTCCTAAGAAGTAAGATCTCAGTCAATAAGATGTAAAATCACCTGATTAATACTTATGAAGTTAATTTTTTTAATTAACTCATTTGAGATCATAGTGATATAAACATACACTGCAAGTCTGACATAAACATATTATATATTATGAGGATTAACAAGTTCAGCTAATTGAATACAAGATTATCTTGTTATGTGTGGATTTCAATCACTATATTCATACAAGTGCTTGACGATAAACACATATTGCAAATTTGATAAAAATCAGATTAAAAATATTGCTTCCAGATGGACAACAAGATCAGTCAATCAGATGCACCTAATCTTCGAAAAAATTTAAGTTTTTGTACTGGTAACAGTAGGAATTTTTGTTACCCAAACAGGCTCTGAAATGTTTGAAATGTCCCTCAAGAAACAAAGCAGGATAAAAATAATTGGTTGAATTTCTATAGATGATGGCAGATTTCAAAAAGTAAATAAATAAATAATCACAAGCATGCCAATAATAATTTAGTGCAATTTGCATCTATTGGGTCCATTATCTGGGTGTGAATTTTATAAATTTGCATCCCAGGATAAAACATGATATTACAAACAACTGCTACTAAATCCATAAACTGCATACAATTCACCATGTTCAAGTAAATAATTCTTTTAAAAAACTAAACTTTCATTTCTATACCCAAAAACTTTGCTTTAATCGTTCCCATATACATGTACAAAGTGAATAGCTTAATTAAAAAAATATGAAAATGTCAAACCATAACAGGTCAGTCTACAGTGAAAAACTTTTGGAATAAGAGTATGGTATGACAGGTTAAAAAAAAAACATCACACCAAAATGTATCAGTTTTACACTAATCTGCAAACAAATCACATCAAAATGCATCAGTTTTATATTAATCTGCCAACAAATCACATCAAAATGCATCAGTTTTATATTAATCTGCAAACAAATCACACCGAAATGCATCAGTTTTATATTAATATGCAAAAACATCACACCGGAATGCAATATTCAAAACATGACACTAAAATTCATTGTTTTTACACTAATTTCCAAAATATCACTGAAATACACTGGTTTCACACTCACTTCCTACATTTCACATTGAAATGCATCTTTTTTATCAAGTCCTACTTTGTTCACTAAATTAAATCTGCTATATTCAGAAAACTTTCCCCCTTTTTTCCAAGTCAAGAGATGAAATTCCTTCACCTATTTACAGTTCTAAAAAATGGATTGTGGTATTTTAATGGTTCCAAAAATAGGTCGCGGTACTCCACACAATATAACCACATATAAAAGAAAAGTTGCATAACCAAGCAGCCAACAGTTCACATGAAAACTAACATAATGCAACATTTAATCAAAATTAATTGTATTTGAAATATAGGTCACACTGACTTACTCTGCTAACTGGAGGCATGCAAATACAAGGTTAAAAATACAAGTTCATTTGCTTGGGTACACAAATGTCTTTTCAAACTTTTGGATACATTCTACAATAATTATTATTCTCTCTTTGTCAGCTGTTTTATAACTCTGATGGTTAAGTCAGTTTCTAATCCAAGGATCACAGGTTTGATATCTAAATAGACCAGACCAACTCATTTGCCTCAATGTCCAAAGCATTTAACTATCATAATCTCAGTGTGATTTGTGTTAAACATGCCATTCAAATCAACAACATTAAAAAAGAAGCCACAGTCCAGGGATCTTTGTGGTTATGTTCAGCCAATTTCGAACACTCCACATTCAATACATACAAAACTGACTTCATAAAATTTGTTATTGTTTAATAGCAATATGAAGCAATCCGTCCATGACATTGATTTATGTCAAGTTGCAAAAATTGCTTGTAATTTCAAGAAATTCTATAGATACTTACTTAGACTTGTTTTATTATTTTTAACAACAATACTATTTTGGCACCATGAGAATTACATTTTTTATAAAACATTTATATCTTTAAATTAAATTTCTAACAATTAATAGAAGAGAGTTGAAACTTAATTATAACACGTTCATCACTTACAATATACAAATAATAATATAATAAAATACAAGTAAACTGCATAC
Source organism: Unio pictorum (assembly GCA_030141615.1). Classification (NCBI taxonomy): domain Eukaryota; kingdom Metazoa; phylum Mollusca; class Bivalvia; order Unionida; family Unionidae; genus Unio; species Unio pictorum. The sequence continues at coordinate 16,795,854 of JARLTB010000029.1, read as the reverse complement.
CTGTCATTTGTATATAGTTTCCATAACACCTGAAAATCATAGTGCAAGTTGTGCCAACAAAAGATGCAGGAAAGAAAACCAAAACCCCCACTTTAATTATTGTACCTAGTAAACTAAATATGATCGAAGATGCAGAAATGAATTTTATACTTTATCAGACTCCTAAAATATTTTTTTTAGGTAAGTCATCAAAACTAACACATACTGAACTTCATACACTTCATGTTCGTATCTCACCAGATATACTGTATGCCTAAAGCGCCAACAGGCAGAGAAAAATGTCACAGGCAGTGGCCTGATTTGGGAAACAACATCAATGGCAATGGTTGAACAACAGCAATGGTGTTCCATTAAGTGCCATTCACCTCAAAGAATTGAGTAACTGTGTGATTGTCAGGCTGACTCTATGAATTTGACTCAAATTTGGCTAAAAAGACGAGGAAAACTGAAAAATTACCAAAAAATTAAGAATTTCCTTACATACACACATGGGCACCCCTCAAAATAGACTGCACTATAAATGAAGGGATCTAACAACTGTATAGATGCAAATATCTGTTGATCTATAAAAAAAAAAATATATGTTGATCTATAAAGATCACATTAATTTGAGTAAAAGAACAATTAATTTGATTTATGGGGACAGGTGCATGTTAAATTGCTATACGTCAATGATTTCATTTGCAGGATTTGTTTAAATTCATAAATCAGTTTTCTTTTATAGGAGTATAACTATGTTCGAGTTCATCTATCTGAATTTGTAGAATGATCTTCTTTATAGAAGTTTAACGAATTGTTTGAATTTGTCATCTTGAATGTTAGAAGAATCAGGTATTCCAAGAATTTCATTCATTACTTTAGTTGATATGAGTTCCAAGAATCTGTGTGAATTTACTACTCTTAGATGAGTTCATGCTTGAGTTGTATTGACTGAAAGTAACGTTGCTAAGCCATGAAGTGATGCTAAAGAATAGAATGTGTACATTTGCTGAAAATAATGTAGTTAAGCCATGCAATGAATGAATAAATTTCATTAATTTATTTGTGTAATTGAGACACGAACGGAACAGTTATGTCTTGTGTGATGTTAATGTGAGTCAGTGATGAAATAGCCATTAGGAAGTCAATTAATCTTATGAAACTAGGTTTGTTTATGGTCTGACATATTTGTCTTAACCAGATAGCCTTTCGTATCCATTTGAATTCTGATAGGATATCTGACATAACGAGAGGGGAATAATTATCTATTCCCAGTAGGATATTTGACAGAAGATTTAGGTCGCTTCTCTGCTTATTTTGAAACGGAAAAATAGCTCCACTGATGTATCCATGTACCTACTTATCCATATATCAAAGTACTTACTTATGAACCTACCAACACAAAGTTTGCGGGCCAAAAGAGACGAGCTGATAGAGAGTTTGAAAAAGAAAAAAAGGTAAAGGACCAAAAAGAACAGCCATAGTGAAGTTGGAATGAACCGGAAATAAGCAGGTTATAAAGTTCTACAAGGCAATAACTTTAGATTGTTCACTCAATTCTATGATGAACCAATTCTATCATTTAAAACAGATTGGCTTTTCATATATTAAGTATATTTGTGTTTGAAATTTGGTGAATGACTTATTTCAAAAGAGAAGTGTATCTTCCTAATGTAATGTATTATCAAAGTTACATGTATTTATGTAATTGATTAAATTGTTGTACTTCATATATGGGTGCTCGTGTCATTCTGTTCAATACATCTGCTCAGATCTCTATTTATTCCATCTATAAGTTTCACACTTTATATTAATATTTACTGGATCCAGGCAACAACACCAAGAGCTATCCCCCTCTATATAATGAAACCCCCAAAAGCTGACACCTTGTATGAAGGTACAATTCACCATTCAACACCACACCATCCCTGCTAAACATTGTGATAATGGGAGGGGGGTGGGCTGAATGTTTATTTCATAATCATACTGGGAATAATTGATGATAAAGGTAGCTTTTAAGAAAGTTATTGACTTTATCGTTTTCAAAATAGTCAACCTCTGAATGATCATTAACAAAATTACGCCAAGCAAACTGGAATTTTAAATTTATTATAAACTCTGGAAATAACTTACAAGTGGGTTCACGAGTTATCAAGGGAGTGGTGTTTATGATCTCTATTTGTGACAATTTACCCGTAATAATGCCATTCCAAAAAAATTCACATGTAAGGAACTGATGTCCAATACTCAAGGAACCAGTTACCTAATGGAACCATTTCCATATACAGTAGTCCCCCTCTTATACGGCCACCCCTGCTGCACCGGGATAGTGGCCTTATAAGGCGGGTGGCCGTTCCAGAGGGGGGCTAAATTTATTATGAGAAGTACATGTATATGTAATGTACGTAGTAAGAAAGCTACATACTTCAAAACATTAAATATCTTCGTCTAAATGAAACATTAATCAATAAAAGTTTTTTTTTTAATAATAACAAATTTATTTCAAATGAATATACGTTACTATTTTTGCTTTCTTGGCGTAAGTGTGATATGCGAGCGGGTATTGTTGTCATGCACATTGCAAATGGATTCAAAAACGTCATTTACATCTTGGTACATATATAATTATCTTTCCATTTGCTCCATTTTCCCACTGCTGCTGAATAACCTTCTTATCGGTTATTACTTTGTTTATTCAAATTATTTCAACATAAACTTGTTTTTTCGAGTCTTTTGTACATAAAATTGTTCGGCATCCCCCCCCTGCCCTTCCCCGATGTCGTAGAGTAGAATAACCGACTTTCTTCGAATATATGTATCCGTTAACGTGATGACATTTTAATGTTTGGTAATGATTTATTCGGTTACTGCTGACTGTATGCAATTTAATTATGCAGACAAAACTTGTGTCGAGTGTACGAAATACAGCCTTCGTAAAGGAAGCCATAATGTGTGGTCACGTGATTTTTCCGGTCTTGGTCTGGTACCTTGTTTTTTTTAAAGGTTGTCTGTGTGTGCCAATGTACAAAATCTATTTTTAGCCTATGCTGACCTTGTTATGATTATAACAATTACGTCTGGTTATAATCATCAATGAGAAGAACTCGACATAGGTGTTAAACCCCAAACTCTATCATAACATTATTGAGCCCATTTCCTGTAAACATCGACTTTCATAGTTAATGATATACTATAAATCTTTAGTCAACACTTTTAACTGCGACTTGACACTCGAAGACGTGTATCTACGATAGAGATAATCAAAATTGCTTACCTTACATCAAGATTTGAATTAATTATTGGTTCTGGATACATTTAAAGAAATGAAAGTGGCCGTTCATGAGGGGGACATTTTTCATTTTTTGTACTAAAATGCTGGCCGCGTTAGAGGGGTAGTTGCTTTTGAGGGGTACTTTTGAATACAAACTCGTCGGTGCCAAGGGATTCTGGCTGTACAAAGCTGGTGGCCACTGGTCAAAGGGGTTCAAGAGGGGGACTACTGTATTTTGTATCAATAAAGTCATATTTCCAGGCAAATTAGGTGACTAAGTACTAGAAATTTTTTTATAAACTTCAATCTTTCCATTAAAAAGGCTAATATGGCTTTGTCTTACAAATTTTTAGATGGACCCTTATCGTAAGCAGTTTGAAGGCTTTTGAGATGCTCCCCCAACTAAGTTAATGTTTTAGCCACAGGTGAAACAGATTGTATGCAGAATTAGCAGGTGTTGATATCTACTGAACTGACTAAACAAACTCTTGCACATTTACTAGCGTGTTTTAACTGATAATTGATGATTAACCCATCCTGGAAGATATCACTGCCCAATTTATGCAAGTTGTCATGCAATGATGAAAAACATACCAACTTGTGTTTCAAAGCTTAAAACATCTCAATGTATACAACATTTATTTAAAGAATAAAATGAATAAAAGCACTTTCTAAACATCATTTATAATGATTATGTCTGCTATGATGTGATGATGTTATTTTTTCACAACATTACTGAACCTTTCAATGATGGATAATGGTGTCCAGGAAAATGACACACTTTGTTTTCAAATGAAGGAGTAAAGTTCCATGTAAAAGTTCATTTTGAAAATTAAAATTGTAAATCAAATATGTACAACCTTTCTGAACCACCTGAAAGAGCATACACATCACCATGAAACATATTATATCATACATGTGTGTCTAAAAACAAAAGCACATTTTGAAATACAGTACAGTAAATAAAACTGCATAATAATTATGAGTACAATATTTATATTATAAATTATACCCACCATAATAAAAACTAGATGATGGAAAAATGAGTAAAATTAGTATGATAAACTGGAATAACTAAAATTATTGGAGACTGTCTTGGAAAAGTGGCTAAAATATTTATAAAGCATGTCTTGAAGTTGAATTTGCAGGTTCAAGGTCCATCAAGTTTTAAATTAATTGAGTTTTTGTAAGCCGAGTCCCCAGACTATCCCCCTTTTCTTTTTTGTTTTTGCTTCACTGGATGCCCCTAGAGACGAACTAGAGTCAAAGGATGCAGTGTGCACACTTTTCAATCTCCAAATCTGACTTGGGACGAACAAAGTATAGTGTTATACATCAAATTTTTTATAAACCCCTTTAATATTGGCAAACACATTCTACGACGTTTCACATTAAAATATATGCACACACACAAAAATAAAAAGAAAATCCTGATGTGAAATAAATGAATGCAACGTGCTACCCTCAACATGACTAATTCAAACAACCCATTACCAAGTCAGACTCTGTATCAATCAGGGAGCGTTACATGCAAGCTGCCTCTAACTGGGTGTACTACAAACCTGACTTTTCACCTTTTCCAGACATGTTGGTCCTTCGGAAATATGCCTGTATTAGAAGGGCACTTGCATTTTTAACGTAATATTATATTCCTGGTGTTTTTTTGTTCCTGCCATAAATACACTGTGTGCTGAAACCCCCATCGATCAATATACAAGTGAATAACTCATCTTCCTTATTTTGGTTCATCAAAGAATCTCGTTGTATACGAGATTTGATAATAAGTATCCGCAAGTATATAGATGCCAATTTAGTTTCTATCAAAACCACAATTCTTATGTCTGTGAAATATTTGTATGCTTCATTTTCTTATTTATGCAAAATTTATTTATTTTTATTAAAATTTTGTACACAAAAACAATCTCAGACTTGTTTGTGCTGGGCACTATTATTAAATTTTAAGATGAATTGATATCTAAAATAGGAAACCAGTCTGATTCATTAATAGAATTCAACATGGCGCTGAAACAAGCAGTCAACTACAGTATGACATTTATTTTTAAGATTTACCGTGCTTAAGCACGAGTGGTATCTCTCTTCTTATGATTTGTAATTGAAATTAATTGAAAATCATTCACTGATTTCAAAGTCTTTGCAAAGGAACGAAATTATAGACGCTGTGGTAGTAGAGAAGTGGATCATGTTTGACAACTTCATGAACCTCCCACTTCATATTTTTACGATGACCCTGCATCGGAACTGATGTTTCTTTATGTCATGTGTCCTCCGCATAAGCTAGGACAGAACTTTTTCTTTCTTAAGGCTATATCGTTAAGTCATCCCACCCCGGTATAATGTGGTCATGATTAAAGGGGCTCGTTTCGTTGTTTACAATTGATCTGTCATACACTATATATATATATATATATATATATATATATATATATATATATATATATATATATATATATATATATATATATATATATATATATAATATATATATACTGCTGTCCTACAATGTAAGACCTGACACTGATATTTATGTTTTGGGGCGGCTGGGTCTTACTGCCTAACGAACAGTGCTGTGTAGTGTCTTTTTAACTCTACTGACAGGAGAATAAGAGGTGAAATTTTCATGATTATCACATATTTGGCAATAAATATCAACATTCAGAGTTATTGGTTAGACCAGCTAACTTGGTCTCTAAGCCTTTTTTTATATTTTGAATTGACGGCTCAGAGACCAGCCGTACTCTGCATTACCACTAAATGGTACTTTTCCACCTCGCAAAACTGCGTACGATCGGATGCATGATATTAATTAATAAATTTATTTAGATGAACCTTTGTACCCAGACGGTAAGTATAATCCCACTTCTAATGATCTACTGCGTTAAATCCTTAGAACACTCACTATTTTTAGTATAAATCCCTATCAGAACAGAACACCTGCGTATTTATTGGCTGTTGACCTCAGATTTAAATTACCGATGCAGGCGTGTAAAGCAGCATCACCAGATGGCAAGATTCAATGCAATAGACAAAAGGGAAGATTATACTTACCGTCTGGGTACAGAGGTTAGTGTAAATAAATTTATTAATGAATAGCATGCAGTCTGATCGTTGGCAGTTATGGTTCACAAACGATCCAGCATTGTTAATGCAGAGTACAGCTGGTCTCAGAGCCGTCAATTCAAAATATAAAAAAAAGGCTTAGAGACCAAGTTAGTTGGTCTAAGCTATTGGTATACATACTTTGTTGTCTTGATCGTAATCGACTCAAAATCTGACAATAGCAAATGAACGCATTATTATGTTCCTTTGACACACATTTCAATTGGTTGCAATGCGATGGTGGCTGAGGAATGCCGAAGTAGGCTTCAACAAGGCCGTTTTATTTTAACGAAACGAAAGTATCAAGTATTTGAACAGCAAGCAACATTTCATTTTGTTCAAGAAATATTTTCCGATTGGAACCTACATGAACATACTTCGGTATACCTCGACTACTGTTGCATTTCAACAAATTCAAATGTATGTCAACTGAACAAGAAAATGCGTCCGTTTGCATGTCAGATAATTGATTCCACCAGGATAAAAACAGCACAGAAAGTATATTAATTAAACATAAATTGTGGAAGAGTGTCAATATAGCTTGTCAAGTATGTGCGATATTCCTGAAACTTTGACTACTCGTTCCTATGTCAACCACATCGGAACAGACTACACTAGGCCATTATTCGGATCGCAAGACATAGCACTTAAACAAAATCAACATGTGCTATGTCTTACAGGTAGGACTAATATATACTGTAGTCCAAGAACATAAAACACATCACCGGATATTTTTGTTCTTGGGGGTGATGGGTCTTACAGTCTAAAAAATGGTGCTGTGTAGTAGTGCGTTTTCATGTCGACTAAAAGTGTAACGAAAGTGAACATTTTAGGAATATTACACAACTAGCAACCAATAATAATGCTATTCTACAAAGTAAAGTTATAATGTTTTTGTCAGACTTTACTTACCCTGATGCATCTTCTCTAATAAATTCAAATTCTCACAAGTTTTGTTGGCCTAAATATCAGTTTGCCGGAAAGCGATGAAAACCGGGAATGCTGAAATCCTGATATTATTCTTCAACTAAATGAATAAAAATATATTATGCTTATTGGAACATGATTATATTTAAACATTGGCATACCTCGACTACTGTCGCATTGCAACAAATTCAAATCTATTTCAATGGAACATGAAAATTTTGTCTGTCTGCTAGCATCATATTTTTATTCCACCAGGATAAAGACAAGCACTGTAAGTATATTAATTACACATAAATTAGTGGAAGAGTGTCGATATAGGCTGCCAAGTGTGTGAGAATTCCTGAAACTTTGACTGCTCATTCTGATGACAACTGACATCAGAACATGCTATACAATGATGTTATTAAGACATAGCACTAAAACAAAAACAACATTTGTTATGTGTTACAATGTTGGACTAGTACTATATAATGACTAATAAGGGAGGAGACTTCTCTCCTTTCTCACACGACCCATTTAAGTATAAACGCTGTTATTTCAAGCTACATTTTGTATAGTGTAATAAATTTGAGACCGATGTTTAGCTCAGGCATTTGACATAGTATACGTATCCAATGTTTGGCTTACTATCATTACCTTTAAGGAATGCCAGACCAGTTTCCCACGATACTGCTCAACATGGCCATGATCATGCCCACTTAATATGCTAGTGAAATCTTGCTGAATGGAATACTGTCCTCTCATTGGTTAAAAGAAAATGATGTCCTGCATTTATTTATAACTTATTTTCAGTTGGCCAATGAGAAAGTAATATTAAATTCAGCACATTCTTGCTTATTAAGTAGGGGTGATCGTGGTCATGTCATGGGATATCACTGCAGACATCATAGTAATATTGTTAAAGCTACATTAAAAATACAAATCATACACACACACTCATGTAATCCATTGTCTTCTCTTCAAGTGGTTGGTTATAATATGAACATTGAGTTTATGATACCTAGTTGTTTGTACTTGAAAATGGAGCAAATTGTACATCTGATATGGATGACACAGTGTCTGTCTTGAACATCCTGTTTGATGATCAGTATACTGTTGCATTTTCACTAGAAGTCTTCCGATGATATCTACTTTGAAAATGGTGCCAAGTTGATATAAAATATGTGTACCACAGCATCTAGTTTGAAAATTTTATTATTAGAGATGGTTTCAACATTTAACAGTTACAATGAAGAAGTGGTGATATCTTGATTTTTAGAAAATTTGTTTTGCCTAGTATAGCCCATCATTGAACTTTTGCATTGAATAATCTAGGAATATGGATTTGTATCATCAGGATATCAGATTATTACTGAATGACTTAGCTTGTTACCATTCCAAAAGCCTGAATATCAGTTTAACTTTTCTAGGTAAATATACTCATATTATTTTAGTTTGTTCTTTAAGTAAAATCTGCAAATGGGACTGAGATCTTGAATCTCATTGACTTGATACCTCTGTGGATACTATATTTTGATAAAACGTGGTAAGCATGTTTATATCATCATCATTATTCACTAAATGGTTGATTAAGACACATGTATGATACAAGGCACACTTGGGCCTCTTATTTCCAGCTGCATTACTTTTCCACTGTAAACCATTGTAAATGAGAAAGAAACAAACTCCAAATGGAAAACCAGTAATAATATTTCATCTGCACTGCTATAGAGATTTTTTGGGCTATCATAAAAGGACTGTTTTCATAGTCCCGCTCTGAGTTACACTTTAGTTCAGTATCTATGTATGGTACACACATACAGTATGGACATTTTAAAATGTGTGTTGTCGTAGTTACCATTGATTTACACTATACTATATGCACTATACTATAATGTGATGTCCACAGCTGGATATAATAAAACTTGTGGTTTTTAAATTGAAATTGACTTTTGTCTTTCTTGGTCAATCAAACATAAATTACAAATGTAAAGTTCTTGTGTGATTGACTAACACATCTCAGCCTCATGCTCAAGCCCCAGAGTTTTATGCCAGGTACTGTCTGTTGTGTATTTACAGTTATGACCCCTATATGTATCAAATGCCGTGAGTTTTTTTTTTTTTTAAGGGGTAAAATCTAGTCTACAAGGTAATCATAAAAGTAGCTGATTAGTGCCTGTGTCATTAAGCACAATTTACAAGTAGTGAGTTTAGCAACACAAGTGCCAAAAGTTATCTATAAGGAACACTAAATGAATATCATAATGTGGTCACCATTGCTAAAAATAGAATCTGCTGACTAGAATTTTATCATGTTTGACAGAAAGCAAGCTGTCGTGAAGATTTTTCAGGTTGGTTATTTCAATTTGCCATGCAATAAGATTGCCGTTACAAAAAGTTGAAACTGCTCAGGTGGCCAAGTGGCTTGAGCATCCGCTGCGGAAATGGGAGGTCGTTGGTTTGATCCATGGCCGAGTCAAACCAAAGAATTACAAAAGTGGTACTAACAGATGTATCGCTTGGCTCTCAGCATGAAGAGGTTAGTGTTAGGACTGGTCGGCCTGGTGTCAGGATAATGTGACTGGGTGGGACGTCATGCTACATGTCTGCGGTATGATGTCCCAGTCCTAGACATCACTATAAACTGCCACACTACAGACATCATAGTGATATGACTTAATTTTGTTTTTAAAGCTACATTAAAAATCCTAATCAAACAAACAAACAAACAAAAAGTTAATGAATCAAAACTGATGATGAGAATTTGACCATATTTATATATAGGTACCATATTTTTTGGCCTATAAGGTAATGCATGTACCTCTTTTATTCAGATTATGTTATTGAATTTTGCTTCAAGTACTTGAGTGATTACCATGACATCTTTCTCTATTTATATAAATGATGTTACAAAGGAACACAGTCTATATTAATAATGCAGATGTTTGGAACAGTATTATCGAATATTGTAGATAAAGTACATATGTATTAGTTTTAAATATTAACAATGCTGTCATAGATTAGGTAATGAATGTCCATAATATAACATAAAATTCAGAAAAGGGCATAGATGTTCAACAATTCATTTTGGTTTATGCATTTCAACTTAAATCAAAATGTAATGTCAACATGTCTGTGTTCACTTTTAACAAAAAGTGTTGTTTTAGTATCTTTTGAGAATATACAATTGGTGGATTGATCTTGGGCTTCTGACAGCATTCCAAGCTTGTTACCATATGGTTGTTGTCATTATTATTATTATTATTATTATTATTATTATTATTATTTCAGAGATTATGACTGAGGTGATTCAAGCAGTCAAGAAAGAAGGAGAATGGAAGGTCCTTGTAGTAGATCAGCTGAGTATGCGGATGATTTCTTGCTGTTGCAAAATGCATGAAATTATGGCAGAGGGTATCACATGTAAGCATTATTAAAAAAAATTGTTTTTTTTTTGTCTACCTTCAGATAAAAAGGGATTTTGATATCATATAGAGTGTAGCCAGTTAACCAGATGATAGCCAGTATCCCAGATGATAGCCAGTATCCCAGATGATAGCAACTTCAAAACCTTTCTTAGCATTGTCTTTATTTCAATAGGCTGAAAACAGGGCCCAGTCCCTGTGTTAAGACTCCATTTCCATTGATTCTCATAGATCTTGACATTGTGGAAATATAGTAGTCAGTAGGGAACTGTTTAAGTGAAAATACTAAAAACCTATTTAGCTATGAGTGGATATGGACACAGTTTATGTTGATAGACTTAAGTGAGAGGAAAGAAAAAGTAAGTGATGAAGGTTAATTTGCCAAGAATGCTTTCTATCAACCATGGAAAAGATGCAGTAATGTACCGTACTTTATAAACAAAAATTGAGCTGCTCAGTGATATAATATACCGTGTGGTATGGTCCATTGAATGCCTTGCTTCATCTATCAGAAATTGCTGTTTTCACCTTCATTCGTGTCAAAAACCACTTAACCACTTTTCAGCCAAACCTAGGCACAGAACATCCTAACATAAAGAGACTTGTAAGTTAAACAAATGAACCATAGAATTTGAAAGAAAGCAAATTGGTATGACAATATGGTTCTTGCCTGTATGGGTCTCAGACCAGAGGAACTGATGAGATGACGTGTCCTCCATCATTTGTTGATTTGTTGCTACTCTTAAAATAATTGGATAATTACGATGGAACTTTACACATACATTCATCTGCTTGCCTGCTTGGTCCAAGATGAGAATGGTACTGATCTCACATCCAATATGGCTGACACAGCAGCCATCTTGGAAATCATGTTTTCATTACAGTAAGTCATATCAGCTACTCTTCTTTTGGTCTAGTTTGGTCCTAAATAAAAGTAGAGACAATCTGGTGTCCACTATGGCCACCACAGAGGCCATCTTGAAAATCTTTTTGTTGCTACTTCTCTTGATTGAATGGCCATATCAACATGAGGTTTTCATTTAAAGACTTTTTGACATGTCTTGTTGGTCATACAAGTCGAGACAATCTGATGTCCATCACAGTGGCTGTCTTGAAAATCATTTTCTTGCTACTGAACACTAATTTTTATGTTGGTCCTAAATGAAAAGTATGTCTACCACAGCAGCTAATTAAAAATCTATTTTTGCTAAAGAATATTTTAGATCATTTCATTACTTCATGGTGAAAAGGAAGATGTGGCCTTAACTTGAATTCATGGAAATTATTTTCATTCATTAAAGTGTTAGTTCCTTGAATTGTATTCATGTTTCTACATCAGATTGGAAATAGATTTTGTGGGGTTACTATTATGTGACTGCTGGACTGCTGATGCAGTTTGGGTAGTCATGTAACTAAAAAAGCAAAATGGAGAGTAACATTGTAGTTTCACCTATTTTGAATTAAAGACATAATGGTCTTAAAATTTATTAGAATATGAATATCTTCATATCAATTTTCATGCAGGTATGGCTTGATGTAAAGTCGCTTAAGTTTGCTGGGTCCGTTAGTAAGCTGCAATCTTTTGCCAACACAGCATGGGTTCATGAATTCTAACTTCTAAATAGATATTGTGCTTTGACTTCACACTTAACATAAATGGCAAAATATTTAAAATGGGGTTCAAAAAGTTCAGAAGAAACGACAATACTGCTCAACGAACCAAAGAATTTATGGGATAGCCATTGTGCATTTTCTTACGTCCATTTGTCTTTTAGCACAAGTTTTATATGATTCCTAACTTCATGGAGGATTGCCATGAAACTTTACACACATCCATCCCACACAAGGTCTAATAGGTCCTAAATGAAGATTGTCTTGCATAGACAGCCATGATATAACCATAGCAACCATCTTGGAAATATCACTATTCTTCTGATTAGATGGTCATACTTCTTATAGTGTGGTCTTAAATGAGAAAGGTGCAAGTCTGGCGTCCAATATGGCTTCTAATGCCTTATTGAATGGTTCCACTTGGGCATACAGATAGTTCCACCTGGGCATACTCAATGGCCACCACAGTAGCCATGTTTAAGATCTTATAGATACTCATGAATCAACACATCTTCGCTAACCATTATACACCTTGGTGGATTGAGCGATATTTCTGTGCTTCAGGTCTGTGAATTGGTCTCTGTTTGTATAAATATCTTTCACACTAACGAAACCTGTAATGGTTTCTCTTTGGTACATAGTGATATTTTTTTATACAGAGTCTCCTCACTTAACGACCGACCTGTTTAACGACCGCGCGAACTTACGACCTGTTCTCTAGCGCGGGAAATCCGATTACTCCATCAGTCACGTTGCCGCAGTCAGTCAGCAGTACAAGTACACGAATCATTCGTAGTCTCCAGGACTAAATATTTTGTTTATAAATTTGTACTTTATTGTACACCCTATAGTACAAAATGTCAGCGAAAAGGAAGAACACGACGTCATCTTTAGGAATCGCCAAGAATCGAAGGAAGGCCATCGATCTTAAGATGAAAATGAAGATCATAAACGATTTTGAAGCTGGTAAAAAAGTTAACTCGATAGCGCATGACTTGGAGCTGCCGCATTCGACCGTTTCGACCATCTTGAAGGATAAAGATAGAGTGAAGGAGACAGTGAAAGCATCGGCAGGATTTAAAGCCATAATAACTAGGCAGCGGAAAGGACTCATTCATGAAATGGAGAAATTACTGGCGATTTGGTTTGATGACCAGATGCAAAAACGAATGCCGATGAGCCTTTTAATAATTCAAGCCAAGGCACGCAGTATCTTTGAAACTCTGAAGGCGCGCGAAGTCGAAGAATCGACGGAAACATTTACGGCAAGCTATGGATGGTTTCAACGGTTTCGTCGAAGATTCAACCTGCATAATCGGAGTATCAGCGGTGAGGCAGCAAGCGCTGACGTAGAGGCAGCAGAAAAATTTGCTGATCAATTTGAAGAAATTATCGAGAAAGGCAGCTACAGTCCGGAACAGATCTTCAATGTAGATGAAACCGGACTTTTTTGGAAAAAAATGCCTGAAAGGTCCTACATACACAAAGAAGATAAAACAATGCCCGGTTTCAAGGCTTTTAAGGACAGGGTCACGTTGTTGTTGGGAGGAAATGTCGCTGGGTTCAAGTTAAAACCTTTTTTCATCTATCGCTCTGAGAACCCACGTGCATTGAAACAGGTTAATAAGAACACGCTGCCCGTTTACTATCGTGCGAATAAGAAGGCATGGATGACGCAAGCTTTATTTGAGGATTGGTTCATCAACTGTTTCATACCCTCGGTCAAGCCTTATTGTCTGGAAAAGGGCCTTCCCTTTAAAGTTATCCTCCTGCTTGATAATGCCCCAGGCCATCCCCAGCATCTTGATGATTTAAACCCAGATGTAAAGGTAGTGTATCTGCCAAAAAATATGACTGCTATCCTACAGCCGATGGACCAGTGGGCTATTGCTACGTTCAAAGCATTATATTTGCGCACAACTTTTTCCAAAGCTGAAGCAGCAACAGAAAGTAATGAAGTAACCCTTCGTGATTTTTGGAAATCGTACAATATTTTACACTGCATACAGAACATTGAATCAGCTTGGGAGGGAGTGACAGAACAGTGTATGCAAGGCATATGGAAAAAATGCCTAAAGAGTTCCGTGAATAATTTCGAAGGGTTTGACAAAGACAATAGTATTGATCTCATACGTAAAAGAACTGTGGAACTTGCCAACATCCTTAATTTAGATGCTGAAGTGGACGGTGGATCCCGTGTTTTTAAAAAAAAGAAAATATTTTTAAATTTTAAAAAAAATCGTGATCAGAACTAGTGAATGAAACCTTGATATGTCGCCCGTTTTATCGTCAGCATCGGTAAATGTGATCATCGAGAGCAATGGAATCAAGCGAAAGGTGTTCTCGGGGAATGAAAAGCTTGCTGTCATAGAAAGGGTTCCTAATGGTGAATCAAGATCAAAAATTTGTAGTAAACTTAAACTTGCCGAGTCGACACTTAGAGGTTGGCTCAAGGATGAGCATAAATTTCGGGATTATTTGCACGAAGTTGATTCTGATGAGGGATTTAAACGGAAACGGGCACGCACTGCAAATGACACAGAATTAGATGATGCTGTGTACACCTGGTTCAGTGATAGCAGATATATATATATTTTTTTTAGAGCAACACAAGTTTCGACGTTGTCGTTTTTCGATATGAATGTTAGCTTTTTTGATAAAAGAAATCTTGATTCATGTTGAAAGATTAATAAAGCTAGAATGTATCCAAATGAACACAAAAAATCAGTGACGTAATACACAATGAGTTCAAAGATGCACATATTCAGAGCACTGATACCTTGTGGAATACATGTACATGTAATGTTCGTTTTTACGATCTTTTCAAGTTATTTTATCCAGAAATTGAAGTTAATTTATAAAGAAAAACGAATAACACCTTTATAAATAAATATTTATTCAGTTATTTTCAGCACGATTAAAAAACGAGTATTTAACAATGCACCCCCCCCCCCCCCCTTCGCCTCTGTCGATCTCCCATCTCTTTATAAGTTGTTTTTGTTAGGCCCCTCGGTAACTCGCTCCCTCGCTTATAGTGCAGTCGATGTTTTTAACTCCTCGCTTATCGACCAATTCGCTTAACGACCTAGTCGTAAGAACGAAACCTGGTCGTTAAGTGAGGAGACTCTGTACATGTATTAAACTTACAAAGCATCCATTTGAAGTCAATTGTCTCCGACCTTTTTTGTCTGATGTGCAATATACTGCTGTTGCACAATATTGGTTAGTTGGCATGAATTACTCCCTTTTGTTCAGTGTGTCCCCATTCCATTGGTTCCTGTTGGTGCCAAACAAAACTTTTTCTCAGAGATTTGGTCCTTAACCATGGATGATGGCTAAGTCCTTTATAATTGCAAGGTTTTTTCATCTGCATCAGCCAGCTGAAATTGGTGCAGCTAAAGGAAGAGTTACACTCCCTTCTCCATGATAGTACAGTAGAGATTGTATTGAGCATCCAATATCCAGCTATCTACTCCAGATTTTTCAGTTATAAAAAAAATGGAGGAAAGTTTTAGTTAATTATCAATCTTTTGTTTTCAAGCAAGTACTCCAGGGAGAACATTTAAAAATTGAGACCATAACTTCAGTTTGACATGCCTTAAGACCTGGTACCTGGTCTTCATCGATATTTATAATATGTATCTTCACATCCCAAACTTTTCTTCAGACAGGAAGTACCTCTGGTTTGGCATGAACGAGGAGGTCTTCTAATTTCATGCTCTGTTTTTGACCTTGCCTCCTTACCCAGAGCTTTTACCATGGTCATTGTAGAAGTTACAACCTACTTTAGATCACTCAAATATTCTGATGTGACCAAGCTTGGTATTTCACTCAACCTTGAAAAACTGGAGCTTACTCCATCTGAATAATTTATGGGAATAAATATCCTTATAAACAGTGGACTCACCTATGTCCAAAAAACAGAGCAGACATGATGTTGTCTTTGTTGGAGGCACTGTGAGCTAAGACCATGTTGTTATCTTATTTATTTATTTCCTTTCTTTGGATTTGAAGCTCCCCAGTGGACCTATTTTCCCAAGGCAGCCTTGTGTACTCTCCAGTTTATGTTTTGGGGGTCTGGAAAATCTACACTTACCCTCAGAATGCTTAGATTTCATTAGGATTTAATTTTCACCCATGTAATTTTGTGAAGAAATTGAGACCCATTTCTGGTTAGAGTACCAATGCACCAGCCTACTTCCTAAGAGTATGATACCAAACCAAACTAATCTTATGTGGGTGGGTGAGGCGCAGCCTGAGTGGGAGAGTGGTTTAAAGTGCTCACCATTACAAATCACTGCCATCTCACCTCTGCGCGAGTTCGACTCTTGGATTCAGCCAATGTGGGTATGTGTGAAAGCTTGATGTGCCACTAAATGCCACACTTAAACCAATCCATCTTTAAATTCTTACAGAATGCACTGATACGTAATACTTGTATACAGTTTTACTGATATGTAATACTTGTATACAGTTTAAATGTTATCTCTCAGTATTGTTTCAAAAGTGATGGTTAACAAATATCAGAAAATTGAATAATATATTTTGTTTTTATGAACAGTGTGTATTTAATTTCAGTGGTTGAGCATATCAACAAAAAGAGGGAGCCTGTACAACAGTTGTCAGCAGTCTATCTAATAACTCCAACAGAGAAGGTAATAAGAGATGATGGATCATTACTGTTTCAGATAATGCTGTTATTATAGTAGAACCTGTCTTGAAAGACCACCCCTTCTGCCAAAAAATAATGGTCTCAAGACAGGTGCTCTCATAACAGGTTATAACTATATAATCAATAAGTCTATACATAGAAATTCTGTTCTCTCAAAACAGGTGGTCTCTCATAGCAGTGGTCTCTCAAGACTGTTTAAGATAATGTTGTTATTATTACACTTATTATGATTCAGTGATATATGTTTGGATTTTATATTTGACAAATTCAGCTCACAGAAATAAGATTCTCCTTGAAACCCATAGGAAGGACCATTGAATATTAGATATAGTTGAACTCTTGATGTAAAAGCATCTCAGTAACAGCTATTTCTCTAGAAAGAAAATATTTTAAAACTCTAATCTCTTAATTTCACTTACAATTTAACCTTTTTACTGTGCATCATATGGGAATTTGAACTGCCTAGTTTGCACATAATTTATCCTTAATGTCAGAAATATTACAGTCCTTATGAATTTACTTGCTTTATTATTCCCTTTTAATGGGTAATTTGTTGTGAATACTAAAGGGGTACTGGCACACTTTATTTTAACCTGGAAAGGATTTCATGTTTGGTTGCCAAGGTGACCAGATCCTCTCTGGAATTTGTACATTTTTTTTGACAAAATGCATACTTTTGTGTTGACTGGTCATTGACCATAGAAGAACTTATGGGATGGCCTGTTGTCCTTCATTTCTTATCCAATGTATGTCCTTCCGTCGTCAGATTTTGTTATTGCTAATCCTCCTAATTACTTGGGGAATTTCCATGAAACTTTATATATGAATTCATTACATGGCCTAATGAGTCCAAAATGAACATGGTGCTGCTCAGATATCCATAATGGCCAACAGCAGTCCTATAGAGAATATTGTTGTCACTTCTTCATCTAAATTGGTGGTCATATATTGGGCTTTGACCAAAAGGATTCTAATACCTTGTGAAGAAGGTTCTGATATGACATCTAATGTGGCCACCAGTGTAGTCATCTTGAAACTGTTGCCTTTCTCCACAATGATGAATATTCATACTAAGATGGGGATTTTACTAAATGACTTCTTAAGATGTCCAATTGGACTGAAATAGAAATTTCCCCAATCTATATTGATACAGCTCATGAATAGATAATCATGTACACATGGGGTTTTCATTTGAGGACTTCTAATCATGATGTCTTGTTCCTGAATTAAAATGGTTCCAAGGAATCTAATATGGGCCTAAAACATCAAGTAGACTAATATGGGCCCAAAACATCAAGTAGAAATTCTTGCTACAGTTACTGAACGTATGATTATATGAACATGAGTTTTTCACAAAGAGACTTAATGATCTTTTTAGTTAGTACTAAATGAAAATGGTGCATAGCTGACATGCAGAATGGCTAAAATACCAGCCATCCTGAAATCTTGTTATTGCAACTTCTGATTGGAACATGATGTTGACTTGGGATTTTCAGTTAAAGACTTATAATGATGTCTAGTTGGTCTTAAATGAAAATTGTGCTAATCTGGTATCCACAATGTTCATCTTAAAAGGCTTATTGCTACTCCTGTATGGACAGTCTGGTTCACAATGGGTTTTTACCAGAATATTTTCTATGATCCAACAGTCATGGTAGTCATCTTGATTGCTACTCATAAACGACAATGGAGCTTTCAACAATTAATGGACACATAAAGGCAGTACATTGTTAACTCACCTGGCCATCACACGCTTCTGTCAAACAAGTGCTTGTAACCACACTGGATTCCATATTTCTGATCCAGATTCAACCAGACTTGAAATATAGCTTTTTATCATTAGAATCTTCGGATGAGTCTGATGATGAGCAATGCCCATGAATACTAATGAAATAGTGATACAGGGGTTAAGTAACAAGTGTTATTCGCAGATACTAATGAAGTGATCTTGCATCTTATGGATTGACCTTATTACCTCCCTTGATCAGATTTTAATAAAACTATTAATATATGTTTATTTTATTATTATCTTGGAAATGTTTGAGAATTGATTTTGAGATCCATGTGTCGTAATGACATGATCTTGAATCTGATTAGCAGAGTTTGCAACCCCTTTAGAGGTCATATTTCGTATACACTCGTGATGAAATGTGTAATTTGGGTTTTTCTCATCAAGTCTTTAGATGAGTTCAGTAAATAGAAAAATTGATGCATATTGATTAAATAATCTTGCATTTGTTCCTAATTTTAATTTTTTACCATTTACTATTTTAATGTTATGTTACGCCTGTAATAAATATTATTCTAAAAAGAATCTTTGCGCTTTATTTTTTATGAAAGTCATTGTATTGATCTATATATAGACTTATTTGATATTTTGCCTTTTATTTTCAGTCAGTAAGAGGTCTTATGCAAGACTTTTGGAATCCAAACAACACCATGTACAAAGTAGCTCATGTATTTTTCACAGAAGGTAGGTTTGATTGTGACATACCTGTAATTATAATTAGTCTAATATAATCAGCCCCCAAATATGTACAGATACTGATTCATACATTGGGGGTGGATTTCTTCTATTCTTTAACAAGTGCAATCCCATGCAGATTTTATTGTCTGCAGACATCACTACATTTTTTACACATACAGGTATTACTCGTGGCTCTGGTCAGCAGATGGGTCCTCTTGTACAGAATATTTTTGGATCAAATCGTATGTTTAAACATAATCATACCTACTATGGCTACTCGTGAAATATGCTAAGGAATTTAGAAACTTTTTAAAGCGTGTGCATCAAGTGAGATGTCTTAGTGATATACAATTGAAAGATTGCTCAGCTAATTTAAAAATCCAAATCACATGCAAATGCTAATGCCCTACCCAGTCACATCCTGATATCGGGCCAACCATCACTAACACTATCCTTTTAATGGTGAACACAAAAACACAAAATGAGTTTGTTTTGTTGCACAATGCCATCGATTTTACTGGCTCTCTTATGTAATGCTAAGTGAGACAAAGCTGGGATCATGGTTTCTATACAGATCTATAAATGTCACAACTGCTTGAAGTTGTTTCATATGTAATGATGTCTACACTGACAACCAATCATATAGTTTTGTTAACTGAATTAAGCTACTGGTAATTAATAAAGAAACAATGATTATCCAATACAGTTTAATAACCTACTTTGGAAAATAAGATGATGAAGTATAAACAGGATACCTACAACTGGTCCGGTGGCCTTGTGGTCAGTGTCCACCGCGGAAGCGGTAGGTCATGGGTTCGATACCCGGCTGAGTCATACCAACGACTTAACAAAAATGGTACTAACAGCTGCCTCGCTTGGTGCTCAGCATTAAGAGGTTAGTGTTAGGACTGGTTGGCCTGGTGTCAGGATAATGTGGCTGGGTGGGACATCATGCTTCATGTCTGCGGCATGATGTCCCTGTGTTAGACATCATTATAAACTGCCTCACTAAGTTAAAAATTCTAATCGTACACACACACAGGACACCTATCACTATCAAAAGATACTTATGTTTATTCTTTCTTGAAATTTAAGGCAATAGTTAAAACTAATTGTGGTGGAATGTGTTATGCTTATGATGCTTAACTGAACCTGTCAGTGTTGATGTGCTGCTAGACAAACAAACATTTGAACCATTACATGCAAGTACACATTTTTTTCCATAGCAATGCTTTCTATCTATAGACAATATTCATATTAAAGTTTTTACAGAAGACATTAATTCATGCCCAGTTAGCATGAAATTTAAAAGAATAAAGAATTGCTATGAAACTTAATATATTTACAATATTGCTAACAGACCATTTGAACAAATTAATTAGTTATTAATTGTGGTCTTCACTGTATGTAATATTTGTACAAATTTTGTTGATGAATAATCAATTTATTATGCATGGGATGGTTATTATTAATATTATTATTATTATTATTAATATTATTATTATTATTATTATTATTATTATTATTATTTGCAAGGAAGAGATTATGGAGGCAAATATAGCACCTATTAAAGTTTTAATGTATTTTCAGCCTGTCCTGATGAGTTGTTCAATGAACTGACCAAATCTGCTGCTGCCAAATTTATCAAGACTCTGAAAGAGATTAACATCGCTTTTCTTCCATATGAATCTCAAGTAGGTGGAACCATTTTGAAATGAAAATGTTTTATTTTGTAAGTGTGTTTTTCAAAAACATTGTAGGCTCATTCCATCTATGCATAAGATCCCTATAGCTTTTTGTAAGAGGCAGCTGATGGAGACAATGGCTAGAGTTGCTCAATGCAAGATTCCTGTGCGGGTCTGGAATTGTTGTTATAGGGTTTAACACCATTTTTCAGCACAAGATAGGCTATACATGGTGGCCATAATGGTGGAGGAAGAACCCGGAAAACCTGGAAAGAACCACCGACCCACGAGAAACTATTGGCAAGCTTTCTCACATACCCACATTGGCTGAATCAGAGACTCGAACCCACATAGACAGAGGTGAGATGGCAGTGATCCGTATTGAAGAGCGCTTTAGACCGCTCGGCCGCTTGGGGGCCCCGGTCTGGAATTGTGGAAAAGATCTAAAATTCAAAAATTGCTTTGCCATGTCTTGAAAAGGTCTATAATTCTTTTTGAATGACAAGTCTTGAAAAACACATCATTTTTTTATTTATTAATACCATCACAACAGGAAACCAGTTAAGTGACTGCTCTTTTGCATTTGGGAGAAGTTTTAGTAAATGGATTTGGAGCTCGTTGGGAGGTCAGGAAATTTATGTGTTTGATCTGGAATAGATCTGGATTCATTAGTTAAATTTGTGGCAGGGTCCCTGTCACTGGTTAGCTTACTGATTTCAAACCAAAATCTGGACATGCTGTAGTGCAGCAAATGTTAGAACCTGTACATGTTGCAATGCAGCAGTTGTTAGAACCTGGACATGTTGCAGTGCAGCAGTTGTTAGAACCTGGACATGCAATAGTGAATAAGATGTTTTATATTTGGAAAAAGTTTGTAATTGGATTTCAATAAATGGAATGTCATTTGTTACAATTTGACTGCTTTTTACATGCATATCTCTGTGAAGTCATTTCATTCTGAAAAAGGGGAGTATTTTTGAAGAAAATTAAATTAATTTAATGTTTAATTGCATGAGAAAGTAATAATTTATGTTATTGATTTATTTATGTTGTATGTTATTTATGTTAGTGCCATAAGTTCTTTTAACATGTACACATCTGTGAAAAAGTAAAAAATATAGTTTCAAGTATTTTTATAAAGGCTTGAGTATTTGTGTGGGGCTGTAGTATGTTCATAGAGGCTCTAGTATGCTCACAAATACTCAAATACATTCATGGAGGCTATAGTATGTTCATTGTGGCAGTAGTATGTTCAGAGGCTCAAGTACATTCATGGAGGCCACAGTATGTTCATATTGGCTCTAATATATTAATGGAGGCTATTGAATGTTCATATTGGCTATAGTATGTTCACAACGGTTATATTATGTTCATAGTGGCTGTAGTATGTTCATAGTGTTCATAGAGTCTCTTGTATGTTCATAGTGGCTATAGTATGTTCATAGTGGCTTTTGTCTGTTCATAGAGGCTGTTGTATGTTCATAGTGGCTATAGTATGTTCATAGTGGCTATAGTATGTTCATAGTGGCTATTGTTACGGCTATTGGATTTAAATTAGGGATGTTAATATCGTTTTTTTTCCAAAACCGATTATCGTTTGTAGAAATCCGATTTTAAACCGATTATCGGTTTTTGTCCTACATTGAAATTACAAGAAATATATTCTTATAATGCAAGTTAGTGACTGCCTCTTGCGAAATAAAGATATTCATTACATACATAACGTATAGACGCGCATCGTCTGACGGCATGGAGGACGATATTGTGGCTCCACCAAAGCCATCAAATCACGGAAGGAATTGGATTCAACAATCGAAATTGGTAGCATGTTTTCAGCGACAAACTTAGCTACAGCAGCAGTAACTTTTTCTTGATGACTATCAGGACAGTTTCGTTGTGTTCCAATAAATGTTGTTAATCGCGGCTGAACATTTGAAGGAGCTGCAAATTCCGGAATGTTTGCTACGCAAATGTGCATGCAATCCAGTAGTAGTACCACTGCTCCGACTTATTTGTTGTGAACATAGTTTACAGCGAGCCATGCTTGATGAAATTTTTTCAAAGTTTTCCCATACATCAGATTTATTTATACGACCAGCCATATTTGTAAACTTGAAAAGACACAACCAGCAGAGACCAGTCCTCAACAACAGAGACTGTAGCTATTAACAGTCTATTGTTGTCAATTTCGGACATCAAAGAACTTAGCGACCGGTCGGTCGACTAACTATTTCCATCCTTCAACAATAAATGTATTCATTTACAAACACGCTGCATGGAGCGCTCACAAATTTTAAACAAACACACCTTCTTATCTGCTGGCCATATTAAAATGTAAACACTAAACAAATGCATGAATGAATTTTTTTCTGGCATTTTTTAAAATTTTCACTACAAAAATGGTAAAAAAAATATTGAATTCGATTATCGTTTTATAAAAACAAAAACCGATAATCGTTTGCAAAACCGATAATCGGATTTCCGATTTTCGTTTAACAACCCTAATTTAAATTATTTATTTTTTAATTGTTAAATCCAAATTTGTCATTTAGGGTTTAATATTCATTAATTGGGAGATTTTTTCTAGAAAATTCAGGCTGACCTAGACTCTAGTTGTAAACAGGCTGACCTTGGCTTGTTTACCTCATTATCTGACCTTGCTTCAGATTGATAAACAGGTCTTTAAAACAATTGGTTAATTTCAAGGACATATTTATATTTTTAGTTATTGGGGATGGTTTTTCTTCTAGATCATTCTTTTAGTACGTGACTTGCTGAAAGTAGTCTCTTTTTGTGACCTTCCATGAATTTCTATCAATTTCTAGAAAATCATGTGATCACTTGTTTACTTAAGAAAAACAGTTATATAGACTGTTGTTTGGGATAGAACAGTTCAGTAGAATCTCTGGGGTTTAAGTTATTAGTTGTGTATTTATGTTTGAGTTATAATTATTTTGTTCTGGACATTGTGTCAATTCATTGAAGAAAGAAGATTTATTTATCTATTTGGAGGAGAAAACATGTGCTCATAATTCATTTGGATGATAATAAAACAAGAACTGTATCACGTGACATTGTCAGCCATTTTGGATTACATCGTCAAGATTCAAACCTGGAACTATTAGAACATTTATTTATCAGGACTCTTACAATTCCATTAGTGGATTATTATTATGAATTCTATATTGGATTAATGTTGGATTTGATTCTCTAAAACCGTAAGTTTATTTATTTTATGAAAATAATTGTACTTAATAAATTCATTGTTCAAGTTGTACAAGCTTGTTTTCACTCTTTCTGTGTTGCTGCTTATTCGAGCCTAAGCACGTAACACTATAGTATGTTCATAGTGGCTTTTGACTGTTCATATAGGCTGTTGTATGTTCATAGTGGCTATAGTATGTTCATAGTGCCTCCAGTATGTTCATAATTCCTCCAATATTTCAGAGGCTCAAGTATGTTCATAATGACTATAGTATGTTAATAGTGGCTATAGTATGTTCATAGTGACTATAGTATGTTCATAGTGGCTTTTGACTGTTCATATAGGCTGTTGTATGTTCATAGTGGCTATGGTATATTGAGAGGCTCTTGTTCATAGTGACTATAGTATGTTCATAGTGCCTCCAGTATGTTCATAGTGCCTCCAATATTTTCAGAGGCTCAAGTATGTTCATAGAGGCTCTTGCATGTTCTTGGATGCACTAGTGTGTTCATTAAGGCTCTAGTATGTTCAGAGGCTACATGATGTTCATTGTGGCTTTAGTATGTTCATGGAGCCTCATATATGTTTCATGGATGCTGTCTTGTATTGATAATTGCCTTGGTATTTTCATACAGGCTGTAGTATGTTCATGGAGATTCAATTATGATCATGGAGACTGATATGTCAGACCTGCTAACGCTTACAATTTTGCCATAAATCTTATGAAAATTACCCTAAAATACAAACTTACCGCAAACAAGCAAAAACTATCAAAAAATGAGCATTTGCTGAAAAATCTGGATAATTGGTTGATCTGTATTTGGCTTGGATCCAGGTTTCATATTAGAAGTATTGAAATTAGTTAGGGAACCAGACTAACTTTGCAACAACACCCTAGATGCTTTAACCTGCACCAATTTGTTCATGTGAAGCATCTGCATGATCAAACTGTTGATAATGGAATTTGTTAAAAATGGCATCCAGAACACGATGCATGCTTAAGAGGTAAGGGAAAATAAGCTTCTTGGACAATGTTCATAAGCAAAACAGAGTATTTAAATTCTTGTCAATTAAAGCTGGAAAAGACACAGTTACGTTTATTGGACATCACATGCCAATTTGATTATATCTTGTTGAGGGAGATATGATTGCCATCATCATGTGAAATGGGAAAACAATTTCCAAGAATTACGTCAAGTTGCGAAATAGTAACGAACCATTGAGTTGCATAATTTTTTGGAATTAAAATTTGTGCAACTGTACTAGTGGTAAATAAAGTCTATGCGTACTTTACAAACTTTTCAGTTGAACATTATGTTTATTGTCACTGATTCAAACTTATTATGTTTTCCTGCTTTATAATAGCATTCACTGATACTTTGTTACACCTGTTTGAAAACTGATCAGTCTTATGGAAAAAAATTAACTACCTGAGATGGACTCGTCTAGGTTGGCAGGTCTGATATGCTCATAGAGGCTATATTATGTTCAGATAAGCTCAGGTATGTTCATAGAGGTTGAAGTATGTTTATTGAGGCTCATGTATGGTGAATCTAGCATGTTCATAGAGGTTCAGGTATGTTCATAGAGATTGAAGTATGTTTATTGAGGCTCATGTATGGTGAATCTAGCATGTTCATAGAGACTAGGGTATGTACATAGAAGCTCAAGTATGTTCTTAGAGGCAGTATAATGTTTATGCAGTATATAGTATGTTCATGGAGGCTATAGTATTTTTATAGAGGATGTAGTATGTTCTAACCTTCTTGAATTATCTTTTTACTTCTGTGTTGCTAGGTTTGTACTCGTTTGGAATAAGTTAAAAAAAATTTCACACTTGCAATTAATATCTACATGCACATAAATTAAATAGATGTGTAAAACCTTGACACCAAAAGTGACTTTCTTTCCATATTTGTTATCTTATTATATCTAAAAGATTTATGTGAACACATCATTATAATAAAGATTTTTTTTGGCTTAAAATAGAATCGTAATGAGCAACTTCAAACCTGTTTTCCTTAGGTGTTTTCCTTGGACTCCCAAGAAACATTCCAGTTTTACTACAATCCAAACAGGACTGTAGGAAGAGGTGTTAACTTAGAACGTTGTGCTGAGCAAATTGCAACCCTGTGTGCCACACTCGGAGAATATCCATCTGTTAGATACAGGAGGTAAGTAGTGACATAATGACCAGAACTGCTGTTTCCAGTTGTATAACAGGCATTAAATTGTGAATAGGATCAACCTGTTATTCCATAAGTTGGTGTATACAACATATGCATTTTATCCTAGTGATATTGTTGGTATTTATGGTTATTTTGACTGGTGATTATTTTCCATGTGATATTGATTAGAAACACTAAAATTTTCACTGGTGTTATTGCAATTCACTGTTCAATTTCTGATTATTACATACTTGGGTCATCTCGGTAATGTGAGCCTGTGTATTAAAACATTTTGTAGATCTGTTAGTATGCACTCGTTTCTTCTTTAAAATACATTTCCCATTCATATTACCTTGTGAGAACTCCTAATGTATTCGTATATCCATTATGAATGGATACATGTACTTGAGTTTCTATTACAAGGCATTTGTAGGGTCCGGGAGCCAACTTCAGTGTTGTTTGCTTGTATAGCTGGTCTGTGGGACTTTTTCCCTGCAGATAATTGATTCATTGTGGATATTGTCATACCTCCTTTTTAGATATCTATAATGCATACATGTCAACCATTACACTTTTGGCATAATCATTATGCTTTTTTTCACTAAATTACGCCTTATGCTTAAATGAATATCTGATTACGCTTTATCGATATATCAGCCTTCCCCAAAAAATCAATTTTTTGTCTTCTCGTTTTTATTAACATTCAATTAATCCCACAGACTGTATTTTAGAAAAGACAGATTCTACGTCACTACAATATAAGAGTACCCTTGTCCATGGACTTCCCTAACAGTATCATGTTCTATTTATAGCAACTTTCGACCTCATATTTTATTTATAGCAACTGTATGGCTTGGTGAGGAGAGAACAGACTGGTTTTCTATTATGAATCTATGCGCAGATTCTTTGTTCTAATTCATATTTAGTGGAAAACCAGTCTAAAGGTATTGGGCACTAAAAAGTATATTTTATTTTAGTTCATGCATATATGAGAGCAAAAATGTCTATTTTCAAATAATTTCACAGATAGATTAGACAAAGGCATAAAATAAACAAAACAAAACACATCAGAATCTTTCAAATATGAAGACAAGAGGGCAGCATCACATGATGTCTATTACAGGCCGTGTGTAAAGAATTTTAATATTTGGCGCTAAAAGTCTTCAGATGGATTCTAGTCATGATGTGTGTAAAGCTATGAAAACTTGAAGCAGTAAAGGATGTTAAAAGATGAGAGGGGCAAATAAATCATTGTTCATTAAAATTTTAGCATGTTAAATGTGGATTCTGCTTTTTTGCCTGGATTCTGCCTTTTGACCACATGGATTACGCTTTTTCCTCGTCAGGGGTTGGGATTTATGATAATGGTGCCTCATTACCCTGTTATATGATGATTTGTATGTATGTATATGAGATAGGTGGACAATTAAAATTTAAATAGCTCTGAGCCCCCATCCGCAATGTCGACAGTCTAATTATATAAATAACTCGAGGTGAAAAGTAAAATAATTTAATAAAATATAACAATAGTATTCATTATTTTTTTTGACAAATTTCTCACTATCAATTTCTTTTGAACAAATTCAGCCATTGGCCTATTAACATTTGTCAAGTATTTTTTCATCACATGAAATAAAAGGTTTTAATTGCAAAATAAACATCGGAGTCTCTGCCTTGTTGTCCATATTGTAGATATCCCTTTTAAGCTTACCGCAGACAGGTTGTCGCATAGAGGTTAACAAAAGGTAGTTTCTTTGTGTCCATAATCGGTTCTGTAGTCATAATATGTATTGACTTTTTCCAAGGTGTTTTTAACTACAAATTAACTGTAAGAAGATATGAATGCATCAGCAAATTTTCCCACCATGTGACAGGACCAAAGGGCCATTAATTACCTCTAAAAACTGGCTTATCAAATCTCCACCTTGCGAAAGCCACTGTTCTCGTATACCAAAGTGGCTATAGCAACAAGAGGGTCCTATCATTCGTTCCAGATATGTTTTGGTCTCAAAGGCTATGGCACTGTGCAAGGTTCCCATTGGAAACACCACAGCACATATTAATACCATTAATGATGGAGACTTTACCATCAATGTGGATTTAAATGGCATATACCTTCATGTCCCTATTGAAAAGGCTTCCAGGACATTTCTGTGATTGCCTACAGAATCTTCAGAGGTCTCGCTGGGATTTTAAAACTAGGAGTCCAGGACTCCCATTTTGGTAAAAATAGGAGTCCCACCAGCAAAAGCTGCAGTCCCATCCCAATTATATTTAAACTTTGCAGATTAGAATAACTGTTGGTTGCCATTGAGTTTAATTCATTCATTCTTTATAACACTGACATGTACAACTGTATCAGCTTATTCGGCGTGTCTGGTAATTCTGCACGACAATACATCATTTCTGTAATATTCGATAACGTGTCTTTTTGGTTAAATAAAAAAATTGGGAGGGGGGCTGAAATGCAGGCAGAAAGATTCCAAAGTAATTTATTTCATTTCCATAGCCTGATGCATAAACATTACATCTTTTCAAAGCCATGCGCAGAATAGTCCACTATATCAGTTCCAGCAACTTAAGCACAGTTCTGAATCTCATTTAAATCTTCATCATTTCTTCATTTAACCACAAAATACTTGTCCAAATTTGCAAATGGCATTTTGTCAAAGTCTCGATGTGTCTTGGTTTCGAGTTCACTTCCAATATTTATACAGCTACAATCAGAAATGAAATCAATTACAGGATCACGGGGCTTTGCCAATGTAGCAAATTGTGATTCTGTTTTCGTTTTTGGTGACAAAATATACCATCTGGCGATATTTGTGGCAACACCAATTTTGGCTGATAAAAACTGTATATACAGTCTTGCGTTTGGAGTAGAGAAAATCAAAGGCACCATGACAGAAAGCAGTGAACTTGGATATAACAATGCACTGTTATATCATAATCCGCTTATGCTGATATCTGGCCTTATTACTGTATGCTGTATTAAAATCAAAATAACCATGCAACTGACCAGTTAAAATTCAACACCTCTGAAGGCGGAAACGTGAAATGAGTACAGTCAACCAGATGACCCTAATTTAAAAAAAAAAAAATGGAAGAAAAAAATAGTTTTGCTGACACTTCAAAGAAAACTGATTACCTTTAAAGCACCGATAGATACTAAACAAATAAAACAAATCTGTCTCAATGTTCTACAATTATCTGATGTTGCCGCAGCAATAACAAACGGGTATTTATTAGGTCATTCAACTGGAGCCTTTAGCGATGCCTTCAATAACAAATGCACCATCATCAAAGCAAGCCGACGACCTTTGCTCAAAGAAAGTCAGCAACAAACTCAAAAGCATTGCCTCATTTTACATAGTGATTAGAACATATTTATTCTTCCGCGAAAACTTTCCTGTTTGCAAAAAAAGCCCCCCCTCCCCCCGAAAATAAAACAACATGCGTACGGAGGACCCCTGCGCGGGTGATTTTCTGCGTCCCAGATCAAAAATTTGCGTCCAAATACACGTAATTAAGCGTTTCCGAGATCTCTGATCTTATACCAATTCACGGCACTCATTATTGATCATCAGCCTGTGTCTTCACTCATCTGATGAATTGAGTATTGATTCATGTCTGGACCAATTGTATGGCAGCAACATGAAGTTACATTGATGACATCCTGCAGAAACATCAGTGAGTTAGATCTAACAAGACATGATGAGCCTCGTTACCAATCTGGATTTCTTTTCAGTAAGGCAAATCAATACCGTCTGAACAATTTTTTTAACCTAAGCATAAGTTCAATACATGTAAAAATATTGTCATCTCCTTGAAGATTGGATATGGAACATGCACAGAAAATGTTTTGAGGTGGCTGTCAAATGCTTCTTACAAAAGATAATGCAGGAAAGTAAAACAC
This sequence comes from Unio pictorum, assembly GCA_030141615.1. Lineage (NCBI taxonomy): Eukaryota > Metazoa > Mollusca > Bivalvia > Unionida > Unionidae > Unio > Unio pictorum. The sequence continues at coordinate 16,765,432 of JARLTB010000029.1, read as the reverse complement.
AAAAACACAACTCCATAAAAGTGCATGCCACTTTGTTAAATTTTTTTTTAGGCCATTGTACTTTGAAATATTTAATGAAACAGCCCTTAGCATTTGTGTTTCATATTTATCCATTTTTATTGTATTTATCTTTGCTGTATTTAAATAAGAAGCTGGAATAAGAGTAACCTTTGAAATCTCAAACTAGTCATTTAATTTCAATTCAGTTTGTATGAATCCTATCATGGAAGAGATGATATGTACTGCAATATGGCCCTTTCTTGTTTAAATATTTACACATCCAAGCCATGCTCACTCCTGTTTCCCAAAATGGAATTTCTCCTGGGTCTTGACTAGCTGCCTGATAGAACTAGCTTCAGATTGCAGTGTGAATGAGCTGCATATACTATACAAGGTCTTGAATTACATGCACTTCCTTCTAATAGCTCTTTCATAATAATATTACAACCTGATTTTGTTTATAAAAATGTACCATTAGTAGGCAGCCCACAAATAACAATCGACTATCTCTCCTCAGTTGTTGATCTGTCAAGGGTCCTTTCAATAGAGCAGCCATTATACTCTTTTAGGGTGATAAGGGTAGAGGTTGGATGCTCAAGCATTTCCTGTTCTTCTTTCCCATTCTCCAGATGTTAATGTTATTGGGTAAGGAAAGGAAATTTTTTATGTGAGTTATATTTCTCTGCAAATATATTTACCCAATCACATTACTACAAGCCTTCCCATCTTTCCCTGGAAATGTGAGCGACCTGTTGTAGGTTTTGCTTAATCATAAACTGGTTAATGGTTAATGGGTTACTTGTCATGTTTTATTGGATAATATTTGTGAAGATAGATTTTTTTTTTGTAGCAGAGAGTAATTTTCTAATGTTAACTTGATTTGCATAATTTACAAAAAATATTTCCTATCCTTGAGCCAATCACTTTATTTGCCTCAGCATATTGTAACTTGCAAAGTGTTATCATGCCAGATAAATAAAAAAATAAAAAACCAACCCAAACCAGACAGCAAAGTTCTGATGTACTCATGCAAATGCTGGATTTTAATTTCAGTGACTTTGACAAAAATGCGGAGTTTGCCCAATTAGTACAACAGAAGTTAGATGCGTACAGGGCCGATGACCACACTATGGGAGAGGTAAGACAACTTGCTATATAAGCTAGATAGAAATAGTTCTATAAAAATTACCTAGCAATTTGCAACAGGACAAATGGCAGTTTGCTTATTTAGCCAAAGAGAAATTAGATGTATACAGCGCTGATGACACCACAGTTGGAAAGTAAAGGATAATCTAAATGAAAACATTGATATTACTGTTGATTATTATTGATTACTGTTAAAGTTACAGCTTAACTTACCTTTACGAGATTACATATTGAAACCCAACAAAAATGATTTCTCATAAAAAGTATTTTTAACATGAAATATGAAAATAGTTTTCTGGGTTTTAGCAGGACTTTAATTATTGAGTAAATCATAAAATGCAGCGAACATTTCATTTTAATATTAACTATTCGAATTCAAGACGGCTATTACATTTATAAAATTTACAAATAAGAAAAGGATAATCATCTAGTTGGGTATGAAATGGTCTGTTCTCTATCAAGCTTAGGGTTTGATTGCTTCATTTTAGATGATATATTTTGACTCAAATGATAAAAAAAATAATCTTGTTTACATCTTTGTTGTAACGAAGGTAAATGTTGTATCGGTCTGGAAGAACATTGTAAGACTGACATAGTTGTATACAGGCCTGGCATCCTTATGACATTATACGAACTTTAACGTCATAACTTCACTGATGCCAATGCTTTTTCAAAGGGATGAGATCAGTATATATCAGATTGATGAATAGTAACTGAGCAGGGGCATAGGTTTTGCTGTTCTTTGTGTCAAGGGGCATAATTTTATATATACTCCCTCCATGTTCGAATATCTGCTGATTCTATGTGTCTATAGAACCTGGGATGGTTCCTGTATGTGCTGGAATCCATGTTTTGAAATTTTAAAAATAAATTTCAAAGGCCTTGAAAAATCATGAATTTTTCATAACTGCAAAATTTAGGAAAAATCACAGAAGTTTTTACAATGGAGTTCAAAATATTTTATACATGCTAATTTCATAGAGCAACACGTACTGATTAAAAAACTTGAGTTTTGGGAAATTGCCTTTATTTGTTGAAAAGTCTTAAGTATTTATTTTTTATAAGTCTGCAAAAATCATAGTTTGGGCAGCTCAAGACTAACATTCTATTTATCTGTATATACTTGAATAGGCAAGTGTGAACAGAATAAATCCAGATGCGCTTGTGAATAATGCCCAGGTAGATGGGGGAGGGGGTTGTTTTGCATTTGTTTGGCAACCTATGCTACTCTGGACATAAAACACTACTCACTGTGCTACTGCTTTGGTGGTCTTTGTGGTTAGAGCATCCGCTGCGGAAGCGGGAGGTCATGGGTTTGATCCCCGGTTGAGTCATATCAAAGACTTACAAAAATGATAATAACATCTGCCTCGCTTGGCACTCAGCATTAAGAGGTTAGTGTTAGGACTGGTCTGCCTGGTGTAAGGATAATGTGACTGGGTGGGACATCATGCTACATGTCTGCAGTAAGATGCCCCATTACTAGACACCACTATAAACTGCCTCACTGCAGACATCGTAGAAATATGACTGATTTTTTTTAATAGCTACATTAAAAATCCTAATTACACTACTCACTGTGCACTAATGCATCCTTTTGATTGGACAGAATATTTCTGAGTATAATATTTTTGCTCGGGGGGGGGGGGGGCTGATGGCACAGGCATCTGCTGTCTGGATCCATGTTGTTCACAGTTATTTATGCATTATTATTCTGCATTTCTAAAGATATACTAATAGATTTAGTATCTCACAGGATATAATGTTGTTGTATGACATTATAACATAGCAGTAGTGCCCCTTGGAACAGGTGTAATAAGCATATCCAGGTACAGTACCACAGATTCCATGCAAATGCGTAATGCTCTGACATGAATCCCAAATGTTAGCTTATCAGAACTCGAGTATACAATGAATTCATTTAATTTGACACTTTTCATGGTTTTGTGAAAATTTTACATTTTATTGGTACTAAAACTTATGTGTAAGACATCATATTATTTTCCTTGGATCACTGTTTATTGAGCTGTCAAACATTTATGGTACAGTAATCTCTGGCATCTTCGAGTTTATTTGACATGCCTTAAAAGTTTCATTTCTTGCATTTGCTATGTTATTTCAGGGTCCTCAAAAGGATAGATCTCAGTTGCTGATAATTGACAGAGGGTTTGACCCCATCTCACCCCTCCTACATGAGTTGACATTCCAGGCCATGGCATATGATCTGGTACCAATAGTAAATGACACTTACAAGTAAGTACTGGCCCATCAGTGGATTTTGTTAAAAAAATTTGCAAGCCACCTTTAAACATTGGCACTCTTCATATTTCGTCATCACATTGTGTACGATGGCTAGTCTAAAAGTGAAAGTGGGGGAGAGATTCACTAATCTGTTAGATTTTTGTTGTTGTTATTATATGAGGAATTTTGTAAAGAATAAATGTGGGACTAAAAAAAAAACAATGCAGTGTATGTATTCATTCAGTTTAGTTTTGGTGTGATTTTGTTGCAATGTAAGTGAATCCCACAGTGCATGTTCCTGAATAGAACAGATGTTGGAAAACATGATTGGAAAATTACATAATTTTAAAACTTTATTCACAAATTTTTAAAATAGAGTATTTCAAAGTCAAAACTGAAATGATAGAGAAAACTTTCCTCAAGATGATGTGCACTTTTTATACAAGTAGGGTCTTGTTATATCAAGGAAATTGCTAGAGTGAAGTTCATTACATTCTACCCTTTGTTACTGCTTTTAGAATAGTGTGGTATTTTAAAAGTTGCATTCCCTCACAAACAATTAATAGACATATGTCCATGATGTGATTTTTAATTAGGAACAATTCTGCAAAAAAGATGTGCATCACAGTCAAGAAGTACAGGGGTATCCAAGGTTTCCCATTTTCATGCAGTGTTGAACCTTGAGTGCATGGTTTTCAAAAATATGTTGTGCGCTGTCCCACAAATCTCTAGTCCAGAAGATACAAGAAATGATTGCTATTTTTCTTACTTTAAGTCCATTTTGATTATTTACTAAAATTATTATGTATTAAAATTTTTTTTTTAAAAGTTCGATATTTATTAAATTATTTTACTTGTAACCATTTGTGTGTGTATTATTTGCCAAGGCGAATACTTCCGAATAGTACTGAAAATCTGGATATTCTGCTGAAGTGAATGTCCGAGGCGATTTCCGGTTAGGAACTACTTTTAATGGCCAAAGTCACTTAAAGGCACAAAAACCCAGGAAGATGGCAACTGACTTAAAACAAAACATTTAACAGTCTAAACATTCAGAGTTAGGTCATGAAAATGTGAAGTAAAATTTCTGGTAGTCGCTTGTGTAATTTACTTTTGAGATTGAAGGCACACATGTGGCATTGATGGCTTAGTTTATCTTGGGTTTGAATTAGTGACAGAAGGGATTAAATTTATGCAAATAGTCTGTCCTTTAATAAGTGAATTATTATTTTAAAAAAGAAAAGAAATTCAGAAAATAATATGATTAATTATAATGCAGTGTTGAACCTTGAGTGCATGGTTTTCAAAAATATGTTGTGCGCTGTCCCACAAATCTCTAGTCCAGAAGATACAAGAAATGATTGCTATTTTTCTTACTTTAAGTCCATCCATATTTGGACTTGTAATTAGGGCCTAACCAAGTAGATAATTTCGACGAGTACATTTGGATGTACTCTTTGCCAGATCCAGGCACGAACCAGTAGAAGGTGTGACTTCAGAGAGTGCCATTTGTTTCAATATTGTATGCGAAGCTTAAACTTTTCATGTACCATATACCATATACATCGCCTATAAGATAAAAATTTTGATTATTTACTAAAATTATTATGTATTAAAAATTTTTTTTTAAAAGTTCGATATTTATTAAATTATTTTACTTGTAACCATTTGTGTGTGTATTATTTGCCAAGGCGAATACTTCCGAATAGTACTGAAAATCTGGATATTCTGCTGAAGTGAATGTCCGAGGCGATTTCCGGTTAGGAACTACTTTTAATGGCCAAAGTCACTTAAAGGCACAAAAACCCAGGAAGATGGCAACTGACTTAAAACAAAACATTTAACAGTCTAAACATTCAGAGTTAGGTCATGAAAATGTGAAGTAAAATTTCTGGTAGTCGCTTGTGTAATTTACTTTTGAGATTGAAGGCACACATGTGGCATTGATGGCTTAGTTTATCTTGGGTTTGAATTAGTGACAGAAGGGATTAAATTTATGCAAATAGTCTGTCCTTTAATAAGTGAATTATTATTTTAAAAAAGAAAAGAAATTCAGAAAATAATATGATTAATTATAATAATATAATTATAATTAATGCTAGTGGATAATGGATGAATATTAAATTTAAATTAGAGCATGATTCAAAACAAATATAGTTTAATTTCAGGTCAATCAGATATTCAGACCTGTCAGTATTTTAGTTACATGAGCACATAATAAAATATTTGTTATAAAATTTAAGATAAGCCCACCGCCAGCTTACTGCCTACCTGTTGGCGGCCGCCTCCTGCAATTTCAGGACCACTGGACCACTTTATTACCTCAGAACATTTGGGTGATTCAGGTCATTTTGGAGGGACTTTAGACTTCATTTATCCATCCCCTCCCCTGTCCTCTCCCCTCTTCACGGATGTACCGTAAGATCAGGAGAAGGATGCCTTTATTAAAAAAAAAAATCTGCAATAGCGGGGGTTTTATTCATGACTGTTTCTTATCCAGAGGCCGTTCATAAACCTGAGTTTCCTCAGCCAATACATTTTATCCCTGAAATTCAATGTGGCAATTCGTCTTTCCATCCGACGGAACGGGTATGCCGTCAGTCTGGATATGACGGACGCATATTTTCACATCCCTATCCACTGAGTCACAGACATTTTTCCGTTGTGCTTGACTCGGTTTATCAGTTCAAGGTCATACCTTTTGGCCTCAACATCAGCACTTGGGTTTTTACCAAGGTTATGGATTGCGTCGTCACCCTGTTCTGCTTGACTTCATCTATAGTGACTGCAGTATACTTGGACGACATCCTCCAGAAACATATGTTAAGTTCTTCTCTGCTCAAAGGCAGAAATGATCTTATATCATTTTTAGATCATCTAGGCTTTCTCGTGAACTGGATAAAGTCCTATCTCTGTCCATCCCAGAGTTTTGGTCCATCTGGATATGGAGTTTCTCACCGATCTGAATCTGGTAAGGTTTCCTCACATTCGAGATCATCCGGATAGTCGAACTCGTAGAGTCCATTTCCAACAGGATGTGCATTACAGCGAGAGTTCTTGCGACTCCTCGGATTATTCAATGCGGCGGCGGACTTGATCCCGCTCAACTGTCATTTTATGCGCCCCTACAAAGGTCGTTACTATCATAATGGTGCCCTTTTTCAAGTCCCCTCAATCACACAATAATGATCACGCCCAAGATAAGATCATTATTGCGTCAGTGGCACAACCCCTTTTGGCTGTCCACAGGGATTTCTCTGGAGATACCCCAAGCGGAGATAACGATATGTTCTGCAGCCAGTACCTATGGTTGGGGTGCCCACCTGTTGACGGAATTCGATACCGTCAGCGGCACGTGGATGCCAGGGGAGAGCCTTTTCCACATCAACCTTTCAGAAATAAAGGCTGTCATCAATGCCTTTCATTTCTGGAAGGATCAACTCTTATTCAAAACTGTCCTCCTTATGTCAGACAACTTTGTGGTGGTGACTTGCCTCCTCAAAACAAGGGGGTACCAATTACCAGACCTGTGCAATCTGATCCGGCAGTTTCTACATTGGTGCGACAATCTCCACCTCAATGTATAAATCAGACACATTCCTGGCAGACTCAATGTCTTGGCTGACACTCTATCCAGGAATGGTCAAGTCATTCATACGGAATAGTCACTCCATCAATCGAGCTTTCTTCCAATCTGCACTCTTTGGGGACATCCGATGATTGATCTTTTGCAACAAGGTGGAATCGCAAGTTGTCCACCTTCGTCTCTCAGGTTCCAGACCCAGAATCTTGGGCCATGCATGCTTTGTCAATCAGCTGGGTGGGGTTGTAGGCATTCTCCTACCCTCCCACGGTCTTGGTACTGAAAATAATCCAGAGGTTTAGAGGTCATAACTGTCAGATGATTCTGATTGCCCCTCTCAGATGGAACAACTCTCGGGTCTCCAATCTACTCGATCTGGCGATAGATCTACCCAGGAAGATTACAGTAGGCCCAAATCTTCTCAAGCAGCCACGGTCACGGGTGTTCTACCAATGTCCAGACCGTCTTTATCTTCACACTTGGCTCTTGTCCAGACGGCCTTGCGAGACAATTTAAATCTTTGATTGTGGAGAGAATCTCGAGAGCAAGAAGGCCCTCTACTCTGAAGGCTTATGAGGGAAATTGGCATGTTTTCAATGACTGGTACCATATCAATAATATCGTTCCTTTGAGTGTCTCAATCCCTCAACTGGCCGACTTTTTCTCTGGCTTTTCAAGGAGAAACAGTTGGCCCCAATGACTATCAAATGCTACCACTCCATGATATCAGACACATTCCGCCATCATGGTAAATGTGATATCAGCCATGACAAAGATCTGTCGGATCTTTTAGCCACTTTAGAGTTCAATCGACTAATATCCCTCACCCTGTTTCCAAATGGAATCTGTCCTGTATTTTAACATGGCTCAATTCAGACAGTATTGAGTCTTTAGCCCACAATTTGTTAAAGGTACTATCATAGAAAATGGGTTTCTTGATAGTCTTAGCTTCAGCATGCAGGGTGAGTGAGTTACAAGCCCTTTCCAGTGACCCGAACTATCTTCAGTTCAGATCAGATGGTTTGGTGGTCCTATTGACGCAGCCAGGCTTCGTAGCCAAAAATAGGTTACCATCTATTGGCAATCAAAGAGTCGTCATTAGCTCGCTTTTATAGATAAGTCAGGAGCAGCAGCCATGTTTGTTTCCTGTTTGTGCACTCTAGCACCATTTAAACGCACAGAGGTGAGTCTGGTCACATGCAAGCACCTCTTTCTTTTGGTGATAGCTGGGAAATGGGATATCACCATTCAAGCCCTTGCTTCATGGCTGAAGTGGGTTATACACTCAGCGTACTCTGAGGTTTCACAGGATCAGAGTCACCTCATGCAGATTACCGCTCATGAGATTAGAGCCATCTCAGTGAGCCTTGCATTCAAACACAATGTTTCTATCCGAGATATAATAAAAGCTGTCGGCTGGCATGCAGAGTCAACCTTCTCCAGTTTTATTTCAAAGATTTTTCCTTGCAAACCTTGAATCTAGTAGGTCTGGTTTTAGTAGCCCAGATGCCCACCAGACCCATTTACAACAATCAGTACAGCCTATCAGCTTCGCTGGATTCGCCAGAAAATTTTTTTTGGAGGTAAGAAGATTTCAATAACTATCTTCTTAACCGTATAAAGGGGTCACATATCACGTGACCCTGGGCTGTATTGCTGATTAAATTAGGAGACCGGCTTATCATTCAAATGGGGAATCCAGCCATCATTCCCTAGAGGATACCCGGGTTAGAGGTAGGATGCTTAGCATTCACTCCTCCTATTACCTATTCTCCCAATGATAATGTGATAGGGGAACGTATTCAAAGGAGAAAGCAAATTTTTAAGTAAATTATGTTTCTCCGAGAATACTTACCCAATCACATTACTTAAAATCCCTCCCAACCACCCCACCATGTGAGCATCCTCATATGGTATTTATCGCTCAGCTTAAAAACGGGCGACACCTAGCGTTGGCAAGGGGAGGTATGGAGCAAGAGTTATTGCCCTTTGTCTATATACATGATAGCCAGCATTAATGGTGGAGGGAAAACCCCCGGAAAGATCCACCGACCCACAAGAAGCTACTGGCAAGCTTTCTCATATACCCACATTGACCGAATCTGAGATTCGAACCCACACAGACAGAGTTGAGATGGCAGTGATCAGTAACAAAGAGTGCTTTAGGCTACTCTGGGGCCCTCCTTGTTACGGAAGAAACTTGTTAATTTTATAATCAAAAGGTAAATCGATCAAAGTCATTGGCTGAATGAAGAAACATATTTTTACCACAAAGAATTTTTTTTTTACCTCGCATACCTAAACCAAAGAGTTTGGAAGACTTGCACTTAGGGGGTGGGGGAAAACCTTTCTATTTCAGGATCATGGGATCAAAGATCAAAATCACTGAGCTTGAAAGAAGAATAATCCTAGTTTCAACATCATAGACCTGGACCAGACATTTGTGGATGGCTTGCACTTAGGTTAGGATCACTAACATAATGAAGAATAGTGGTTTCTGCACACAAATTTCAGTTATCTACATAGTGGATATTAAACACAGCACTCTTGTTCTTTAGGTATGACAACGCCCAGGGGAACGAAGTTCAAGAGAAGGAGGTTCTTCTGGATGAGAGTGATGACCTGTGGGGTGAACTTAGGCATCAACATATTGCAGTTGTTTCTCAGTAGGTGTCGTATACTTGTTTAGCTATGACCATGCTTATGACAAGTGTACCAGTATGAAATGAAAAAAAATAACTGAAATGCTGTGAGATCAGCATTGTGCATGTGTGCACGCATACATGTGTATATGTGTGTGTGTGAGAGAGAGAGAGAGAGAGAGAGAGAGAGAGAGAGAGAGAGAGAGAGAGAGAGAGAGAGAAAATTGCCTCTGTGCCATAAATGCATTCTGTCAAAATTACTAGAGTGCATTATATGTTTAGATTCTGAATGGTCATAGAGAGCCCTTTAAATTCAGTTATTATTTTCATGAAAGATCCTTCACGAATTTGCTAAGTATGAAGTATACATAAAATAATCGACACTTCATTTTAGCAAGAAGTTATTGGTTTACTGTTATTTCAAACTTAGCCTTATGTTAGTAGTTTTAGCCTTAATAGTCATTGGCCAGTAGAATTTATTGGATGGCCTGTTGTCTGTTACCCGTTGTCCTTCCATACATATGCATGAGTTTATCATTGCTTCTTCTCCTAAACTCACTTGGGGAATACTTTGTACACCTGATGTCTGGTCAGTTCTAAATGAAAATGGTGCTGCTGGAACATACAACATGGTTGCCACAGTGTCAGTTATGTTATGTTATGTTGTTGTAGGGTTTGATGCCATTTTTCAGCACACGATAGGCTATACATGGCGGCCAGTATTAATGGTGGAGGAAGAACCCGGGAAACCCCCTGGAAAGAACCACCGACCCAAGAGAAGCTACTGGCAAGCTTTCGCACATACCCACGTTAGCCGAATCTGAGACTCGAACCCACACAGACAACGGTGAGATGGCAGTGATCCGTAACATATATGCTTTAGACCACTAGGCCATTCAGGGGCCCCTGCCACAGTGGCAGTCTTAAAAATCTGGGTATCACTGTACCTCCTGAACAGATTAACAGGTTTTCATTTTGAGACTTGTTATGAAATGGTAATCATCAAACTCAAATATGGCTACCATGGCAGCAGCCATCTTAAAATACATCTTTTAATGCTGCTCCAACTGAGCAGAAAGTTATATTGAATTGGTATTTTCAGAAAAAGACTTCTTATGATGTCTAATTTGTCCTAATTTAAAATGGTGCTGTTGGGGTACACAACACATGTTTTGACACTCTATAGCAAGCACAAGATCAATGAAAATTGGTACCAATTTTAAAATGACAAATCTTTCGTAGGAAAATATTATGAGCAAAAATACATATAAAAAATGTATTTGAAGTTTTTAATTGTTTCATTGATATTAAGTTTTCATTGAAACATATCTTAATTAATTTAAAATTCATTCATAATAGTTTCTCATAAATTTTATTTATTTGGTTTGTGACTATTTAAAGAATCATTTATGCTACAAACACTACATAGTTCATAATCCATGCCAATACTCCATCTATTGGGAACGCCACTATGGTAGCCTAGTCATTAGAACATTGGACTTGGACGTGAGAGATTGCGGGTTTGAACTCCAGCTAAGTCATACTAAAGACTTATTAGCAGCTGCCTGTTTGAGCACTCAGTATTATATCAAATTGATCAAAATGTACCCAAGTTTAGAAGAAACAACTCTTTCTGAAATTTATTTCTGCAGGTATTGTTTTGTTAAGTTTGTCCCTCTATTGCTTTATTTTTCATAAGTCTCTTTACCAGTTTGATTCATGAATCGCTGCCTATCTTATACCATTATTGTTTCATCAATGGTACCTAAACCAACTGAATGGAGGATTTGTTTCAAACAGAAGTTACTCTTTTCAGAAGTTATTTCTGTCTCTGAGGATATGTTTTGTGATGTGTCCAGGGTTTGTTTGTCTTACTTCGCTTTATAGAATGTGAATATAGAATGTGAATAACCGCTCCGGTGGCCTAGTGGATAGAGCTTCCACCGCAGAAGCGGGAGGTCGTGGGTTCGATCCTCGGCCGAGTCATACCTAAGACTTACAAAAATGGTACTAACAGTTGCCTTGCTTGGCGCTCAGCATTAGGAGGTTAGTGTTAGTACTGGTCATCCTGGTGTCAGGATAATGTGACTGGGTGGGACATTAAGCTACATGTCTGCGGCATGATGCACCAGTGCTAGACATCACTATAAACTGCCTCACTGCATACATCATAGCAATATGACTGAAAAATTGTTAAAGCTATGTTAAAAATCCTATTTTCACACACACAGAATGTGAGTTGTGGTGAAATTCAACAGTCAGCTCTCATAATAATGTAATAAATTGTGGCAGAATGTTCTTTTGAAGACAGAAGAAATGGATCAGAACAAATATACACACTATTAAATTGGACTGTTACAACAGAGTATCAGTGTAACTGTACCAACATTGTTTAATAACAAACTAGGAAGTCATCAATATAAACGAATCATTCAGTTGACTCCATTCATGCCAATGTCTCAAATCTGGTGACACAATTAATCCGTATTACATCAGTCAGAATTTGTAATCTTTCTGGAACCTTTGTTGAGACCATGTGCACACCAGATGTTGGCTTCCTGTGTTGAGCATTGGAGGGATTGACATAATTACATATCTCAAGCTGGTAATATTTTTTTCTTAAAATTTTTTGTGGGATTGTAGATGAGGAAAAGATAATATTAACGCCTGTCACATTCTTGTATGATGATTTTGATATTTGCCAGGATAATTGGTTATGATAAATATTGTATATCAGATTTGCATCGGTGTTTACAACCATGTCAAGATCTCCCATGAAAAAAAAGCCAGTTTTTGAGTTTGGATAAAACAGAAATTATTTTGTTCTTTAGAGCTGTTGAATAAAAATCAGTTAAGAATATTGTGAGGGATTTGACTATGACAAGTAAATTGTATTTCCCTTTTATCTTCTTTCTTGCAGTATTATCACGTACGTGTACATCATAACAAAAAACATAACTCGTGCTGAAGAATTGCCTTAATTGGTGCAATGCAACACTTGATATGACATGAAATTGCTTTCAGCCCAGTTGGTTATTGTAATGAGAGTTGAATAATGAACAATCATAGGTGTCTGGTTGTGTCACGGGTATAAAATAAGAAGCTGTCCATAAATGACGTCACGCACCTAGGGGAGGGAGGGGGGTCACACATTTGTGACGATGTGTGACGAGGGGGAGGGGGGGATGTTTAAGAACTGTGACGTCACATCAAAACGCGCAACTTTAAAAGTTCCACTTAAATTCCAGAACGAACAATAGACGGAGCATCACATAAATTTCCATCTCTGTTTGCAACTCAAAGTTTGAAAGTGGATGACATCCTTCCTCGCTCCTCAAATCCTTATAGGTCAATTCCGTATGATTCGTACTGTCCGTCAGTACAGTCCGTGCTTGGCGATAGGATTTGCAAGAAATGTCACAACAACTCCCTGCAATAAATCATGCAGAGGTGAATTCTTACAATGTATTTAATGACGTTTTAAGTAGCTTCACGCGTGTCGTGCATGAGCTCAAATTAAGATGGACTCGTGTTCGATCTACCAACACCCCTACTATCCCCAGTAGCAGCATTTTCCAAAAGCATTATTCCGTTTCCAGTCCACTGGTGTAGACAAAGCGAGGCTGAAAGGATCTTTTTCTCATCAAACTTACTTAGTGAGCAACAAACTTTCTACGCTTTTTCGTCCAGCGAACACTTTGAGTTTTGAAAGCGATTTTAGTTGACTCAACGTCCTTTTCTGGTGAGTACATCCGATTAACTTGATATTGATTCTTAATTTAAACTATGAATTTACTCAACGACATGTTCCAGCAGATACGTGTGACAAGCTATCAGTAAGAATACAAATCCACAAAAATAAACTGTTAACACGGTTGGTGAAAATAGATTTGTTTTTGTATGGGGAGTTAATGACGTTTGTAGTAATGTATAATACATTTTTTTTCTCGACATGCCTACTTTACAGATTTCGTAGTGATAACTTAACTTAAAGTTTTCTAGTTTTTGGTGTACCCTGATATAAAGTGAGAGTGTATCACACCCCCAAGTGTTAATATGGTTGTGAAAATGATTGTCTTATTTAGGGGAGTTTCGATATCAGTTGATTTTATTTATGTAGCTGTCTGTTTCTGGTGGAAGATTTATATTTAGGCTTTTAATTTTATGGATTTATATTTCTGCTGACAGTTTGACACGTCAAGCAGAGCAGACAGCAAGATTCTCCGGCGTTTGATGAAAAAATAATAACACTCTTGTTTGATATTTTTATATATAGTTTTAAAATATAAATATAAAAGAAAACATTGTTAATTTTGTAAAGAAGTTAATTTTTCTGCTAATTTTTGAATTTTAATAATTTTGTGCTAAAGAATTAATTTAAAAAGTTTGTTATATATATATATATATATATATATATATATATATATAAAGCTTATATTACAAACATAATAAATTAAAGTTTATATTACATCAATAATAATCTCTTCTTTTGATTTTGAAGAATTGACCGCTACGATGGATAAAAGTAAAATGTTCCAGTGTATTTTTGAGGCGTACGTGATTGCATATCCTACAAAGAGCAGAAAGATTTGCCAAGAAGAAGTGGTTCAAAAGTGGAATGGAATAAAAAATGATGCAGATTTACAACTTAAAGTTGACTACTGCTTGAAAGAATTAAAAACGATTGCCGCCACAAGAAAAGGATCACTTCTGACTTTTTGGGCTAAGCAATCAGCAAATGCCGATACAAAAAGCTCCAAAAAAGTGCTTGTGGAAAACCCCGAGAGTTCGGTGTCGCAGTCTGATGAAAAAATGACCAATGCTCAGGCTGATGATTCAGCGCCTACTACTAGCAAGTCAACAGGATCAAGAATGGCTACAGCCCAGATGCATTTGCAGTCAGAGATTGACATTCTGAATTCTGATCTCGTCGGCTTGTACGAACGACAGAAACGTGGAATGCTAACACTGGAACAGGATATAGAACTGAAATGGAAGAATAAGAAGAAGAGTAAATTGGAAAACCAGCTAAAGAAGAATAAGGATGATCAAAAAAGATCACAAAAAGCAAGAGACGAGAAGAAAAGAAAATTGAATGCTCTGTTTGAAGAAAATCCAGAACTATTTTCATCTCTGAACGTCAGGGCCAAGCCTGGTAGGCCGAGAATTGAGGAAGATCAGCCGTTATTGCTGGAAACTATTGTGGACATTGCTATGCATGGATCGGCATCGCATGAAAGAAGGCAGAGCGATGTATACAGAAGCATTAAAACGTTAGATCAGCTGACTGAACAATTAAAGCTGGATGGCTTTACAATAAGCAGAAGTGGGCTCTACCTTTGTCTTTTACCGAGACGCAGTTCATCTCTTGAAGGACAGCGTCATGTGTCAACGGTCCCAGTGAAACTCATTAGAGCACAGACCGATCACCATGCCAAACATATAGATGGTTTGTTTTGTACGGCAACAATAAAACACTTGGAAGAGTTGGCGTCCATGCTAGGACCGAACGAAGTGTGCTTTGTGAGTCAAGACGACAAAGCTCGTGTTCCAATCGGGATGACCGCTGCTAACAAGCAAAGTCCATTGTTAATGCACGTCGAGTACAGAGTCAGCTTGCCTGACCATGATTGGGTTGTAGCCACAGGACACAAGCTAATTCCTTCTGTCTATGCTGGAATTCAAATTCAGTCCAATGGTCTAGGAAATCGAGAACCTGTTGGTTATTCGGGACCGACCTACATAGCAATCAGATCAGGAAAACACTCGTCATCATCAGCATTCAGCCACGGACTTGATTTCGAAAAACTGCTTTGTCTCAAGGAGTTTGACGTCATTACAAGGAGTGGAAATGATCGTCTGGTGAAACCAATTTTAGTGTTGGCAGTTGATGGTGGCCCAGACGAGAACCCGAGATACCAAAAAGTTATTAAGGTTGCAGTTCACAACTTTCTTCAGTACGATTTTGATGCTTTATTCATTGCTACCAATGCTCCAGGAAGGAGTGCATTTAATAGGGTTGAGAGAAAAATGGCTCCGCTCAGTAAAGAACTTACTGGATTAATATTACCACATGACCGCTACGGTAGTTATTTAAACGAAAGAGGAATTACCATAGACACTGATTTAGAGAAGAAGAATTTTCAGTTTGCAGGAAACACTCTAGCTGAAATTTGGTCACAATTGATAGTCGATAATTTTCCGACAGTAGCCGAATTCATCGATCCAACAGAATCTGAGCTCGATGAAAAACAGATGTTGTCCAGAGATCAGAAATGGTATGACATCCACGTGCGAACAAGCCAATACTTGACACAAATTGTAAAATGCACCGACAGCAAGTGCTGTTCGAAACCAAGAAGTTCCTATTTCAGTGTTGTAACAGATAGATTTCTCCCTCCTCCTGTACCAGTTGTTCAAACAAGCGAAGGTCTGAAAATTCCAGAACGAACAATAGACGGAGCATCACATAAATTTCCATCTCTGTTTGCAACTCAAAGTTTGAAAGTGGATGACATCCTTCCTCACTCCTCAAATCCTTATAGGTCAATTCCGTATGATTTGTACTGTCCGTCAGTACAGTCCGTGCTTGGCGATAGGATTTGCAAGAAATGTCACATATACTTCGCGTCGTTAGTCATGCTGCGTAGTCATTCTTTAACACACAAGGTGGAATCAATAATTCCACCCAAACGCATCAGGCCACAGAGAGTTGCTGCACGTCGACATCGTGAACTAATGGTTGTAATCGCAAACGAAGAAAATGGAGAGAGTGCAGATTGGATGGACGAAGAAGATCTTGATCTGAATGGAATATCCATTCCACAGGATGAAGAGATCCAAGCTCTCCCTATTTATTCCATGAAGGAACATTTTGCTTCACCATGGGAAAATGGAGAAGCTTAAATTTTGTATTTTTTGACTTATAAATTATTAAATTTTTTAAAATATAATTCTAGTGATTCTACCAGAGCTTTTCATTTTGTGGAATGCATAATGATTGTTATAATTCTACTCTCTCTCTCTCTCTCTCTCTCTCTCTCTCTCTCTCTCTCTCTCTCTCTCTCTCTCTCTCTCTCTCTTTTTTTAGAGGGGGGGGGTCCAAAGATTTGTGACGTCATATTTGAGGGGGGCCTAACTTTTTGTGACGATGTGTGACGAGGGGGAGGGAGGGGGTAAAAAATCGGCCAAAATCGCGTGACGTCATTTATGGACGGCCCCTAAGTCCAACCATGAAAGGAATTTGCATTACATGTTTCACTTAAACACATTTTTTATAGACAGGTGACCAAGAAACTAAAGGAGTTTGCAGAGCAGAAGCGAATGAAGTCTACAGACAAGACAAACATGCGAGACTTATCTCAGATGGTGAAGAAGATGCCTCAGTACCAGAAGGAACTAAGCAGGTATGCTACACAGTTCCATTTGGCTGAAGACTGCATGAAAGCCTTCCAGAAAAACATCGACAGGCTGTGTAAAGTTGAACAGGTAACTCTGAAAAAATACAAAATTCATCTTTCTGAATGATTAAAGTACACAGCTCAACTCCAAAAATCTAATCATTAGATAAGATGCATAGAATGATTTAATTGTAATTTAGTAAGCCAGAGGAGAAACCAAATTCCAGAGAAATCAGAAGGTTCTGTGGTTTTAACTTTGTACTGGGTAAAGTTGCAGAATGTCGTCACTGTTAAATTTTGAGCCTGAGTGCAAATTTCTTTTTCTCCAATTACTGAGAATACGTAACTAACTTTTACAATTACACATCTTGCAAAAATTATCCTTAAATTACTGAATAATTGAAAAAAATATGAAAATAAAATTGTTATGATCAAGTCCAGATATTGACTTGTTTTGGTTTGGTCCAAATCTGGATTTCATATTTGATTCAGTGTGGAATTGGTCTGGGAATCAAGAAACGAAAATAAATCGATGTGTTTTAATGTGCTGTGTTTTTTTATGCAGAATGCCTGCATAATAGTAGCTTTTGCTTATTCTAAATATGTTCAAGAAACGAAAATAAATCGATAGCAAAAGGGTTAATCAGCTTCATGAAAAGTTAAAACTCAGCATACAAGTATAAAAAATAATATTGATATTATTGGAAAGAAGTGCAGGAAATGCAAAAATTATCTTGAATCTATTTGTTGACATCATGTGATATTGATCTGAGTGTTACAGTTGTAGAGCTGATTGCCTCTGTCTTGCAACATGAAATTAAATAACAAAACAAAGATTACATCAGGTTGAGAGAACTTGAATGATGCCATTGACCTTTATATTCCATGAGGTTGGGAACTATAGTTTCTGAAACTGAACTGGATATCACTAAGGTCAAAGTGCATTTTGCAAACTTTTTAGTCTTTGCTGCATCGGATCATGCTTCTGAATATTTCAACAGAAGTCAAACTAAGATTGGTGTATAGTTCAAGTTTGTGACGATTTAATATAAAGGATAGATTATAAAGTTAGCAGAATACTGTAATTTTGTATGAAAGATACATTTTCCCAAGCTCCTACATTACAAAGGATAACTTTACCTGGTTTTTGGATTTCAATTTTGCTTTATGTTTGATAAATAACTCTAATAGTTATGGATGATTTGCATGTATGGATTAGGGCACCATTTCCAACAGCTGAAAATAATTACTTCACTTTTGTCTTGAAAATTCATTTTTCAGGTTAATGTATGTTGCAACTGTAGTATTTTTCAATACTAATGGCAGAAAATTGGTTGCATTCGTAATAAGTTAATGGTATGTCTGTAATACAGTTTAATGAAGGTATTAATTTGGAGTGCTATGTCAGAATGAGAGTGCTTGTTGTAATCACTTTTTTAGTCTGTCCATCCATTATCATCAATCATCAGATTACTCATGCATTTATTGTGACAGTAAAAAGAACTTTGGACTTTTTAAAGAGCAAGCAAATTTTAATAGTATAGTAATTTTTAAGGGAGAAAATTATAAATTTCTTAACACTGCTAACATTGTTTTACTTATGCAACTAATCCACCACAGGACTTGGCAATGGGAACTGATGCTGAAGGGGAAAAGATTCGTGATCACATGCGGAACATTGTGCCAATTCTACTTGACCAAAATGTCACAGCCTATGACAAAATTCGCATCATCCTGTTGTATATTATTCATAAAGGAGGTAAGTCTGGCCTAATGGGTCAATTTTGCTTTCATTTTTATGGAGGGGTATGATAATAAGATGGACCTGGTTGCTTAACCATTCATTGGAATATCATTTGTTTACTTGGATATAAAATTGTATGGTTCTGCCAAAAATGACATTTTTTAGTACTGTATATACGCATGGGTAAGTGAAGCCAACTTCAGACTGCACAGACTGGAATCAGTAAAACAAGCAACATCGATCTTGTGCAAGCAGATTGCAGTTGCAGATTGACCAACAATTATAATTATGTTCAATATTTACATAAGTGATTATGTTTCTGGTGGGGGATGGAAATCCTATATTGCTGCTACAGATGAATTACTGTCCTGGGTTCCAGTTGGTCAGGAAAAAGTTTACAAAATTTATTTTTAAAAAAAGAAAAGACTGGAAAAACTCTAGGAATTCTTCTGATTAGGCAGGCAAAATTTTAAAAAATTGACAATCAGGGAAAATTGAGGGTATTATGTAGCCTCCTCACAATCAATGTTAATTATGGATGAACATTCAGGAAACTTTGTTCTCGCAAGAATTGTTTCCCATTTCATAATGAATTTGCCATGTGTTGTGTAATGTTTATTGCTGGGACTGTTTTCTTATCCATGACATCAGACTTAACAAAATGGTGTTTTGGTTTAACAGATTATAAACTTTGCTAAAATTTGTTCAGGCAAGGTGGTGGTGGTGATATTTGGACAAATTATTGGAGAAATAAGGCTGGTTCTCTTGTTGATGTTTAACAGTGGTAATAGGATGTGTGTGTGTGTATAATATGAAATGTCTGGTTATGGCTAACATTTACTTTTATCTGGAATCAAACACAGGACTTTGATTCCAGTAAGCTGTGGGAACCCATCTGTATGTTTTGTCCTGAATACAATAATAAAACAAAATTGGTACAGATTCTGAAGGGGGTAATTTGCCAACTAAATGAAATACAGAATGAATGCAAACAGAATGCAGAAATTTATGCAGACAAAATGAAAAATGAACACAAATAAAATGATTAATGTTAATGCATTTTTTAAGTAAGCAACTGACACAAACGAATTTATTGATTGATCTTTAAAAATTTGTTATTAAGCTGTCTCTAAATTCCATTTTGTATGATATTTCATGATCAGGATCTTTACACTGGAAGATAAGTTTTCACCTCTTACAAGTCGTGGCATTATTTTGACACAGACGTAAGAACAACCACCGTTGATGGCATTAACACTAGTGGTTGTATCTGTACAGTCTTTATGTCAGCAATATAAAATAACAATTTTCTGACAAGTACTCTACCATAATTTTTCACTTATTACACTTATGGATGTATTCTGATATATCATAAATTCAGTCTATTTGCATTTTATGCACTTGCCTTTTCATATAACACTTTTAACAAAATAATGAAACAAGATTTGAAAGTGAGTTCTCCCCCTTTAAAAGGAAAACTGACATTAGTAAATAAATTATCATTTTGTTCCAGATAAGTGAAAACAAAAGGAAATAATGGATAGAAAGAATAAATGCAAAATTTGAATCTAATTCTGAGACCATAAACAAACACAGAAATGATGAATGAAAATGCAGCCATCAGTTATATGCGAACTGTGCAGATGGAATGAAAAATGAAATGAAGATGTCATACAGATTTGGTAAAATCACTCAATACAGCATCTGTATTGCATAAATAACAATGAATTCATATTATTTACATTGCTGAGTGAACAACTGATGAATATTCCACTGAGGTTACTTTGCCAGGTCTGTTTATTGAGAGAATTCCAAGTTTTTAAGCACGTTCACAATCTCAGATTCATGCTGCTAGATTCAGCCAAAAATTGATTGCAATCTTTTGCCTATGATTCAAAATTAGAATATGTTTTATTGTGTAGAATTTTATGAGCAATGGAATTAGAAATATTAGATTCAATAATATGCTGCATTGCTTATTCAACATTTTGTTTTCTTAACCATCTGGTCTTGAAAATAAAAGTCTAGCTTTGTAAAGGGACATAATTTATTGTAATCCAAAGTGGAAAATGTTATATTCCAGATTGTGAACTCTCTTAATATTGCAAAATTTTGATGTAGAATCGTATTAGTACAAAATGTTTCTAACAATAAAGAAATGTTTTCTTAAAAAATTGTTTGGGCTGACCTTTTCAATAAATTCTCTGCATGGAGAAAAAGAGCAAAAAAACTTGAGCTTTTCACTTTCGGAATACATTGTTTTGAGTGATATTGTCATTTGCTTAAGATAAACAAACTGATTGTGAATATTTCACTATGATAATTTCTTTAGTTCTATTTATGATAATCCATATAGTTATATTTGTGAAAATCCCTGTAGTTCTATTTATGATAATCCCTGTAGTTCTATTTATGATAATCCCTGTAGTTCCTAATCCTCCATGACATAAGTATTCTTAATCAATTTAATATAATTGGTCTTGCTTGTTTAATAATTCTTAGGAATATTGTATCTGAATCCTTGGATCATTTAAGATCTTTTCTTTTGTATGCACCATTCTGGTGGCTTAGTGGTTAGAGCATCCGCCTTGGATGCGGGAGGTCATGGGTTCAATCCCTGGTCGAGTAATACCAAAGATTTATAAAGATGGTACTAACAGCAGCCTTGCTTGGTGCACAGCATGAAGAGGTTCGTGTTAGGACTGGTTGGCCAGGTGTCAGAATAATGTTACTGGGTGTGACATGATGCTACATGTCTGCAACATGATGTCCCAGTGCTAAACATCACAATAAACTACCACACTGCAGACATTGTAGCGATATAACTGAAGAATTGTTCATGCTACGTTAAAAATCCAAAATCACGCACACCTTTTATTTATTTTTGAGCTGCAGAGTGTTGGTGTGTCCTTGGGAAATTCACTTTGCTCCCATTTCCTTCACATGACAGCCAATAATGTATTAAAGTGCCATTAAAAAAAAAAAAAAAAAAAATTTTCCTGGACAGATATTGGAATATTTCACTGTAGGAAAATACAACAATTGAAATAAACTGAAAGCTTTTTTACATTTTCATTTATCTTCAGTAGTAATTAGAACCCAACTTGGTCAGATCTTGGTCACTTCATGAGACCATTTGCAGTAAGAAAATTACCCATGCTTAAATATTGAATCGTAAGCCATTCCTTAAAAAACTTTATTATTCAGTCCCTTTTTTTTGCAGTATAATAATGATTTTTAGAAATATGTGTCAAAAAAAAGAAGAAATCCAAGTCCATAGGACTTGAATTATTTGTTTCTTCTGTGGAGCTCAATCAGTTCTTTTCAAAAGCACTCAAGTAAGATCATCTTGTTTGTGATTTACTGATGAACATGAATTTCAAAATGAAAACGCTTTTGAAGGGTTATAAACAGATGTTATCTTTAATCACATTTCTGATCAATGCATGCCATAAATTCATACAATTTTCAAGTAAATCACTTTAAATAGTTTTGATAACTTGCATGGCTATATTTGCTTCAAACTGAATTACTAGAAATTACACCCTTGAAAGCTTTCAAAACAATGTTTGAATACATAATAGGAAAGAATAATTAGAGCAGTTATTTTTGGGCATCATGTGTGATTTGTATATTTTTTTTCAAAAATGTTTCAATATATTGTTAGTCTTAATCTTGAAAGTGTTAGGAGTTCAAGCTCAGGCCTGAAAGTTCACTAACAAAAACTTGTATCTAGACTTTAATTTAATCTGATTGGCTAAAATTTTAATTAATTTAATCTGATGGGCCAAAATTTTAAATAATTTAATCTAATTGGCCTAATTTGAAGTCTTGACATTAAATTGATTGATCAAATTTTCTGAATCTACATTTAAGACCTAAGTTGGTGAAAATTAACTTGCTTGATTTGTAAGTTGAGTCTTGAGTTAAGACATATTGGTCAGTTTTAAGTCAGTTTTAATTTTCAGCCAGTCAAGCCCCAAATTCACCAATACAAGCCTTCAAGTTAAGTCTAGATTAAAATACAATTGATATAGTTCAGTCTCGTGTCATTCATTCATTTTAGCCAATCAGACAACTGTCTTGTCAACTTAATTTTGGGTGAGACACAATTGGTGAAATCCAAACAATATCACTGGATCCTAAACTTAAATTAAGGTCTTATTTTAAGTTATGTTGGTAAAAATCAGGCCAGCTCTTATGATTTCCATTTTTATCCAGAATTTAAAGCTAATACCCTAAAAATTTGAAACTAGGTCAGACCTAAAAGTTGGCCAACTTTCTGTAAAGTGACTTATTCCGACATAGTTTTGCTGCAGTTAGTAAGCCTGCGTAAAAAGAAGCTGTCCAGTATATTTAGCGCTACTGATCATAGTCTAGAAGAGCATTTGGGAATGGCTGCCATGTATAATCTGACCATCAGCAGTTTGTTATTCCTCCTAAACTGCTCAAAGGATTGTCATGACATTTTACATGCATATCCATTTCAAGGTCTGATTGGTCCTGAATGAAAATGGTGCTGCCTTGACTTCAGGTATTACTGCTACAGTTTCCATGTTGAAAATCTTATCACTTTTCATCTTGAATGGATGGTCATATCAGCGTAGAGTTTTCACTAAAAGACATCTTACAATGTATAGCTGGTCCTCAATCAAAATGGTGTCTATCTCACATCAGTATTGCAGCTCCTTGAAAATCTTCTTATCACTACTTTTGAATGGATGACCATGTCAGTGTGGGGTTTTTGCTGACTTCTTCACCTTAAATGAAAATTATGCCAAACTGATGTCCACTATAGCAGCCATCAGGAAAATTTTCTTGTCACTACTCTTGAACGGAAAGTCGTGATCAAATGGGATCTCCGTATGGCTACCACTGCAGCCATCTTGAAAGCTTGTTATTGCTATTCCTCCTGAACATAAAATCACTTTGTAATGGGGTTTTTGATGATTTCATGTGATGTCTGGTTTCCAAATGAAAATGGTGCTGATCTGACCTTCCAATATGGCCACCATAGCAGCCATTTTGAAAATCTTGTTGTATTACTTCTCTTTCTTTATGGAAGGTCCTATCGGCATCGGGTTTTCTTGTAATATCAAGATGGACCTAAAAGAAAATGGTGCTGATGTAAAATCCAATATGGCCAATAAAGTCATATTGATGTGTGATTTTCATCATAATATTTCTTACACAATCTAGTTGGTTCTAAATAAAATGGTGCCGATTTAACCTTCAGTCTGACCATCATTGTGGCCATTTTAAAAATCTAGTAATTTCCCTTGATGGATGGTAATATTAACGTGGAATTAAATAAAAGACTTCTTACGTCAAGCAACCCATCTGCTAAATCTTTATCAAGAATTCTGCTTAACCTTTCTAGAAATTAAGTAGAAAACAACTTTAATAATTGATGTAATCCTTGGCCTCATTTAAGATTTTTAGGGTATTGCAATTGCTTGTTTTGTATATGTATGGTTCTTTTTTGCATTTTGTTACCTCATTATAACGAAATATTATGTTTTCCAGGGCTCAAATTTAACTTATTAGTACTTGCATACTTTTGATGAGTGGAGAACAAATTTACTCGCTAAAATCCAATTTTGACTGACAATTTTGACTGACAATTTTGTTACCATTTGCAGTTTATAACATATATAGGAATTTTATGACATGACATTACAGTTTAAACTATTTTTGGCTGCCATTGTCAATAAAGAAGGAACTATACAGTTGAACTGATTGTCGATGACTTTGTCGCAAGTGATGCTCCATTGATATGTCTAATTTCAGATCATTCCATTCACTTCTAGTCTTGTCTGTGTCACAACCAGTACCATGTGATAAATGTATCTGAAGTATTTGAGCTAGTCACTTTCATACTGAAGCAGTGCTACAGCATTATTTTGATTGGGCCAATTACTGTATGTCATGGTATTTTGTTGAGGGTGTATTTAGCATCACTCACAGCTACTGGAATGTGACTATAGAACTTTAAAATATTATTTAATTTTGAGCAGCTCCGAAATTGTCCAGGCATACTATATTTTATTTTTCACCCCTTTGTAATAGAACATAAATTTTCCTGTGTATCGGATGAGTTAGCATCTCAGAATCTATGGAAATATAATTCAGTGACTCAGTAATCATACTACATTTGTTTGCACCTTACTCCACTGCCAGCTAGCAGTAGGTACCTATACAATTGTATGGCCTCAGCATTAGGATACATGCTAAACAACTGATCTCATGGTAAGAAAAAATGCTATAACAAAGTGTTAGCTTGCATATATTGTTGAATCTTTGTATAATGTTTTATCAGTCACTAAAAGATGCAAGAGCTTAAAATCGCAACTCACATTTTCCACAGTTACTTTACATTTGTGAGTTTGCATTTGTTAAATTTGAGCACTGACATTTTTGCTAGCAGTTCTATAATTGTTTATATAACATGCATGCATGCACCAAATGTTGTTCATAATTTTGTGATTCCATTGTTTTATTTCAGATGAAAATGGTGATTATATTTGTTATATTTCTCTATTCTTTCCGAAAGCAGTGACTATATTTCACTTTGGGTTAACCTCTGGTAAATGTTTGAGCATATTTTCATGTCTCTTGATATTGGGTTCTCTTTTTTTTTGGCCGTTATCATTGATTGAAATTGGTGTTAGTTACATTGCTTGAATTTTAAATTATGTACACGATAGATGAGGGCAAACTGATTTTAGCTCACCCGGCCATAAGGCCATTGTAACTTATGGTATGGCCCTTTTGTCCATCTTCAATCATCCATCCATAAACATTGTTACCACTCAAATTTTGATCAAACTCGGAAGATAGGTTTAAATCATCAAAATCTGAGATAAATGTGAGTATGAGTAAGACTTATGCATATTAATGAGGTGATACTACATGTGATTGACTGAGCTTATAATCACTCTGGAGGCCATATTTCTGATAAGGAGAGTTGGAGTACATGTTTATATCAGCATGGTCTCTGACAAGTTCATTGATGAATGAGATCCACATATATTATTAAGATGTTCTTGCATCTGATTGTTTGAGTTTGTTCGCACTCTAGAGTTCATATTTAAAATCCAGTTTTGAGTGAATATGGATTATTTGCCTATATCATTAAGATCTTGAACAAGGTAAATTGTGAGATACATACATATTAAGAATGCACAATTATAAGGTAATCTTGAATCTGATTTACATTGATCAAACTTAGAATATTGGCTTATGTCATCAAGAGTTTTAATCATGTTTCTATCAGATTTCAAATGTTGCCTATGTCATCAACATATTGGATGGGTCCAGTAATAGGTGATATAAATGCATATTAATGAGGTCACCTTTCATTAGATTGACTGAGCTTGTTACAATTCTGGAAGTTTTGTTTATCGGTTATTTTAAATCAAAATTAGCACTGTGGTTCCCAAACATTTTTTGTTGTGACAGTAAATTGGCCACAAACAGGATTTTCTGTGGGTTATAATATGATTGAAATATTTTCTGATGATGATCCTTTCAAACTCACCATATAATCTCACAACCCTGAAATTGGGTAATTAATTGAGGTTGGCAACCACAGGCTTATGTCATCAAGAGCTTGAACAAGATTGTTTAATGTGCAGGATCCACAAAAAACTAAGGAGGTGAACTGATTGGCGTGTTACCACTCTGGAAGTGGCACTTCTGACCCAGTTTTGGTCAGTCTTCAACTATGGACATTTATCATCTAGGTTTTTCCTGGGTATGAATATGGGTTAACTACAGATAAGAACATGAATGGCTGAGTTTTTTAATGTTCTTTATTCAGGTCAGATTTTGATCAAACATGTTTTATAGTCTTATATTAGCAAGCTTGGATAACATTGATTATGAGCAATCTCTGTGCATACTAGTTGAGCAATCTTGTATCTGATTGGATAAAAAAAAACATTTGTGGCTCTGATGACAAGATTTCATTCAGATTTGGAGGCCCTGGTTGTCTGAGTGGTCTAAAGTTCCCACCATTACTGCCACCTCACCTCTGCCTGCATGGATTCGATCATCTGGCTCAGCCAATGTGGATATGTGAGAAAGCTTGCCAGTAGCTTCCCATGAGTCAGTAGTTCTTTCTGGGATGTTCCCAGTTTCTTCCTCCACTATTTAGACTAGCCACCATGTATATAGCCTATTTGACTGAAAATGGCATTAAACCCGATAGCAGAAACAAAAAAAACTCAAGAGTTTACTTAAGTAATTAAGCTTTATTATTGCAGACTTAAACAATTGAGATGTAAACATATTAATGAAAATATGTTGCCTATGATTAGCTGAGCCTGTAACTTTTCTAGATCATGAGATCTATTTCTCATCCAATTTTTATAAAATGTGGTAAATGTAATTATATTTTCAGGATCTTGGGTGACTTTAATTAGGGACAAGGGACTATATACATAGCAATTATGTCTCAATCATAGATGAAATTGACATTATATTAGGCTTTGGAGATACTTTAAATTTGTATTCTTACCACTCCACATAAGACTGCTGAGTGAAATGGTGAACTGTAACTTACATAAGCCTGGTGAGTGATATCAGACCATTTTTTCTACTTCCCAACTTTCCAAAGTTATTGCAGCTGTCACTAAAATTTTGTGTGTGTGTGTGTGTGTGTGTGTGTGTTTGTGTGATTTGGATCTTGAACATTGCTTTAACTATTTTTCAGTCATATTCACTTATCTGTTTACAATCTATATGATTATTGCAAATGGCATGGATCCAGATCTGCTGAACTATAATGTGCTGGTGGAACAGAGTTTTCTGTTATTCATGGTCCACACATTGTAGTGTTGTGTATTGTGATATCTTTTGTCTGTCTGTCTGGACTTAAGTTTGGCCATAACTCAAACTCCTCCTAAATAACCAATTGGACAGTTAATGAACAGGATTAGATAATTTTCTGTATCAAACTGAATAATGATCCCTGAGCTTTTGGCCTTATCACAAGGCCTTCATCAGAGGAATGATGTCTGGAATGGAGTCACATGATCAACTAAATGTTGATCACGTGACAAAATCCTTATGTACAAAGGAAAGTGGAAATTCCCCAAACTCATACATATGTTTGCCCATTTGGTGACCAGTTGTAAGAGGGGTATAGTTTTAGGTACAAGCCCTGGGGTTATATAGAAGTGGTCTAAGGTAAATATGCAAATAGAAACAGATCTATAAAGAGCTCTGCCTGCAATATAAAACCTAATGGGCTTGTGTTGATTGGATATGTTTTAGAATTGTATGAGAAGCATTTGAGCCAAGCAGATCTCTGTAGACTGCAAATTATGATTCGCTTTGGAGGTCAGGATGGACACCAGGATCATTGTCAGTTAACATCTTTGAATTTTTTTTTTATATATTTATATTAAGTGCATATCTGGATAGGAATCGCAATAGTTACTAAGCTAATACCCAGGGGACTGAGTCTCAGGAATCTGGTATGAACCCTAGGACGAATCACACTAAATAAGTAGTTATATGGTTATAGGGTGGGGCTGTCAACAGTTGCTATGTTTTGATTCAGGGGCTAAATTCTTGGGAGTAGGGAAAGATTCTAGAGCATATCCTAGCAGCCTCAGTCTGATGTGTGCTGACACTTTGTAAGCGAACACATATATTCAGTCATTGACATGCAAGTTATACAGTCCGGGAATTATTAAAACTTTTGTAAAATCACTCCCATAACCTACCTAGTTCCACATGGTCAGAACTCTGAAAGTGTTGGCAAAATCTAAACCTATCATTGACTTCATCGAACTCAGTGTAGGTGTAATCAAGGACATTATACATGTACATACATAAGAATAGATGTCACAGTATCCTCATGCTTCCTTAAAAGTGCTGCGATGAGAAAAAAATTGTTTCCAAACTTTTTATCATAAATCAAAGCATCAGGACGTGCTCTTGAGCATTGAGCACTAAGACATGGTAATGAGCACTAATTCATGGCATTGAGCACTAATTGGATCTGCAAGTCAAGTTGGGGAAATATAATAAAAGCACTTAAATTTGTCAAGGTGAGTAGTGGAAGTGGTTACAGTTCTAGTAGTGATTTAAGTAAATGACATGAACCACAATATTGTTCAGCAGATCAGGTCAATGGTGGTTGCATTTGGATGTGCATTTTATAGTAGTTATTGTTGACTTGACAGACAGTCAAGACTGGCGGTCATACTCGTGTATGACCACAGAATTGGGCATGAGTAGTGTACTTCGCTAATCATATCTAATTATTAATAAGAAAAACTAACATTTATTACTTGAATGAATCTAACATTTCTTTCCTGGAATGAATCTTGCACAATGATTTAATGTTGATTCTTTTAAAAATATAACGTTTTTTTTTCATAATCAGCAGGTAGAAATGCTTTTAGATTTCTGGTACAGCATTTATTTGGTAACTAGGAAAATAAAGTTTGAAAATTGTTCAATGTATCTAACACCTATATCACATCCTCACTCCTTCTGCATTTTTCCAAACAGCATATCCCATCATAGTTATCACATCAACCAAAATAACCTTTTAACCTTTGCTCAGATTTATCCCTGTTTTGTGCACAATTAAAAACATTCCCAAAATAATTATTCAAGAAAATTTCACAAATGTCATTACCAGAGTCTATTCAGGAATGCACAGTTCCAACATTCAAGCTGATTAAAAAAAATTGCCAAAAAGTAAGCAAAATGCAATGTTTTTTAATCTGTCCAATATGTATTTATAAAAGTCTGTCCTTTTTTCAAAAATGGTAGAGAGGGATGGGTTATGCCCCTTTTCAGTAATTGGGTAGACTCTTTAACTGCTGTATAATACCATTGTGAAACACACATATGACTGAAAAAGTATCAAATCCCAAGATCCTTTGGCACGTACTGTATTTTCCTAAAGTAAACACAGGAGGCAATCCAAATGAAGTTGTTGGGAAAGTGGATATATAGGCTTAAACTTGAACAAATATTTTTCATAATTTTCATTAATCGGGGATGGCTGTCATCAGACCTAGGCTTATAATGGGAAAATTACTATAATACACTGGCAGATTAGTGCATAGTTTATTTGAAATTGTGCGTCAAAGAGCATAGACACAACCAGCCAACTCATGTAAGGACAGGTCTTTGCTGTTTACAGGTAATGTGTTGTATACATGGATACATATGGTAAGGAGTTAACCAACAGACTTTTCAGTAGGATCTGCCATTAAAATGTCCTTCACTCTGTCTTTCAATCTGTCCTTCCACTTGTCCATCTGTCCATCCATTCAGATTTCTTGTAAGTAGCAAATCTGGACAACCTTGAAGAATAATAAGATACAATATGGTAGGTAAATTGGTTATGACATTTAGTTATCTTTTAAAGCTTCTATTTATTATGTCCAATTTTGGATGGTTTTTTATCCTTTCTATCAATTTTACTTCATCCCAATAGTAGAATTTGGTAATAATGTTGTCATTTAGACCTAGATGTCTATTGTTTGGGTTCTTTTCTTCATCGTCAGTAGTTTAAACAAAGTTATGGCCCATGTTAATAAACTTTATAACTTCACATGGACTATTGCTTGAATTCACCATAGCTCAATAACCATTTAACATATTCTGATTGAATTTGATAATAACCTAGATATCCATTGTATGTTGTTGTTTTTTTCTTTATTGCAGCATTTTAGACAAAGTTATGGCCCTTGTCACTAAACTTGATAGCTTTACATGGATTGTTTATGGACTATTTCGTGAAATCACAACAGCTCAATAGCCATTTAACATATTTTGATTGAATTTGGCTATATCAATGTCATTTAGACGTAGATGTCATTTTTATGGTCTTTCTTTTTTTTTCTTCATCTGCAGCATTTTTGACAATTATTATGGCCCATGTCAATGAACTTGATAACTTCACATGTAGCTCAAGAACCATTTAATATTCTTATATAACTGGATGTGAACATTGATGAAGTTATGTATCTTGAATTATTTCCTGTTGATCAGCTTCATATCTTCATGTAATGCTTGTATTGATACAAACGTGAAGGAATTGGATTTCAAGTATTCCTCATGATCATTTAGAGGAGTAATGGTCTGTAAATGCTCCTGGTTTCTCAAAACAATTGTTTTTTTTCTTCATATTTATAAGACTTGTACCAGTGCTTCCACTTTATAACAATTTATTCTGTGTACTTGCACAGTTTGGTTCTTTTTTTGAACAGCAAAATAATGTTGATTATGGTAGCTCCCATTCTAGGAACATTCATCTTGAGACAAACTTCATGACTCACCCCATTTTGATCAAACTGACATCATTCAGGAAGTATGTGTATGTAATTTGTATACCAAGTTATCTGGTGAAGAAGATAGTTTAAATGTTACTAATGTTTGCAATGAAAGGAAATTGGTATGTCTGAGACTGTATACTGCACTCTTGCATGTATACAGGAAGCCATGTTGTCCTCCACGTGTTCAGGAATTAATTACCCAGCTGCAGATTTCAGTATATCACATTCTGTTGGAATTAACAATTATACAATTATCCATGAGTGTTTTGTGTTGAAGTTAAATTCACTAACGTCCATATCATGAACATTTTTGTGTTTTAAGTCATTGAACATCATTTAGATAACAGATAACATGTCCTCTAACACAACGATAAGGAATTATCATATGTAAAGTGTGGTAATAGGAACAAAATGTGAAATATACTATTTTGTACAAGGAAAGAAATAGTGAAGCAGAAACATCATTCAGAAATATTAAAATTGAATATTTACTGTGATACTGAGTTTTATCAGAAAACGTAGAATTTATTGTATTGTCAAGGTCTGTCAGCAGATCTCAGGATCAGAAGTCCTGATCTGCAGATCATAGAACTTGGAGGTCCATTTCCATTTTCATTTTCAAAAAATCCCAACTTCATTCTTGAGAAACTGCATCGCAGCTCATGCCTTCTT
Source organism: Unio pictorum (assembly GCA_030141615.1). Lineage (NCBI taxonomy): Eukaryota > Metazoa > Mollusca > Bivalvia > Unionida > Unionidae > Unio > Unio pictorum. The sequence goes on along the minus strand of JARLTB010000029.1, from coordinate 16,733,696 downwards.
GTATATTGTTTATGGTTTTGATTGATAGATGTCAGAATATTAATAGATTTGGCATGTGTGTAATTATGCAATCGATATCTCGTGCATAATGAGAATATTCTGAGTTATTTCCCTTAGACAGTACAACTTGGATAACTCTGAATGGAGGATTTGCTGTTGAACAGTCTGCTGAAAAAGAAATTAACTGCACTATTTTTGAGTATATTTGCTTCAAAAATTACATAAAAGAAATGCCAATATTTCTGGAAATATTGCAGTTGTAATTCTGTTAGCATATAATATGATTCAAGTTGAATAGTTTTAATATGATAAAATAGTTTTGTTAAGTAAGATGTTAAAAAACACATCTGTAACACAAATACAGCTGTCCATCACAGTGTTAGCACACAGAAGTTTCTTCATAACTTAATGCATACAAAGAAATATTTCACACCTATATAGATAGCAAAAAAGCACTGATGCAATTAAGGTAATAAAAGTAAATTCACAGTTCAGGTAACTTGTACATTGTATCCATTTTGTTTTGCAGATGTCACCTTATTTTACATGTGTGTTCTCACAAGGCCTATTGCATTACAGTTGTAACACACATCCCTTAATGCATTAAAATTCTAACACACATCCCTTAATGCATTACAGTTTTAACATATAGCCCTTAATGCATTAAAATTCTAACACACATCCCTTAATGCATTACAATTATAACATATAGCCCTTAATGCATTAAACTTCTAACACACATCCCTTAATGCATTACAATTATAACATATAGCCCTTAGTGCACTACATTTATAACATACATCCCTTAATGCATTACAATTATAACATATAACCCTTAATGCATTAAAATTATAACACACATCCCTTAATGCATTACAATTATAACATATAACCCATAATGCATTAAAATTATAACACACATCCATTAATGCATTAAAATTATAACATATAACCCTTGATGCATTACAATTACAACACACATCCCTTAATGCATTACTATTATAACATATAACCCTTGATGCATTACAATTATAACACATCCATTAATGCATGACAGTTATAACACACATCCCTTAATGCATTACAATTATAACACACATCCCTTAATGCATATCGATTATAACATACAACTCTTAATGCATTAAAATTATAACATCCAGCCCTTAATGCATTACAATTATAACATAGTCCTTAATGCATTACAATTATAACATAGTCCTTAATGCATATCATTTATAACATACAGCCCTTAATGCATATCAATTATAACATACAACTCTTAATGCATATCAATTATAACATCCAGCCCTTAATGCATTACAATTATAACATACAGTCCTTAATGCATATCAATTATAACATACAGTCCTGAATGCATATCAATTATATCATACAACTCTTAATGCATTACAATTATAATATACAGTCCTTATGGTAGCATGATCATTTAAGTAGGATTAAATGACTCTTTGTCTATGCTAACGTACTAGTTCTTCTCATTTACAATAGGGGTGTATCACGGGTATTTAAATTTGTCAGGGATGTACAGATTGTCCTTGGTAAATTTCATGCTTATCTGTTGTGGGACCCATTGAGAGCCCTGTTTAAGTTTATTTTTTGTTGGTATAGCTATTATTTAAACAATTCATCATTTAATCAGATTCAAGATTTATTGCATACAAAGTTTTTCACAACTGAAACTGCACTCTGCATGATTTTATGCATCTTTCCATCACAAGACGTGTGTGTGTGTTTATACACAACTGTACCTTCTCACAACTGTATAATATCTCTACCTGATGTATTTGTTACTCTATAGACCTATCTCTAATTATTGACTTCCCATAAGTCACTTTTTTAATCAATCACCTCTACTATTAAGGCAGTTTCTGGTTTTCACTTGTACCATAGTTTGTCATGCCATTGAGTGGTGAGACCATGGTGTCATTTGTCATCAACGGTGTGAAGGTGTTGAGCTTCAGGTTTTGAAAGTTACAACTTAATAAAGCGGTTGATCTATTCAACACCCAAATTACTGTAATGTCTAACTTTTATTCACATACAGTCTTGGAGTTTCAATCTCACTTGCATTACAGTTGTCAAAAAGCATATACTATCTGTACTTTGTGATAAGTCAACTCCACCTGCAAACAGCACAGGTCTGAGTTGCATAATTTGCAGGCATATCTGGGTCTAAACAATTTATTAGGAATACTCAGATTAGACCCTGATCTGCTGTGTGATGGTAGATCAGGGTGTGTGTGTGGTTTGCCATAGGACTTATAAGGGAGTATATATGGTACATTCTCCATCACTTGCTCTATCAAGGTGAAACTGTTTGTGTAGTGTAGTTCTCATAATAATGTGGTAGATGAGATTTAACACTGCCAACTGTGTTATACACTGATATGGTATAGAGAGAGAATCACTGTATGTATGTTGGGTTGGTTGGATAAAGAATAAACAAAATTTCTGTCCAACCATTTGAAATAATATGGCTCACTGCATTATGTACTTAATTGCGGTAGAGTGATAGTAATATAATATTTTATGATTGCTTGCATGTATGTCAAAAGAAAGAAAAAGCCAGTCAAGATGTAAAATAACATTAAGTGATGTAAATTAAATATATATTTTCACTTCAAGGTATGTTTACATTGAACTTTGTCCAAATGATGTTTTCATAAGGAAATAAAAATATCGCTATAAGCTTTACAATTTCACTTTAATCCATATTGTTATTTATTTGGTGGGCTGACTATGTATAACTGTTTAATTTTGGTCACAGGGTCCATAACTGTACTTTACATGTAGAATTATATTTTACATTGACACTTACCCCATGGAAATAAGTATTCATGTTTTCATTGGAAATAACTGAAGTTTTTATAATTTCAATTCATATAAGATATATACTGGTATTCAGCAAGATGATTGATGAATGTCTAACAACAGGTCTGTTAATCACATGTCTGCACAGCTTTGGTCAGCATTTCTTTTGTCGACATCCAGTTTAGTTTCATGTTCTGTAGCACAGCAACACTTTAAAGGTTATATTATCCTGCAGCAAGTAAAGGATTTTACCATTGGCTGACGCTGGTGGCCTGGTGGTTTGAGCATCCAAACACGTTTGAGTCATACCAAAGACTTACAAAATTAGTACTAACAGATGCCTCGCTTGGTGCTCAGCATGAAGAGGTTAGTGTTTGGACTGGTCAGCCTGATGTTTAGGATAATGTGACTGGGTGGGACATCATGCTACATGTCATGATGCCCCAGTGCAAGACATCGCTATAAACTGCCACCATGCAGACATTGTACCAGTATGACGGAAAAATTGTTAACGCCACATTAAAAACCCAAGTCACACACACACATACCATGGGCTAAATCCAGTAGTGAGAATGTAACCACAATCTTTCTGGTCACGAGTTGAGGGTATGCACTTCAAATGGTTTATAATGAAAATCTGATATTAATTGGTATTGAACACTAGTCTAAAAATCATTAATGTTTTTAATGTATTTAATTACATACCTTTACATAAATTGTTTAATTTTTACTTAGATTCATTTTTTCAAATGATATCCACAACTCCCCTTAATTATAATATGATTCTTGAATTAATACAGTACTGCAGTGAAGCTCATAACTAATATGAAACCATTGTACTTGATTTGGTCTATAAAATGTGTAAGAAAATATGTTGTAAGAAAAAACAGGAAGTGTTATATATTTATTTCCTTTGTAAAGCCCTATACAAGGGGCCCCGAGTGGCACTGTCTGTTACAGATCACTGTCATCTCACCTCTGTCTGTGTGAGTTCGAGTCTTGGATTCGGCCAAATGTGGGTATGCGAGAAAGCTTGCCAGTAGCTTCTACAGGGTTGGTGGTTCTTTCCGGGGTTTTCCGGGTTCTTCCTCCACTATTAATACTGGCTGCTATGTATAGCCTATATTGTGCTGAAAAATGGCGTTAAACCCTAAAAATAAAAAAGAAAAACAAGCCCTATACATGTATTTGACAAAATTAAATACACAGATACCTTGTAGTGAAAATAATATAATTAATATGCATAAATTAAAAAATTATTATATGGTTGACATGCAGTTTTTCCATGTATCCCACCAACCCATCCAACTCCTGACACATGTGTAGAACTTTGATCATTCTCGTACTAACTTCAGTAGAAAACATGACAATTAATGACCCCAGCTACCATGACTACTAATGACCCCAGCTACCATGACAATTAATGACCCCAGCTACCATGACAATTAATGACCCCAGCTACCATGACAATTAATGACCCCAGCTACCATGACAAGTATTTGCAGCCTTAAAAAAAATTAACCGAATTGTCTTGAATGCTGAATTGTCCAATGAAAAGTCCATGCATCTCATTTTGACAGATTTATAAAGCTGACCCTCCAGGCATATCGTGCTGGTGTAGTTAATATATGTTGTATGATAATATATAGACACAGAGAACTTATTCAATACCCATGGACTGTAATATTAAAACTTTGTAAAATTATTATACTTGGATAGTAAGACCAGCACAACATGCTTTCATTCTATCAGTCATCTAGGTTCAAATTCGTAAAACAATGAAAATAATTTATTTTCAAAAAATTTCATTTGAAGGTGCCTGGTGTTGAAATTTGACATAGTAGAGATTGCCTAATTTAAATCTTGTGGTATCATTATGGCAACAGCATTAAAATGAAAGTTGTTTTATATTAAGTCAAAAATTACATACAATTTATCAATACATAAGCATCTTATTTAAAAAAAATTGTCACATTTTTCTGCTAATATTTATGAGCTCATTAGCAAATATTCTTTTAAATACATTATTTAATATTTAAAGCACATATGGACTACTTCGACAGCTCATAAAATAATTAGTTGCATGTTACCATACAAAATGTTGATCTCATGCAATGGCATGACTTCTTTTTTGTCATACACAGCTTATTACTAAAGCAGATTATATTTTATAGCATGGTAAACATGGGTGTACATGTATGAAATTTCATAAACCCACGTTTTGTACATGTGTTTTGTTTTACTATGTATGATATTATTTTTGCTAATTGATACAAAAGTACACCACTCCCTTGATAACTCGCGAACCTGCTTATAATGTAAGGTCAGGTGTGGATTCCGTTTCTAAGTAAGAAAATACCCATAAACTGATCCTTGTTTTGTTTAACTTGAAGAAAATTGCGATTAAAATTGATACTGAAAACTTTGATTAATTGCTCATTTTATCGTCAAAAACGGTAGGACAGGGCATGAAAATTTTAATCAACATTATGAAATATCAACTTTAAAAAGAAGTGACTGTCATAAAATTTGTTACATTTTCTTTCCAAACAACATTCATAGTATATTGTAATTAACGATATTCAAGGAAATTCTTATCAATGAAAATGCCATTCCCGGTGGAGGCAATACTTTGATAAATAAATACCAACTAAATATTTTTTTAATAACTGACATTTGTATTCTAGTTCTGTCTTTTAGTTCTTGTTAAGTGTAATCATCCTAAGCGCAATGTGTCCTTTTGTAATTAAATGTAAGACGTGTCAATCTACAGTAACAGCTATGTTGGTGAGCATTTGTCTGAGAACCTAATTGTCAATCATGTTTTGATAAGTGACTTGCAGAAGCATTTGTTGTATTGGTGCACTTTTCTATTATTACGTTAATTATGTCTTTTTAATCAAAGGAGGTGATATTGACAAAAAAGTTAAAAGGCATACAAATCCTGCAAGCTTTAGAACCAGTGGCCCCATTTGTATGTTGGGTGAACTCACGTCATGTGATCAATCAAAACACTTTTATAAATGTCTTAAATCATCCAACTCTTTCATAACTGTGATCAAAGATAGCAAGGCAGCCAAGAGAAATGAATACTTCATATAATACAGAGCTTGATTTCACAGATACGGACCATTGTGGGCACGTGAGTTTCAGAGAATTCTTGAACTGTCACTTAGAGAAATACTCAATGATTATAAGAAGGTTTAATTATTACTTCCAATTAATTCATGACATCAATATTGTACTAATTGAAAAATACAAAAATTGAGTTTTGACTTAGACGATTGTCTGACGAAATAAATGTCACTTGTTTTTGAAAAAAGGGAATCTTGTTAGGTGTATGAACAGTTAAGTCTAGTTCCCTGCTCTGTGGACTCCTGATTTGGCAGGATATTAATAAACACCACTATGGGAACCAGACTCTTCAAAAAAACAAAGCAGTAATTTAATACACAGATTATTCGCATACACATTATTGCTATTGAAACCAGTTGAAATAATCTTTTACATGTTGGACATATTTTAAATAAATGTTATTTATGCAGAATAACAAACAATTTCATTAGAAAAAGCGTGTTATTAACAATTAATGTCAGCATTATTGTAAAATGAGGATTCAGTTGTTAAACAGCCTAGTTTACTAAAAAAAAAAAGACCCAATTTTTGGAGGTCTCTTGGTAACTTGCGCTTTGTGTATAGTGCAGTCTATATTTGTGGACCCTGTTGTGCGCATGTTATTAAGGGAGAGGTGAATAATTAATATCTGATTTAGGAAAGTGGTTAAAAAATCTAACAACTGAACTTTACTAAACGAAATGTCAGTTATCTTGTTATAACTTGAATGATACATTTATCTTCATTTTGAATGAATTATGAAATTTGTGAAATAATTTCGATGGTTTGTTTGCCAAGTCTTATAAAACAAAACCTTTTCAGCATGTTACATAAATCGAATGTGAAACAATTGCTCATTAAGAAAAAATAGACCATGGTCTGACACTAAGGCATTATAGATTTAATGTGTACAGTTTAATGTAGAGCCTCGAAGATTGTATCAAATTGACAAGAAATGTAAGATAAATCATTTAGCACTTGTCAAGCATATCATTTGAAGAGACCAACAATTCTGGAAATTGCAGAATTATTATAAATGTTTTTGAAAATGTTGCATTTCATTATTATTTTGTAAACAATGTTGAAAATCACAAATTTTGACAAATTTTCAGTGTGGGTGCACTTCGGGAAAAAGGTACAGAGGGTATTTGAAAAGTTCTGAATATTTTTGTTATAGCATTTTTGTTTCTTGGAACCTTACAATAAATTTGAAATTGATTGATAAACATAATAACTTTCTTTAAAATGACTTACAGCTGCATGTGCAGCATGCATGGCACTGGATACTTGCATGTAATGCGACACAGGTAAATTGGCAGTGTCAGTGTCCAAGAAGAACAGTTCTGCTACTGGATGAAGAGCAGACTATAAAACCTAGGCACTCTCATGGTATTCTCTGACTGTTGTCGAGGCTGACTTGGATAAAGTTTATGAATGTAAAGTAATTTTATGCCATATCCTACAGATTTAAGGTGGTTTCATCATTTTAAAGATGATTGCTAATTCATTGAAGACGAGTCATGCCCTGGAAGACTGTTTTCTGTCTACATTTGGTGAGTATGACGTGGCTGCTGTGAAGACAGTTGATGAGGATGGTTGATTTATAATGGAAAGTATTTCTATTATCACATGCATTAGTTCTTCAGATATTTTAATATATTGAAAAATTTAAAGCTCAGCAAGATTTGTGCGTTTGTTGAGGAATGATACAAAGCGGACTCTGTTTGAAATTTTAAAATGGCTACTCACCAAATATAAAAATCTGACCAAAGAGAAATTATAATGTTTAGGTCAGAGAAAATGAACAGAGGCAACCAATTGCTTGACATAGAATGTCAAGAGGATTTTATGTGCATTTTTTTTTAATGTTAAAGGATTGGTCATCCAGGTGTTTGTGCCTGTCGTGTCTAGTATCATCACAGTATGCCTCTGGAGTGTTGCCAAAAGTTGTGGAACACTACCAAACAACCTTTCTGTGAACTAGTACCTGTAGTATCCATCTCCTCCATGAAACTGCAGTGTAAAAATCTGCCAATGTGACAGACTTCCTGATAGAGCTGTACTGATTAATCGCCCGTACTCATAATCGGCACGATTATTAGAACAATCGGTATAATCGTTATTGGCAGAAATAATCAGTGCCGATGTAAAAAAAAATTTAAAAAATAACAAATTTCCAAAATATAAATTCAATCATAACATTCATCTTGACATATATTTGAATTTTAAATCAGAATTAAATTCAGTCCTATCCATTTATATTGACATCACTTATATTGTCAAGCCGCCTATGTCGACAAAAAAACAAAGTCCCAGTCCTTTGGTCTGCTATTACTACCAAATTGTCATGCTTATTTCGGTGTTGAGATAAATGATAAACGCACATGTCGACAGAAGCCCTTGGTCCCAGCTTGAACAAATCTTTTGTTTTCTAATCATTTATGCCGACAAGCTGCCAGTTCCAACCCATACTTTGTTCAACAATTAGTTTATCCTGCCGCCAGGCTTTAATATCACAGTCGGATAAAAAAAACAAAAACAACCACCCTTGACTTTTGTTTGGGCCTATAAAGCTAGCCTTTCACAGCAACTTAATAGAAGTGAAATCTTATCAATTCTAGCATTTTCCAAAGAATGCACAGAGGTATAGCTAGGATTTTAAAACTAGGAGTTCAAGAGTACCACCAGTAAACGTTGCAGTCCCATACCAGAAGCAAATCGGGCCTACCTGCAATGGCTATATTTCCATACGAGTAGAAACATTGGTTGCCATCGAGTTTAATTTTCAAACTTCTTTACAGCACTGACATGTAGCCCTTGTTTGTCCATTAGAGTGAGAGTGAATTGTCATGTCAAGATAAGGTCTTATTCCTACGCACTAAGTTAAGCATCATACATAGTGTTCCACGTGAAATGTCAGTTCTAGCAACTTCTAACACTATTGAGTTTCATTACAATATTCGACAATTAGCCGTTTAACCCTTCTTGTTAAAATTTGCAAACAGCATTTTGTCTAACTCTCAACATGTCTTGATTTTGAGGTCACAAGCACTACTTAGATTTCTACACTTGGAAATGAAAACAATAATGAAGGTGAAAGTTATTCATTTGATGTACTCTTCTTATACACAAGTACGTCAATGGGTCATTCTACCTCTGAAATCAGTCATATCGCACATTTTCTCACCACTCTGCAGCTAGTCAAGTCTTTGATCTTGCTGCCCATCTTGTGGGTCATGTTTTTCAGATATACTCTTATAAAGATAACATGTACATCTGTGGGTCTTTCAGCCACTGAATTTTCTTATTGTAAACAGCTAAAATAATCAATTGATCAACACATTTTCCCACTCAACAGGTGGTCGAAGCAGGACTAGCAAGCCCTTAAATTTGCCGTCCAGCAAATTGATGCGTACTGATAAGTCCTGTATACGTTATTGTCTGAATCCCAGATATAAAAAAGCGTCCAAATACGCGTGATTACGCTTTTCCGAGACCTTTGAAAGTGATCGGTGATTAAAACTAGTTTATTTTGCTGTGAAAGTTTCGTTTTTAACTTTATTTCCATTTACGATGGCTACCAACAGCAGTGTAAAACACAAATTAAATTTACAGTCTCTGGAAACTAAATATCTGGCTGTTAAGGAAATTGAGGGCTGAACATCTCGCAAAGAGGTCTGTGAAATTTTTTTGCTTAAAAATGACACCCATTCAGGAAGGATGAAAGCTGCTGAGTCTATAAAGAAAGACTACATTGAAGGTAACTGTGCTCCCCAAAGGAAGAAGCAAAAGACTGCTACATTTGAAAACGTGGAGGAAGCAACAAAATGGTTCAATGAAACATTTGCAAAAAAAAACTTAGTGTGGAGAACTTCGCTGCAACAAGTGGTTGGTTCAGTCGCTTTAATGTTCGTCATATCATCCGATACAAAAGTATTTGTGGAGAATACATGTACTGTTGACAGCTTTTCATTTCCATGTGAATAGCACCATCCCCTTGTTAACCTCAATAAGATGGGAAGAGACTGACCAAAATCAAGGCCAATTTAAGTACATGTACATGTAGCATGTAAATAACAGCTATCCAACCATGTGCTAACGCCAACATTAAATATCGTACTGTTTTTCGTATCAGGATGTGATCGGTGCAATATTTTATTGTGGATATTATTACACAAAGGTAACCAGAATGTAATTTGTCAATATACAATGTATTTCACACTGATTCTCTCTTCATGTACTTAAAATTTCCATTTTTTCTCAAAGTGTAAATGCTACTCACTGATGACGGGTCACTCTCTGCAGATGAATATTAACTTTTCTCTTTTAAATTAATGATAGTACTTTATAACAGTTTAATAACTGTCGGGTCACTGAAAGTTATTTTTTTTTTACTTGCCTATGTCTTAGGACTCGGACAAAATTATTGTTTCATGTCCGAAGATTTACATCCTTTACATCCATTACAGTAGTTAACAAAAAGACCTAAAAACGGTAAAGTTTAGACATTGGTCCACGGATAAGCCAACTGCTCCCCCCCCCCATTCCAGGCCTTTATTTTTTCCTAAATTATTCAGCTTATACGTGAGTATATATACTGTGATAAGGAAATAATCGGTCTCATATCTGTATCGGCAATTTTAATAATCGGCTATACGTGGTATCGGCATAATCGGAAAAAGGTGACATCGGTACAGCTCTACTTCCTGAAGGAGCAAAGCATCTAAACTTCGGCATTTCCTCGATAAAGCTTTGATTTTGTGCCAATCGATTTTTGTCTGAATACCGCAAGGAAAGGATCACTGATCGGCATGTAGTTGTTAAGCTGGCATGCAATAGGAAGTGCAGTTTTCCTGTGTAAATAGCATACCCAAATGTGAATACAAAATGGCAATTAATAATTGTATAATCTGAATGAGAAATTGTGTTAAGGCGCATGATGAATACTTTAAGCAGATGCGGTGACATATTATTCACTAATAAAGAACAACTGCTCTGGTGGCCTAGTGGTTAGAGCATTCACCACGGAAGTGGGAGGTCATGGGTTCGATCCCCAGCCAAGTCATACCAAAGACTTACAGCTGCCTCGTTTAACGCTCAGCATTAAGAGGTTAGTGTTAGGACTGGTCGGCCTGGTGTCAGGATAATGTGAGTGGGACATCATGCTACATGTCTACTGCATGATGCCCAGTGCTAGACATCACTATAAACTGCCTCACTGCAGACATTGTGACAATATGACTGAAAAGTTGTTAAAGCTACGTTAAAAATCTTAATCAAACAAACAAACAAACAAGTAAAGAACGTTGTACAGCACACTAATAATCAGAACTTTTTAAATACCCTTCATACATCAGCACCATTACGATTAAATGAAACATAAATTTTCTTTTGATGATTTTTTAGATCTTTATTGGTTGCTGCATTCTTTTAAAACCTTTTTAGAATTGTGTTTTCTGAGTGATAGTGCACAAAATTTAGGTGTACCTTATATAAAAAAATGTGTTTACATTTTGTTGTTTCAATGTAGTAATGTATTTATTATGTATTCCGTTTTTGTCTTGGAACTGTTTCTAACAACAGTTTGATTCATTTCCCTGTTCAATGGATAAAAAAAAATGTGAATTTACCTTTCACAATGGAATCTTCTTTCTTAGGCCTGTACTTTTTGTAACATTCTGTATCTTATAAAGATTCAGTGTCATCACTGCCACACATGGATCTAAATTAACAAATTTGGATCAAAAATGCATTTTCCAACTAAAATAGATGCCTCTTTTTAATTCATTTTTTTTAACGTTGAAAATCAAACACTACTCAAAGCAGTATTTTTTTTATTTTTGAGAATGCCACAAATTAAAGTAAAATTAAGTATTCACTTGCTGAGAGCATTGTGAAATTGGTACATGTAGAATGTTATGCACTTTTGTACTATGACACAATGAGGTATATATTAAAAATGCACAGTGATTAAAGGAGAAAAAAGTTGAGTACTGTCTCTACTGTCTTTTGTTTCAACTGCAAATTGCATAGACTCAGATCTGCCATCATGCAATGCATTTATAGATTTAGGTTTATGCAGTTTGTTAGCGGTAAACAGTTGAATAAACAAATCAAGACCCTGAAATGTGTATTGAAAACATTTGAATGTATCTTCTACATCAGCTGATGTATTTGTATTCAGCTAAAAGCTTCTTGCTATGTTGCTATTTGTAATTCTGTGGTTTCCTGACAAAAAATTATTGGTCATCATAATGGGTTTCACAGGTGAGGCACTGCTTTCTGCAGAACCACTATTAACCTTGTAAATCATAAGATTAAAATAAAGTAAATATATTGTCTTACATGTACAGGGATATCGGAAGAGAATCTTGCCAAGTTGGTACAACATGCACAGATCCCAGTAGAAGAGAAGGTCATCCTTAGTAATATGCAGAGCCTGAATGTCCCTATCATACAGGATGTAAGTAGTATTCAAACCTTTGGACCCCATTCCAGCCCTAACCCTATATCAATCCATGCCAACTTCAACCCCATATCAACCCTATCAGAAATGCCAACGTCATTTTCCATTAAGTTGTGCATGGTGTGCAGAGTTGGATGTGAACCAATATAGCATTCACAGATGTGAAAATGTATTTGTTAGTTACGTAATGACATGAAAACTTCACAAAGAGAACAAGCTGTTGGGCCATTGCTTAAAAATTAGTATTCATACATGCTAAGCTTTGGGAAAACATTTGCCAAAGCATGCAGGGAATAGTTGAAATGGAGAGTTACAATATTTTTAGAGTTGATGTTTTACTAGAATGCAGTATTCGAAGCTAAGAAATCATGTGTCATTACATTGCATTGTTTTTTTTTATATACTGTATGAACAATTACAAGCTAAATTGCAAGATAAATTACATGTATGTTAAATTACAAGATCAATTACACAATTAATTACAAGATCGATTACACAATTGCATGATAATTTACAGGATTAATTACACAATCAACTACAAGATCGAAGACACAATCAATTGCATGATAAATTACAAGGTCAGTTGCAATATCAATTACAGAACCAATTGCACAATAAAGTACAAGATAAATTAGAAGAGCAGTTACACAATTGCATGATAAATTAAAAAATAATTACACAATCAATTACAAGATCAAAAGCACCGTCCGTTACAGATCACTGCCATTTCACCTCTGTCTGCGTGGGTTCAGGTCTCAGATTCAGTCAATGTTGGTATGTGAGAAAGCTTGCCAGTAGCTTCTCTTGCTTTAGTGATTCTCTCCAGGGTTTCTCTTGGGTTCTTTCTCCACCATTAATACTGGCCGCCATGTATAGCCTTTCTTGTGCTGAAAAATGGTGTTTAGCTCAACAATAATGATAACAATAACAACAAGATCAATTAAACAATTAATTGCATGATAAATTATTTGATCAAAGATTAGGCACCATTCAAAGTCATCATCATCATTATTATTATTATGATTATTATTATTATTATTATTATTATTATTATTATTATTATTATTATTATTATTATCAGTTACATGACAGAGTGCAAGATCAGTTATACTAACAATTGCATGATAAATTACATTATCAGTTAAATGATCAGGTACATTATCAATTGCATCATAAATTAAATAATCAGATACATAATCAGCTACAAAAAACTTATAAATTACCTAAATAAATTTTTGTTATATAATAAAGAAAACTTCCACTTGAAAGGCATTTGCAATTTGAAGGTGTGAAATCATAAGAGACAAATGAGTAACACCAGCTGGATCACATCTAATATTGTAAAATGATTAATTAGAGTCCATTTTGCTCAAAATGGGATTTGTATAGCAAGTATCTACTGAAGCAGACCATACATCATCATCCTGAACTAAGATACTCTCATCACTATTGTTTAACTTGCGTTGTGCTTCCCCTTCAAGACAACTAATTTTCAGCTTTGAGGGATTTCCCACCAAATTATATGGCATGGTTTCTTCTCTTCTATCGCTATTACTGGTGTGTGTGCCTAGTAATAAAGCACTTTCTTTGCTGAGTTCAGTTGGCCCTAAGTCCTTTAAAAGCCAGTCACATTTCATAAATGGACTAGACTTAGATTTTAGTCCAATAATTAAGTTATTACACTTGGCATGGTCAGCTCCCTTGATACTGTTTGTGCTGTACTTAAAACAGTACGGACATATTTCAGTAAGAGAGCTTCTGAATTTTTTTTAAGGGATACTGGTATTTGCTTATCATCTTGAAGGTTCACCCCATTATTTCTATACCATATTGCCCAAATCCTCTAACCCAGGGGTCTTAAACATGCGGCCCTGTTGCCCACAAAATGATTGGCATCACAAGGTGTCATGAGAGATAACAAGGGTGTTTAGGCCCTTGAGCCATCAAAAATGTCCTCATCCGGCCCTAGAGCCTTGCTCTAAGCCATCAGTTTTCTCTGTACTTTTATCTTTTCATTCCCGGCATTGTATACACTCGGTGTCTTTGTTTTCTTAGTTGGCTGAATATCAGAATTAGCTGAATACACTAGGTGTAAGTAATGAGTAATGCCATGCAGATAACAACTGCAAAAACTGATTGGTTTTCAATTCACAAAATGAAGCTTTGAAGAGAACAAGTCTTGACTGCATGTGGGGAAAAGGTCAAGTTTAACCAGTGTCTGCATATTATGCTTTGGAATTAATCATGAAAATTTGCTTTAAGCTGTTTAAAATTAATGGCCCCTGCGGATGTACTTGGAATCAAATACCACTTGAGATACATAGGTCATGCTTAATGCCAGTCATTGCTAATGCTGTATCCACTGTATCAAAGTTGGCATCATACCTGCTGTGGCATATAAGTTTTATTACTTGGTGTGTCTAAGTCTGTTTGGTTAGTCTGAAGTGTTAATAGGACTGAATCTAAGTGGTCCATACAGCTGTCGGGAATAATTTGGGAGTTGAAAGGTCATGGTGACCTATTTTTAGTATCGAGTGGAACTTAATTACTGAATTAGTAAGCCTCAGTATTTAGAATTAATTTCTAAGTGTATTGCATAAATCATAGAATAAAAAAATTGGGATCAGAATTTTATTTCCGTCATTTTATTGGTGGTCCTTCCAGTTGAAGTGCTCTTTAGCTCACCTAACCAAAAAGGCCATGTTGACTTATAATAATTTAATGAGGACTTCGTTGACTTGATATTAATAATATTAATAATAATGATGATGACTTTGTACAGTCCCTAATCTTTAGAAGCTCTACAACATATATAATGATATGACAACAACAAAAATACCCCCAAAAAAACAAACACCATGAAATCAGAAAATGTAAAAACTTGCTGAAAATATTTAAGGTAGGAAACATTATTGGGTCTTTAAATTTGTTCTTGCAGTCGAAAAAGGTAAGTTTTAAGAGTACACTTGAAGGGGATCACTGTGTCATTGTGTCTGATTTCAATGGGCAGTTTGTTCCATGTTGCTGGTCCCTGGTATGCAAAAGAACGTTGTCCATATGACTTTGTTTTTATAATGGGAATAATGAGTATACGATTGTCAGAAGAGGAGCAAAAGTATCTTGCTGGTGTATACACATGGGTGAGGCCAGATAGGTATGTTGGAGTCCGTCAGTGAAAAATAGCACAGAGAACAAATTGTGTATTTTATTCTGGATCGATTTGGATAGCCAGTGTAGGGTACAGAACAGCGGGAAGATGTGCTCTGATCATGGTACTCTAAGGATGATTTGAGCAGCTTTGTTTTGAACTGTTTTGAAGTTTATGGAGGAGACATTGAGACGAACCAGACAGATAACAAGTTACAATAGTCCAGTCTTGAAAGTACTAATGAACACACAAGCGTTTTAGTAGCATCAACTGACAGCTTTTTGTGAATCGAGCTGATGTGTCTCAGCTCAAGATATGCAGCCTTGCATATGTTCATGACATGTTGGTGCAATATGAGAGTACTGTCCAGAGTAACAACTAGGTTACTGTGAATATAATGTTATTGTTTGAGTTGAAGGATGTGAATGAGAATGTCCTTATGTTGTGATTAGAATGGCCTCAGTTTATTATCATTCATCTACAGTTTATTTCATGTCATCCATAATTTCACATCAGAAATGCACCTTTCTACTCCTTAGATGGTAGCATCAACTTCAGTTGGGTGGCTAGACTTAAAGTTTGAACTTGCATCCAGTGTTGCAAAGAGCATAATGGTTCGTCAGTTCACAGTGCTATTTTCAACTTCTCTGCAAAAACCACAAGATTCATTTTACTGCAGCAGTAATGTGTGTGTGTGTGTGTGTGTGTGTGTGTGTGTGTGTGTGTGTGTGTGTGTGTGCAGGCATGCATGTGTGCCTCATAATAATTTTCTTGACCAAAACTTCCTTACCATATCAGATCAGATGTGAGAAGTTGAGCCCTTGTGCAGCCACGTTTCACATTCATGCACAAGAAGCCAGTGCTCTACCCTATCCAACTGAAGTCCCACAAAGTCGAAAGACTCTTGAACAAAATCTCAACTACTGCCAATTTCTTTTGCATAGCTAGAAGTCAGCCTGACAAGTGTATCATTTAACCCAATACACTACCTTATTACAACATTTGCCTTTCACACTAATGTATTACAGGTGAGCTAGATATGCAGGTTTAGCTGGCTTCTTGCTTTCAATATTTATGAGAGATGATTGCTTTACAGGACCACCTGTCTTTCAAGACCGATTGTACTTTATTGAATCTTGGTTTGGTATAATTTGGAATAATAAATGTTTATGGTGCAATTGGGTACCATGTAGAAGTCCAGGGATGTCAGTTTCCTTCAGTTAAAAACTGTACAGTACTTGTCCTAATTTTGTATGGTAATATTTCTGTGCTGTTTATGTCGCATTTGTTTAAATGTCAGTTACAAATACTGCGTTCCAGGTGCAAGGGGGAAAATTAACTACATCAGATCTTTAATCATGAATTTGTTAATTGTTGCACAACATATAGTTTATTCTGTGTTTCAGACTTTATTAAAAAATATGCCTGATTATATCAACTTGCTCTTCCTATAGGTTAATTAAAATAAACAGTACTGACATAGTAAGCACGTTGCAATGCAATATGTCAGTTGAAAATAGTTCCGCACACAAGATTTTGTGAAAAGACAGACAAATGATTGAATTGATGATGAGACAGACATCACTAAAGAAATACACCTTATGACCGGTTTAAGAAAAGCCATACCTAATTGGTAAACAGTACATGTATTAAGAAAAGCAAAGAAACCCATAATGGATCCAGAAAAAAATTCTTATAGTTTGTTATAGAATATCACGGATATACACATTCTTTGTTTTTATCTTTGTAAACATTTCCTACTAACTGTCCATCTTTATGTTCAGTCTAGAAGCTGATACAGCTAAATTACTTCAGTCAGGTGTTTGAATATCATACATGTGAGTCAATAGGAAATTCCTAAATAGAATTTTAACCTGGTATTGAGATTGTACTAGTTGTTACCAGTATGAAGATACATCTACATTTGTATGTGTGTATATATATATATATATATATATATATATATATATATATATATATATATATATATATATATATATATATATATATATATATATATATATATATATATATATATATATATATATATTGCCTGATCTTATCATATAACTTTTACTAAGGTAAAATTAGATTACTAATTTTCAGAGATTGGTTAGGTTTGAATTAGAAATTTGGTTCAGGATGGTAATATTACACTTATGACTTTATGTTTATTTTTACTTACACGCTTTTTCGCTCAGAGTCAGGGAAAAAACTTGGGAATTTTACCAGATTATTCTGGTTATGGAACATTTCAGGGTCAGGTGAGAATCCATTTCTGTTTACCCTGTCAGTCCACAATGCTCCCCTGTTTTTTAATAACATTTAATCGCTGTGGCATTTTTGGTTGACATTTTGTTCTTTTTAATTACTGCAATACCCTCATTGTAGCAGAGATGAGCTTTGATCATAACCTTCATCATAATGGTTAATACGGTGAAATGCTATGCATATTGGGATGGATATAAAAATACTCAATTAATTACCTAATCCCTTCTTACAGTAAACTTTTAATTTTCTTCCTTGTTTCTTGCTATCCTGTGGATTTTGGATTTGTCAGTTTCTGATAATCACCAGGGGCTTCTGTGGTATTCTTATTTGGCTTAGTCTAGGCATTGGGGTTGACTTTTAGAACAAGCTTTGCATGTTTCATTACTTAAATCTCCTATTGAAAGAGTAAGCACCTACTTATAATTTCTGGAGTTTCATATTTGTATGGATAAATTCATGCAACATTTCAATTGTGGTCGGGGATATTTTGCCCCTCCCCCCTTCCAATAAGTCATAATTTTGATTATGTTGTCATTTATTATATGATCAGTAACTCAAACATTATCACACAGCAAACCATATTATTTTTATTATTATTTTTACACGCAAAATGACTAGCATGTAATTTGTATACTAAATGGTGATAAAAGGAGATTCTAGACACAAGAAATTCTGAACCACAAGCAGCACATGATATGTTCAGTTTAAAGCAAATATTGTCAATGCAGGATGAATCAGTCAGAGTGTGTATGTGTGACAGACATGGAAAGTGAACTTTCAAGAAGGATGTTTTAGCAACTCCAGATATAAGTTTTATGTTGGCTGCTACAGATAATTTTTTTTGCACATAACTGCTTGCTTTCATTTAGCCTCAGGTTTGAACATACAATTAGACTGAAATTTGTGTTTTACCATGTACTGTGCACTGTTTGAAAGAAGTCTGTCAAAGCATAATGTACTAGTATACGTCTATCTTGAAAAAAGAGTGGACTGCGGTTGTAGATGGAGACTAAATGTGGAATTAATTTACAGTTGCAAGAATATTTAATTTTTGCTGAATTTCTTTTGAGTCTATGCTAGTGGGAAGTGAGACATAATAGTCACTTTTCTGACTGTCCTTGCTATCACTTTTGACGTCAGATTTCTGACTGTCCTTGCTATCACTCTTGACGCCATATTTCTGACTATCATTGCTATCACTCTTGATGCCAGATTTCTTACTGTCCTTGCTATCACTCTTGAGGCCAGATTTCTGACTCCATGAGGCCAGATTTCTTACTGTCCTTGCTATCACTCTTGAGGTCAGATTTCTGACTTTCCTTGCTATCACTCTTGAGGCCAGATTTCTTACTGTCCTTGCTATCACTCTTGATGCCAGGTTTCTGACTCGCCTTGATATCACTCTTGACATCAGATTTCTGACTGTCCTTGCTATCACTCTTGATGCCAGATTTCTGACTGTCCTTGCTATCACTCTTGACACCAGATTTCTGACTGTCCTTGCTATCACTCTTGACACCAGATTTCTGACTGTCCTTGCTATCACTCTTGACACCAGATTTCTGACTGTCCTTGCTATCACTCTTGATGCCAGGTTTCTGACTGTCCTTGCTATCACTCTTGACGCCATATTTATGACCGTCCTTGCTATCACTCTTGATGCCATATATCTGATTGTCCTTGCTATCACTCTTGATGCCAGATTTCTGACTGTCCTTGCTATCACTCTTGACACCAGATTTTTGACTGTTCTTGCTATCTTGACGCCAAATTTCTGACTGTCCTTGCTATCACTCTTGATGCCAGATTTCTGACTGTCCTTGCTATCACTCTTGACACCAGATTTTTGACTGTTCTTGCTATCTTGACGCCAAATTTCTGACTGTCCTTGCTATCACTCTTGAGGCCAGATTTCTGATGCGATTCTGATCAGATTTGGAATATTTGCTTACATCATCAAGATCCCAGGAAAGTTTGATAATAAGTGATGAGATGATTTTGCATTTGATTGGCTGAGCTTGATGCCAGTTTGAAGGCTGTATTATTTTTGTTGATTTTTATTAGAATTAGAAATTATGCTAATTTTAAGACCTTGGACAAATGTGATTATGAGTGAGATGCACACTTATAAATGGGCATGGTATTGAATTCGGTTGGTTTAAACTGTTGCCCCTTTGGAAACCATTTTTCTTATTTGATCAAACTTTAACTGTGGGTTTGTCATTTCTAGCTTGGATGGGTTTTGATAAAGAGATATCCTTGCATATTAATTATATAATCTTTCATCTAATTGACTGAGCTTGTTACCACTCCGGAGGCTGTATCTGTGATCCAATTTTTAAAAAACTAAATTATGTGCTTATGTCATTAAGATCTTGGACAGTTTCGATAATGAGAGAGAAACATGCTTAATATTGAGATGAACTTTAACCTGATTGGCTGAGATTAATATCATTCTGTAATCATGGTCTTTAAAAAATATTCATAAGTAGGTGGAATGGATGCATATTCATGAGCTGATCTTGCATCTAATTCATAGAGCTTCGATGACTTAGATTCTGAACAGAGGCAGTGCATTTAGATTTTCTTGATAAGATCACCCACACATTACAGCTTCATTACAAAAGTCCATCTGTTGGAAATTTGTAGTTTAAATTTTTGTCTTGTTCTTGTAATAAAGTCATCTCTGAGCCAGGTATAAATGTACTTCATTGATCTTTTAGCTCTGTTGGATGTAAACTGCAAAAACCTATGGGATGGTCTGTTGTCCATCATCAGTACATCCAAAACAATTTTTTTTTATCACTACTCCTCCATAACTATTTTGAAAGATTTCCTTGAAACTTTTCACTCGCGTACATTCCATGATATAATTGGTCCTCAGTAAAAACAGTGCCATTTGGACATCCACCATGGCAGACATATTGCATCTCTTTCAGACTGAAAAGTCTTTTTGACAAGGAGGTTTTAGCAGAACGCTTATGATGTCTAGTTGGTCTTAAAGGAAAACAGTTGATCTAATGTCTGTAATCTTTATTATCTTGTTAATGCTACATTGTTAATTCTAATTCTAAATGCATTAATAATTTTTTTTTCATACTTAGGATGAATCATTTTTAAGTTAATTTAATCCATTTTGTTGCATGCACATTTGCCCCATTGGCATTGAGGTCAAGGTCATAGAGAATATCTTTGTTCATGTTTTGGTTCATAAGTTTTTTTTAATTTGCAGTTGCTGTCCTTGAATGCCTAGATAGATTTTCTCCATATTTAAGATGAATCATTATGAAACCAAGGCAATTCATTCTGTGACACACATACTTGTTTCTTTGAACTTGAGGTCAAGGTCACCATCATAGAAAATGTATATTGTGGTTTTAGTCAAAGTTTTTTTGTTATTTGCTTGTTTGCATATCTAAATGGATTATGTTCATAAATTTGATGAATCGTTATGGTGCTACATTGCTAAGACATTTATTCTATGAAATGCTTGTTTGCATATCATTTTAATGGATTATGTTCATAAATTTGATGAAATTACATTGCCAAGACATTTGTTCTATGAAATGCTTGTTCAGCAATTAAGGCCTAGTCTTTCTAGATGGAAATTCTGCAAGATGACCTCGAAGATATAATATACCATTCATATTACCCTTGTTGTCAGATGATAATCCCATGCATGATATAAAGCCCATGACCTGACCCATCCCCCTGGTACTATGAGTGCCAAATATTGAAGATGTTTTTTGCTTAGTGGAGAATTTCAATGGATCAGCCTAATTGGCCTATTACTGGAGAAAAACTAGTGATTTTTACTAGATCATTATTCTTGAATTCAATGTTTTTAAATTTTGATTTGAATAATTTAGAATTTTGGAACTTTTTGTGATTATCTTAAAATTTGAGTCCCTGCTTGTAAGCAGAATTTCAGTGACATTGACAGTCAAATTATCATAGCAAATTTTAATTTGATTTGGTTGGTGGTTTGGTTTGGTTTGGTTTGGTGTTTCACGACACAACCATACAAATTGGATATATATATATCTGGGACAGTTTGAGTCAATTAAGTGCCTTGAACAAGGACACACTATGATTGCTCACCTGAGTCTCATGGTTGGACATGTCCAGTAGATTAACCACTATGCCATCATAACTTTGCCTCCATTAAGAAGACTGCTTTGGGTCTAACGGAGAGACAGTTTGGGAGTCTTCAACTTTAATTTTCTTTGCTAAAAAAATGTTTCGAGAATAGACAAGTTTTGTTGTTAATATTGTACTTTTGTGTAATTAAGTTAGAATGTAAACATTCCCACACAACTTTCATGTTATTCCTGGGTGTTTTTCTCCACTGTAAGCATTCTGAATTTTAATATACCAAAGTCCCTGTGTTGCCTTGCATGTAAGCAAACTTTGTAGGCACATTCCCTGATGAGATTGAAAGTAGATAAATTATGCATGCTGAGTCTTAAACTCATTCAACTATAGACCGCTCCGGTGGCATAGTGGTTAGAGCGTCCACCATGGAAGCGGGAGGTTGTGGGTTCGATCCCCCGATGAGTCATACCAAAGACTTACAAAAATGGTGCTAACAGCTGCCTCGCTTGAAGCTCAGCATTAAGAGGTTAGTGTTAGGACTGGTCGGCCTGGTGTCAGTATAATGTGACTGGGTGGGACATCATGCTACATGTCTGCGACATGATGCCCCAGTGCTAGACATCACTATAAACTGCCTCCCAGTTAAAGCTGTGTTAAAAATCCTAATCAAACAAACAAACAAACAACATTCAACTATATTAAAGGTTGGTGCGTTCAAGCGGAAATAAAGTACCCAATATTTCACTTAGTTTTACTAATCATGTTAAATGATTGTGAACAGAAAATCATGAAGAGAAATTATGGTGAAGAGTTATTTGTTCTTGCAGAATAAAGTCATGAATGTGAAAATTATCCCCTGATTTGATTGTCCATGTTGAAGATGTAATAATTTTTGCTTCAGAAAAATGTCTCCATAATTGGAAATTTGTCTTAAACTTCGTTAATGAGATAATCATTAAATATTACCCAATTAACTTCATTTTCAGTAGATTGAAAAAACTTGAAATATTGATTAAAGACTTTGAAAGTACAGCATAGGTAAAGCACAAGGTCATATGCATGAAAATTTGTATTAAACTATATTAAACTCTGGCTGCATTGACAGAGATATATCTACTGTGAGGTGTCTTAAAGACTCCTTGCTTTCCATTTGACCTTGAACTACTCTGGTGGCCTAGTGGTTAGAGTATCCACCTCAAATGTGGGAGGTCGTGGGTTTGCCCCAAGCCAAGTCATACCAAAAGACTTACAAAAATGGCACTATCAGCTGACTTGTTAGGTGATCAGAACTAAGAGGTTAGTCTTAGGACTGGTCAGCCTGGTGTCAGGATAATGTGACTGGGTGGGACATGATGCTACATGACTGCAGTATGATGCCCCTGTGCTAGTCAGCACTATAAACTGTCAAACTGCAGACATCATAGCAATATGACTGAAAAATTGTTAAAGCTATGTTAAAAATTTAAATCACACACACACATTACAGTCAGGAGCAATGATAACGTTTTCTTTGGATCAGTTGTGTTGATTCCTCTTTTGGAATCACTTTAAACTGCCGCTATGCAGACATCATAGCGATATGACTAAAAAATTGTTAAAGCTGCATTTTAAAAAATCCATTAGACCTTGACCAACCCCATCTATGTTTACATAAGTGATTGATATTTGTGTTGCAAATGATATAAAGTGCCTTGCCCAAGGTCAAAACACAGAAGCCAACCCAGGTTGATCCTGTGTTAAGAATTGAACCACACCCTTTTGTTTGTATATCTGGAATACAGATCTCATAACCACAGTGGTCCCTGTCATTGCTAATCTCTATTTGTGACATAGGAGAGGGATACTGGAGCCCATTTTACATCTGATTTTCATTTCTTGACTTGAGATTCTTCAACAAGATATTAGAAAATATGGATCCTAGTCATCTCCAAGGACTAAAACTAACATATGACTTCTACAGAAAAGAAATATACATGTATATGCAAGGAAAAACATTTTAAGATAATACATAAGATGATTTTCCAATTTGTCAGGTTGTAAATGCAGATATCCATGTACATGCTAATGCATAAATTGAAAAACACTTGTCAGTGGATATAAATGTTTTCTGTTTAATGATGCATTTACTCGCATCTTTCTTATCCAATCAAATGCTGTGAAATTGACAATGTTTATATTTCAACATTAATAAAAAGCTGCATTTAGGGTTTCTGACTAAATTGACATGAATAAATTTCATAGGGTTTGTATTGTTTTGGGGTTTCTTTTAGAGCAGAAGTGTTTATGAGATGGTCTGTTGTCTATTGTATGTTGTCCATCTGTTTGTTACCCCAAGTTTGTTGGAGGATTGCCATTATTTTTTACACTGACATTCATCCGATGGTGCCACTCAAGACATCCAATATGGCTGCCACGGTGCTCATCTTGAAAATCTTTTTATCATTACTCCTTCTGAACCAATTATCATATCAACATGGAGTTTTCACTTAAAGTCTTCTTATGGTCACAAATAAATATGGTGACAATTTGCTCTCTTATATGGCCACCACGGTGAAAAAAAATGTATAACTACTTCTTGTAAATGAAAGATATTGTTGCCATGGGGTCTTCATCAGACAACTTCTTATAATGTCTAGCTGGTCACAAATGAAAAAGACACTGCTTGCAAATTCAATATGGCCAGCACAGAAACATGCGATTGTTGCTAAATGACTTCTTTTGATGTTTAGTCAGTCCACAGTGAAAATGGTACTGGTCAGATATTTAATACTGCCACCACAGTAGCCAATGTGAAAGTTGTGCAGCCATTTGTCCTGAATAAATGACCATGCCAGCATAGGGATTTCAGTCAAAGACTTTTTACAATGTCTTGTTATAAATGTAAATGGTGCAGATATGACTTTCAGTATGGCCACCAAAATGGCCATCTGTTGACATCCTGTCATCACTACTTCTAAACGGCAGGTCATATCGATATTTTGTTTTCACGAAAAAGCTTCATATGATGTCTGGTTGTTCCTGAATGAAATGTTGCTGATCTGATATTGAATATAGCCACAGTGGCAGTAACCTTGTAAATCTTGCGACTAACTTCAAAATAGAAGCCTTATTAGCATTTGGTTTCAACCAAAAGATATCTTATAATGTCTTGTTGATTTTTTAATGATGTTTTGTTGGTTCTGAATGAAAATGATTCCAGTCTGACACCAAGCATGGCAGCTAATTTGAAAATTTTGTTTTTGCTTAAGAATAAAATTCCAATATGGTTTTAAATACTCAGCAGTTGAAAGGGAAAACATGATCTTCTTTTGAACTCCAGAAAATTCATTATGACCAGTAGAACGTCAAGAGACTCCTGATTGTTCTTGGTGAGAATGGTTACATTTCAATATTGATGATTATTCTGTTCTTTGCAAAATTAGTTCTTTATTTTTATTTTTCTCACATACTTATATTCACCTGTATGATATTTATTTATTTGTTTTAGGAAAACAAAGGATATATTGGGCCAGAACTTAGTAGCATTCTGCCCGTAAGTCTGCACCAATAACCTTCATAACTATACCAGCCAACCTCTTTATCCTATATTAATCCTATCCTAATTTCTGATCAGGATTTGGGACAACATATCCCCTCTTTTTTCATGCAGCCATTGGGACAATTATTGCTTGACATTTTCTCTTTTGGAACACAGGAACATCCCATGAATGTTGTCTCATTGTCACACAATCTTTGGAATAGTTATTGCTGGATGGTTTCTCCTTTTGGGAAACTGAAACATACCTATAATTTCTTCATGTGTCCAATGTTGCATGAGCTTTTAAGCAAGTCTTGTGATCTGCCTCATGTTGGGACACTACAGTGAAACATCTCTGATTGAACAACTGCAATCACAGCTTTGGTAAAGTGGGACTTTTTAAATTCTTTTGTTTTTTGCAACACATGGACAACTTTGGGATCCTCACACTACAGGATATTATGTTGCTTTTGGAACAATCTCTTTTTTATTTTGTAACACTTTTCCTTCTTTGGGACCCTGGTACTTATTCCTTCTTTCAATCAAAACTCCAAGTTTGAATCAGTTGTTATTCTGTCATCTAATTATTTTTATAAAAATAACTTTCTTTTGTCACAAGGCCAAGTAAGTTTATGGCATTATCCAGCATCTATCATGTATGGTCCACCATCGATCAACAATTCCTCTCTGTAACTAATTTTGAATGATGCACATGCCTTGTTTCAGGAAACTTGCTTATAGAGCATCCTGACATGAATGCTTCTCATCAAATGCAAGCACTGTTACTTACAATAGA
Source organism: Unio pictorum (assembly GCA_030141615.1). NCBI lineage: Eukaryota > Metazoa > Mollusca > Bivalvia > Unionida > Unionidae > Unio > Unio pictorum. Next base: position 16,707,457 of record JARLTB010000029.1, on the reverse strand, counting down.
AACATCTTTAAATGATTTCTCATAAATTGCTGAACAGAGTTGGCATGAAGACATTTTGACATTGAACAAATGTTGCTAATTTGCTCTTAAATGGTGTCACTGTTGCAAAAAGTAGAGATACCTTTAGGTCACTTTAAAACAACATAATTTGACTATATTTTACAGAAGGCATTCTGGCTTAAAGAGTTTTGGTTTGCATAAATGATGCTGCTCCACTATTGAATATGGCCATTAGTACTGAAAATACAACAACCTTGAAACAACTTCATTTAAGAAAAACAGTTATCAAAAGTGTCCTTGTGTAAGTCTTTGAATATGTACCAATGATGCCAATCTGCTATATAAAGTAACTGTCATTAATTTTAAAAAAAATTGTAAAATTTTTAATATCAGAAAGCATCATAATAAAACAAGATGTTTGGGCCAGCAGTCCATAAGTGCTTTTAGGTAGTTGTTGCTCAGGTAACTGACCTCAGCCTGACTTGGGCCTCTTCTTTTTCTGTGTATCAAAATGGTACATGTTGGACAATGATACTGTCCATGTTTTAGACATTAAAATCAAGCTGTTTTTGTCCAGATAGTTTTGTTATGAACTTAATTCATGTCGAGTTTTCTTTTCTAGGTGCATATAGAAAAAAATTCTCAGATACCCATTCTATGAGAAATACATATTATTCGATAATAGTTTATTGCCTTTAGCTCATTTATTTGTATGGGAACCTTAATAAAGGTGACCTTGATAAAATACAAAAAAATGGCTGATTCTCAATGTTGTTGATCTTTAGATGATGAGTTTGTTGGGGAAATGCTGGCTGATCATAGTAATTGATTTATTTTTACAGTTAGGAAATATATCAGAATTCTGGAGCTGGAAAATCTTAATGGAGATACATGTACCAGTGAGAGATTTTGATCCCAAAAGCAGCATTAAATATAAATCTGGTGTACATGCTGGATGGATAAAAACAGATGGCATTGTGGTCATCCCTTCATTTCAGCAGTATTTCAAAATTAAAAGTATGGCAGACAAACAATTAATAGACAGTTTGAACGTCGAGTGCCCTTTTTTTTTCTCGTTACACATTTGTCCTGATCATGTGTTACAAAGTCATATAGCAGTAGTATTAAAGGTTATGATAAATCAAATAAATTAGAATTTATATATGAAATTAAAAGTAAAGAGTTTTATTTGATCTAAATACCTCTGAACAAGTAAACTAGGGCATTAATGCACTTAAAAATCATAATACAGTCAAACCTGTCTTGAAAGACCACTGCTATGTGAGACCATCTGTCTTGAGAGACCACATTCTCAATGCACAATTTTATTGATTTTATAGCATTGTGACCTGTAATGAGAGACCACCTGTCTTGAGAGACCATACATTTTTGGCAAAAGAGGTGATCTGTCAAGACAGGTTCTGCTGTAGAACATTGTGGAATAGTACATCTGCCATAGTACTTTAGTAGTTGATAATTCAACAAAGTTAAACTTTGGCTTATGTTAGTGAAAAATATTATTTTGGTGCAGAATTATCCAAGCAACAATACATGTGAGCTATCAGAGTGGGTTCTCAGTTCATGACAGTATTCGTGCACAGATTAGGAACCGCTTAAGTTGAGAATGAACAAATATATGCCAATATAACTAAAGGCAACAGCTTTTAAAGATTTTTATTTCAATATGGGTGGGTCAGGATGAAAGAGAGATTAATATTAAAGTGTTATGTAAATATTGAACTATGGCTGTTTTTTACTTCCCGTTATATTTGTTATTCTCCCCCTATATATTTATGACAAGGGGGAAAATCAGTCTTGATCAAATCCTAGGAGGATCTCTGTATCTGAGGATAGAGTTAGCCATTAAGTGACTTAATAATAAAAGCAGGATTTTTAGTGTAGAGGCGATTGGAGTAAAGTGTCTTGCACAAGTGTCCGGGTATGCAGTTATCTGAGGGTATCAGCGGTTTTAGTTATAAATGGGTATCCAAGGATGTAATTATCCGTGGGTATCGGAGGATTTAGTTATCAATGAGTATCGGACAAGCCTCGTGGGGAGACAAATAATATAACCCCTAGGCTGGGATTTCATTGTCTCTGTCCAAACCCCAACATAGATTCTATATATCTGGGGATGTAGTTAGCCATGGGTATACAGGTATCTGGGGATGTAGTTAGCCATGGGTATCAGAAAGTGTAAGTTAGCCAGTAGTCATGGTTATCTGAAGATGGTGTTAGCCATGGGTATATTAGGGTGTAAGTTAACCATTAGCCATGGGTATCTGAGGACATAGGTAGGATATACAAATAAATATACAGTAATCTAATTTCATGTGATAAATTATGTATATACGCCAGTTTTTTTGGTGCTGGAAATAAAAGTGTAAAACATGTCATAATCATTTAGTAGTAAATGTGAGCAAAGACCCAGCAATATTGTAGCCCTAGGGCATGGTAAATAGGATGAGTTTTGCCAGCTGAAATCATATTGCAATATAGATAATTGTCTGGTGTGTGAATCAAAACCATCTACCAATACCAACTGTCACTCAATTTGCTGAGCATGTAGTTTTATTCTAATTAACGTGTTCTGCTAACTCTGTTTCAACTTTTTTATTTTATTTCTTGTTTTTTGAGATGGATCATGCTTATGGTAGTGAAAATAAATCACATGATATTAACAGATAAGACTAGATTTGCCTAATCTCCAATGATGGTTTCACATACAGATAAGTTATGGTTGATTGATTTTTTGAGTGTGGTTTCACATACAGATAAGTTATGGTTGATTGATTTTTTGAGTGTGGTTCAGACACAGTGGATGAGTACTTCATCTGGATTATTTTACACTTTCTATAAGCACCGACATCATGCTGCCAGTGATTATCAATTTCACCATTCTGTTTGTCACCAGTTGCAAATCATTGCAAGGCTAAATGTAATTGGGTTTGTCCTGTCGGACAGGTGACTTGGAACTTGTTTACATAAATTTTACTCCAGCTACGATGTACATAATATGAAATCGGCATAAAATGCCACTTGTGCAATCGATGTTTGTCTTAAAAAAGTGACTTGCCCTTCCTTAGTCACCACTTGTAAATATTTTAGGAGTCAACTTTTCAAGCCCTGCATGACTTTTCAAGAGCATTAAATAGATACTTCAAATCTGACTATGGCCATGTAAATGCAAACTGTTTTATGCTATGTGGACCTTGAACCATATTTATATTTTTAAAGTGAATTTTCACAAATGGAGTGTGATAGAAATAAGTTTCATCCTTATGTAGCACTTATGTTTTGTTACAGGTAAAATACAAATCTCATGCCAGAGCCTAAGGTATACTAAATTGCTGGATCAGAGCTACACGATATTAAATTCAGGTAGCCCTGTGGGTTTGCTACATGTTTATGATTTTGTTATACATTTTCAAAAAAAATACAACTTATAAAATGTTTCATAAAAGAGAATATCATGGCTCAGAAGAAGCAAGAGGCTAATTGGCATTAAAAGGCTAATTGGTGTTAAAAGTGCCTTTGGGCTATCAAGTTATTTTCCTGGAACAACTCGATTTCGAACTCACTGCATAATATAACCAATCAGTTCAAATTTGTTAAAAGTACCATATTAAAAAACCAACCAAGTAAACTTTATAAAACTATACAAATGCACCTTATTAAACAAACCTAAATAGCATACACTATATGTGTCTATATATATATATATATATATATATATATATATATATATATATATATATATATATATATATATATATACATACACCAGTATATATATATATTATATAGTGACCTTTTAAGAATAACTTAAGTCATGTTCTTGCATGCTCATATTATATTAATGCACATGATACTAACCACGAGCAAACTTTTCATGCACTTTTAACCTTTCATCCTATACTTACCAAATGTGATAACCATTTTAAAACAAGTACATATATCATTAATATGCCTTGTAACTTAATTACATTTGTCATTCGCTTACATGGCTCTTTTGCGGACTGGTTCCTTTTAACCAGTACACAAATCATAAGAATTTTTTAATAATTTTGCAATTCCAGCACATACAGGTTGTTATGCATAATATCTTGTAAAATGTGAAATTGGTTGTTATGCACAATATCTTGTAAAAATGTGAAATTGGTTGCTATGCATAATATCTTGTAAAATGTGAAATTGGTTGTTATGCATAATATCTTGTAAAATGTGAAATTGGTTGTTATGCATAATATCTTGTAAAATGTGAAATTGGTTGTTATGCATAATATCTTGTAAAATGTCTCTCATAAGGAAGTATTACTACATATTACTGTGTAGTGTAAATGTATTCATTTTTCATGTTAGATTTATATTTTTATATATTGCACAGGAATTCAAATCTGACAATTCCAGCACATACAGGTTGTTATGCATAATATCTTGTAAAATGTGAAATTGGTTGTTATGCATAATATCTTGTAAAAATGTGAAATTGGTTGCTATGCATAATATCTTGTAAAATGTGAAATTGGTTGTTATGCATAATATCTTGTAAAATGTGAAATTGGTTGTTATGCATAATATCTTGTAAAATGTGAAATTGGTTGTTATGCATAATATCTTGTAAAATGTGAAATTGGTTGTTATGCATATCTTGTAAAATGTGAAATTGGTTGTTATGCATAATATCTTATAAAAATGTGAAATTGATTGTTATGCATAATATCTTTTAAAAATGTGAAATTGGTATCAGTGTACTGTTCACACTAGCTTGTATGTTGGGTCCAGCTGCAAGTATCTTATACCATAATCTTCAATCTTATAGGATCTGGGTCAGTGATGATGGTTCTACTTATTAATCTTAACAATGTACATAGACCTATCTCTGCCAGGACATTATGCCATGGCAGGCCTGGGTCTGTGCAATTTGCAGCTAGATCCAATTTATACAGGAATGTATATACAGTAGTATGTGTTTATCATGAATTATATATCACTTGTGAATTTCCAAGGTATTTGAAAGTTTTAAAAAGTTTCATACTGTATATACTTGTTTCTAAATCTAGTCTCTCATAAGGAAGTATTACTACATATTACTGTGTAGTGTAAATGTATTCATTTTTCATGTTAGATTTATATTTTTATATATTGCACAGGAATTCAAATCTGACAATTATTATGGTAGGATATTTATTGTATATTGTGTAGTTCTGTCATCAATCATAAATTCAAGGATTTTTTAAGTAAGTCAAAACAGGGCCTCGCGTGGCCGAATGGTCTAAAGCGCTCTCCGTTACGGATCACTGCCATCTCACCTCTATCCATGTGGGTTCGAGTCTAAGATTCAGCTAATGTAGTTATGTGAGAAAGCTTGCCAGTAGTTTCTCGTGGGTCGGTGGTTCTTTTAGGGGGTTTTCCTGGGTTCTTCCTCCGCCAATAATACTGGCCGCCATGTATAGCCTATCGTGTGCTGAAAAATGGCGTTAAACCCTAAAAAACAACAACAACAAGTAGGTCAAAACTGTTTGGGAAAATGAATTGTACAAGATGTAGGGGATTGACGATACATATTGTGTTAAGTACTGAATCCTAAATGAAACTATTTTTTGCATCTGCCTCAAAGATTGGTAGTCCAGTGGTATGTACATTTTAATTATATATCCCTTTTATCTTTTTCTGTTTCATTTATTTTCTACAGTTAAATCTTGTTTTAACATTATAAGCTTTTGGGATATTGAAGTCTTTAGATTGAAATTGGTTTTGGAAAGGGTTGCAATTTTTCTTTCCTGCTATTTCATGAAAAGAGGTTGTGACATTGTATCTTGGTTTCCATCCATCCAGATGGGTGAGTCCATATGTGAAAATAGGTATGCAAAGGTGGAAAGGGAATTATGTTATTATTGTTTTATTTTCATAACTCTTGTTACCACACCTATGTAAGTGTAATGAGACTTAACCTTTATGATCTCTCCTGTGTATGTGTGATAAGATTAAAACCTTATTTTCTTGCCCGTGTAAGCATCACAAACACCATATATTTTGGTCTTGTACTTAAGACAGGGAATGGTGAATGTTTGGAACAGGTGAGAATCACTCAAAGAACAAAGAAAAACAATGGAAAATGCACAAATAATATATGTTTTGACTTTCAGCACTAATAATAATGCACACACTACCACATTTCCACTAAGTCTTCCTCTTATAATAATGAAATGTTAAAAGATATATATATATATATATATATATATATATATATATATATATATATATATATATATATATATATATAGCCAGAAAGCTAAGGAGACACTCCCACTTCAGTATCACCCTTTACCAGCAGAAATGCTCGTTGAGATCTGTAGGGGCACACACACCCTTTCTGCACTTCAAATCAACCATTCACAGGCCAAAAAGCTCAGTGAGGACTGTGAGGTCCCACATCTATCTTTGACTGACTGTTTTATATTCTCAAAAGACCTTAATGTATGTATGACAGCTTGCCTTGCTTTTAGCCAGGGTATCTTGTAGCAACTCACTCTTATCCTTAAAATCACAACATCTGTATTGCTTGGTATGTCCTGTATTCACTCTAGGTAACATGTGATGCTCAAAACTGTTGATTTTATGGGTTTGTGTGACAGTAAGCATAATGAGACCTTTATTGTCTTGCCAGTTTAAGCATGGCCAGATATAGATCTCACTTTTTTGACTGATGATGGTGACATCCTCATGTTAAATTTTGTGTTCATACTTTTGCAAGTCCGAGACATTGGTGGGGTGGTAATATCATTGCACAGATGCAGGTAAGATGTAGGGTTGATTGGAACCTTTGTAATATTTCACAAAGCGATGCAGACAAAAAATGTATAAGAAGAGATCAAAACCCTTCTCTGCTAGAAAATATGTTGCATGGTTCATATAGTATAGTAATGTTGTACATAGGATCCCAAAAACAGGTACTCTCTGTGCCCCTCTCTTCAGATCTGAGGGACATGAACCTTTTTAGGGGGACAGATTAAAATAATAGTTCATAATGCATTCATATTGCTAAGAAAATGCCAACTTAATTGTGCTATCATATTTTCCCACATTTCTTACATTAGTGCAATAAAAGTGTTATGTGCTCAAATAATGCATGAATTTTATCTGGTTAACCTGAAATGAAATGGACTCTTCCACTCCAGATTTTGCTCTCTAATTTAACTTAGTTTAAATGCAATATCTACCAGCATTGGTTATAATAATTATCTCTGTTTTCTGATATATTTTTCTTAACAAACTAAGAAATCATTAATTACATGGTAAATTGTGTATTTGCATAAACTTATTCATTTTTGTCAATGACAAAATAAATAAATTCTTCATTGCCATATGGGTAATGAATGGACATCCACTAATGAAAACCTGCATCCAATTTTTCTGATGAAAATCATACCCAGGAGGGCAAACAGGGTCAACAATTGGGGAGACATGGGACAAAATATTGTGGGATACCCAGAGGTCCTTGATCTGTTAGCAACACTGAGTATGGTGATGAATTCTTGGTAGACCATTTTTGATTCTCCATTTTATCCTTGGTTTCTAATTTTATGAATATAATACAGTTTTCACAGGGACACTCTGCAGCTTATATCCAATCTAAATCTAACTAAACAAAAGCAAAACATTGCAATAAATTTTTTCGTTAAAATTTTTATTTTAAATATTTTAAATTTGAAATGGACCTCCCACCATCTGTATCTGGTTGCCAAGCTTGTCATCTCCATTTCCACTTAAAATGATAGTCTTTTGTAATGTTGATGAGTCTGCGGGATGTTTATTACTAATTGAGAAAAGAAAACGTTGATACTGGCAATAATCACTTAGATGACTCAAACTGCAAACATGAAAGATCCAGACCTGCCAATAGCATAAAAAATGGGCCTGCCCTGCAGATCAGGGTCTATGCTATTCTAATAATTACTTCTAACAAATGACACAAACTCAGATCTAATGGTGCATTATGCATCTGTAGATACAGGTCTGTGCAGTTTGCTGTTGGACTTATCTTAAAGGCAAGTATATACAGATGTGATTTTTATCAGTTTGAAAGTGGAATCCCATTCCACAATGACCATTGTAAATTATTTGTTCCATATATTAGTTAGCACACATCTCAAGTAAAGAGTATCCTGATTGGTCAAAAGTTTACATATCATCCAATGAATCTTGTAATGGAAACTGATTGCAATGGAAAGAAAAAGCATGCTTACAAAACATGGCGTCCTGAGTTGTTGAAAGAGACATTGACACAAAAAGTTAAAATAAAAGGATTGAAAAATGTATGGACATGGGAATGGTTGCAGCTAAAGGTTGACAAAAATTTAGTTGGTCAGTTTGTAAGAAAATTGACTGCTAGAGGACTGGCATTTTGTGACCTCTGCAAGAAAGATCTGAATTACAGTAATCGTAGTTAGAGGAGTTTGGAACAGCACCTACAAAAGAATGTAAAAATTGAAGCTCAGAAGGCATCTGAAAAAAGTGCAATTAATTACTATAAGAAGAAAGATTTCTTGCATGAGAGAACAGATGTAGCTTTATGTCAGAATATGCACACTGCATGTCCCCAATGCAGGCAACAGCTTTAAAGGGAATATGGCTCTCATTGATAAGGAAAACAAATGATTTTGCGGATTGAGCCACACAAGTCAGTGGTGACAAGAAGGAAGTCTAAAGAAATCTGCCAAAGCCACAAAAAGAGCTCAACTGGCATATCACCAGGTTTGTGTCCAGTGGAGAAAAAGACAAGTGAACGTATGGGATTATTTTTTTAAAGTTAATGTACTTGGGTGTCTATTTTACAGATTTGTTATGGAAAGAGAAAAGTATAATATATTTGCTGCAAAAATTGACAAATTATTGTGTTTTAATTGCCATGTGAACATTGATATTCACATGAAATAACTTTAGCATCAGTATTATTGGAACAATTTCATATGACAATAAATGTTGTGAAATTATTGGAGTCAGGTTGAATATTTTTAGTAAGTTTATTAGTTATTCAATTATTATTTTGGTTTATTTTATGATAATTTGCACCAGAAGCATTATTTTATGAGTGTAAAATGCGTTTTTGGCCTAGACCCCCAAATAGGTGGTGCTGCCCTCTTGAGACCCCGTTGGGGGAGAACTCCAAACCCCCTTAAAACAATATTTTAGCTTTTTCTGTGGAAGACCAAAATCATGTCTGTATATACGTTATGATGCCTTTAAGATATTTTCCAGTTCAGCAGTTAAGTCAGAGTACAACATTGCTCATACAGCATACACAAGAAGGTCCTTACAAAAAAATGAACGTGATATAAAAATTACTACAATATATTCATAAAATGTATGATGTTCCCATGGTTGGATCTTGAATGAGCTCAGGGAACATTACTTCAGACCAGATGTCAGTATCCCTGGTTTTTGCTGATTTCTATATCTTGATAATTATAGAGAGAAAAAGTTTCAACAAATCAACCAAGGTGTAAGTGTCAGTACTTATTATCATAATACGGTATGCTGTACTGTGTCATCATTAGTCATGATTTAGCTAAGTTGCCATCAGCTTGTATATTTCATTAAAGTTTTGTAATTTTGTTTAAATATCATCTGTATCATTATCATCATCATAATCATTGTCTTTGTTCAGTATGGAACCAGTCAAGATGCACATGGTTGGTAAAAAAATTTAAAAATTGTGTACTTAAAGCAATATGACAAATTATTGTATATTATTCACACTATATGAAATACTGTGTAATTATTGTTTAAAAAGTGTGGAACTTAGCTTGTTTGTATTTCATATTCGTTAACTATAAAATCAATTGTTTTAGTAGTAAGCTAATTATCTGTTTATTTACATGTCATTAATGCATATAAGCCACCATATGTACAGTGAATTATTTGTCAGGTATCAACATTGTCCTCTCCATCCATCCATCTGGTAAAGTTATTCATTTTAAGTCCATTTTCAGGCACAGATTTGGCATTTGTGTTTCATTTGCATATTGCAGTGAATCATTTGCCAGTTAATAACATTGTCTGTCCTCTCATCCATCCATCTGGTAAGTCATGCATTTTAAGTCCATTTTCAGGCACAGATTTGGCATTTGCATATTACAGTGAATTATTTGCTAGTTGATAATATTGTCTGTCCTTTCATCCATCCATCTGGTAAGTCATGCATTTTAAGTCCATTTTCAGGCACAGATTTGGCATTTGCATATTACAGTGAATTATTTGCTAGTTGATAATATTGTCTGTTCTTTCATCCATCCATCTGGTAAGTCATGCATTTTAAGTTTGTTTTCAGGCACAGATTTGGCATTTGTGTTTCATTTGCATATTGCTAGTTTCAATTCTTTACAAAATGAGCCATTTAACTTTTGATGAAACACATCATTCCACTGGCTACATTTTGTGGAGGAAATGTAATTCATGAGCATACATGACAGAAATATGAAGGTATTTTGAAAGATTAAGAATTTTGTGATATATCTCAGGTTTTTATTAAAAGTATATGGACACATTTATGACAATAACTGCATTTTGCGAAAAGAAAATCATAACATAAAAATAAAGAATCATTTAATGTGTAAATGTAATATCATGATGTGTATAGAATTGCTAATAATTTCTTATGCCCATCTCATGTCATTATTTATGGACATTTTCAAATGGACTCCTGTTTTGTTTCCAGTAGACAGTAGCATTGTATAATCAAGATTTTGGGTACTGCTAACTTTTTCTTATAAATATGTAAAAATTCTTCACTTCCATAAAGTAAAGTTTTACATTTTTTATTTATACTGATTTTCACCAATAAATTGATGGGATGGGCGGTGGAGTATTTGTATATGTATGTTGACTATTGTCTGAGTATGTTATGTTATCAACCATCCTGAAATGATCATCCCTATTTGGGGCCCTAGCTGGCAGATTGGTCTAAAGTGTTTGCCTGTACTCATCACTGCCATCTCAAGCTTCCTGTGGGTTGATGGTTCTTATCTAACAGCTATACTGGTGGCCATGTATAGCCAATGTTGCACTGAGAAATGCACTAAAAACCAAGCAACAACAACAATCAGTTTTGATTCTGCACAATATCCTGAATTATCCACCATTTTCCAGATATTAGATGTTGTTGATTTGTACCTGGCTTCAGGAAAATATTGTACATTTTGGGCTCATCAGTTCAAAGGTCAGTGGCACTATGACTGAAAGAAGAAAAAATGGTTTTCACACAATGCCTAGAGCCCTACATCATCTACTGTTATCAGACTTTTACACAGCTTGCACTTTGTTTTTTTTTGTAGTAGGGTTTAACGCCGTTTTTCAGCACAATATAGGCTATAGATGGCGGCCAGTATTAATGGTTGAGGAAGAACCTGGGAAAACCTCCGGAAAGAACCACCGACCCACGAGAAACTACTGGCAAGCTTTCTTACATACCGACGTTGGCCGAATCCTAGACTCGAACCCATGCAGATAGAGGTGAAATGGCAGTGATCCGTAACGGAGAGCGCTTTAGACCACTCAGCCACTCAGGGGCCCAGCTATGGAGTTTGAAGCTAAAAGGTCAAAGCTCAAGATCACTGGCTAAAAGAATTAAATCATTATTGCACGATAATATTAATTCGGCTTGACATACCTCAAACTTTATGGAATGCTTGCACTTATGGTATTAAGAAGCCTATATATTTTGGGTCAGAGGTCAAGGTCACTGATTAAACGAAGATAATCATGTTAATAAGGTATTTATGATATACTTAATGCCTGAATAAGTAGATGACAACACAAAACAAATGTTTATCCTTGTCCAATTCAGCAGGATAATAACAAATGATATAACTTTATCAAAATCCACCAGAAGGGAGCATCTATATTTTGAAGGGCAGTAATGTAATGGGTTTACTGGATTCTAATTATTCTTGTCCCCATGTGCCTATTTCAGAGTGGCAGAAAGAAGGGTTCTCAGCCATACCAGCCATATAACAGGAAAGAAAGAGCAGCAGAACACACCTACCATCTTTCTCGATGGGTTCCTTACATCAAGGATATTATGGAGGTAAAGGCAACAAAACATGGCTCTAAAATACAATCAAATGAAAACGCTAATTGTTCTTGTTTAGATATGTCCTGTGCAGGGAGGAGCCTGGCCCACTAATTAAGAAACACAATAATTGAACTCGTCCTTAAATTTCCAAAACTTTTCATCTTCTATAAGTTTGTTGTGAAAGATGTAAATATTGTGAAAATGTCAGGATTACAATTTTGTTAAGATTAGGCAAGTATTTTAATTTTGAAAATTTTATTAACAGTTCATTTCTTGTTTAATGAATAATGGGCTGCTATGAAAACTATAATATTATTTAGCTTGAGATTTTGATTTGTTTAGTCTCAAATGCAGTTAATGTTTTTTATTTTACCAGATTCTAATGACTTTTTTTAAAAAAAATTTTGGACCAGTGTCAAGTGGTGTTACTTTTGAAAGATCATTTTTGATTGGCTGATTAATGAAACTCATTTTTAGGCTCATTATCATAATTTTGTAGTCTCCAGTCCAGTAATTACACAGTCACTTATTGAGGACACCTTACACTTGGTGCGAACCCTTGACCTCTTGATAATTAGTAATAATAGAAATAAATTTAGCCAATGTAAGTGACCCATAACTATAACTGTCTTATATAAAGACTCAGACCCTGTTATTCTTGACATTCTTGAGTAAAAAAAACTGAGGTTGGGTCACAAATTTCAAAACTGACTATGGTATATCTTGCTTGAGCTTGATTTCTTGCTCACAACTTCTCAAGAATTCAGGGACTTGTGTAATTATGGAGTTTAGTTTGCGAGGAATTGAATTCTCAGAAATACCAGTTATTCAGTCTGTAGTGTTTTTGTCCCTGCTTTATCAATGGAGAGAATAATGTAATGGCATCTGCAACATAATTAAATTTCTTCTGCTGAATGGATTTTCAAGGACTGTATGGATTTAGTGATGAAGTTTTAATGTAAGAAGACCATGATCTCATTAGGTTATCACTATTTTCAGACAAAATTGTACAGTGTTATGGACACTGTTCGATTGGAATTGTCTTTATCAATTACACTGAATGGGCACATTTATGATTTGCCAAAAATATAATTTGCTATGAGCCATCTGGTTTTGGAGGCCTTGAATTATCTTGCCCTCATCAATTCCAGATTTTCTCTCAGGTTTTGACATATTTGCACAATATGTGGACACCTATTTCAGATTGATGTTTTCATAGATTTTGACTTTCAACTCAAAGACTATCCTAAACCATCATCAGTTCGATGGTTCACATCAAAAGCTCTTGATATATTTTGTCAAACTTGTTTTACATTTTTTTAAAACTAAAGTGTTGCCCATAAAACTGAATTTATGAAGTGTGTGTGTGTGGGGGGGGGGGGGGTAGAGGCATTAGCTCTTGGCTGGTCTTAGACCTGAAGAGCTTATTTATGGAATAATTTGATATCCATGGTCCCTCTGTCCATTTGCATCTTATCTCTTTTGAGGATTGCCATGAAACTTTAAATCTACATTCATCCCATGTTGGTTCTTCGTATGGCTTGTACGTGTCCTTATATAAAGCTAATGCTGATCTGGTCTCTTGGCTGCTACAATGGTCAGCTTGAAAATCTTGTCATTTCTACTTCTCCAGAATGATCTGGTCTCTTGGCTGCTACAGTGGTCAGCTTGAAAATCTTGTCATTTCTACTTCTCCAGAATGAATGTCATATCAGCATGGGAATTTCACCAAAAGATTACTTATAATGTTTTGATGATGTTAAATTAAAATGGTGCTGATGAGATATCCAATACATTATTCATCTTGATAATCTTGTCATTTCTACTTCTCCAGAATGAATGTGTCATATCAGCATGGGAATTTCACCTAAAGATTACTTATAATGTTTTGATGATCTTAAATTAAAATGGTGTTGATGAGATATCCAATACATTATTCATCTTGAAAATCTTGTTTTAGAAACTCCTTTTAAAGAGAAAGTCATTTTGACATGGGGGGTTTTCATCAGAAGAGTTATTATGGCGTCTACTTAGTCGTAAATGAAAATGACTAACCTTCAGTATGGAAAAATGGTCTTATCTTGAATTCCTGGAAATTTGTTTACTCCAGTAGTGTCAGTCCATTCAAAGAAATCTTGTTTTTGTCTGCAATGGTAATGCGGATAAAGTCATGAGTTCAAACCCTGGCTGAGTCTTACCAAACACTTGTAAAAATGGTACAAGAATCTGCCTCACTTGGCACACAGCATTAAGAGGTTAGTGTTAGGACTGGTTGTCCTTGTGTAACGATAATGTGACTGGGTGGGAGACATCACAATAAATTGCCACACTGCAAACAAATTGATATGGCTGAAAAATTGTGAAAGCTTTGTTAAAAATCCAAATCACACACACACACTTTACATCGAAAGCAGCAACATCATCAGCTTAAAGGGTCTGTGTTAAAATTTGGGTTTAGGATACATTAAAGGTACATTGTAGTACAAGCAATCGTAAGCTACCTCATTTTCAAGTCAGTTACATTAGGGATACATTATAGTACATTCACTATGAGATGCCCCATTTTCAAGTCAGATACATTAGGGTTACATTGTAGTAAAAGCATTGGTGAGATGCCAGTCGGATACATAAGGAGTACATTGAGTACAAGCATTGGTAAGGAGCCTCATTTTCAAGTCAGATATATAAGGGTTACATCGTAGTACAAAGATTGGTATGATGCCCCATATTTAAAGTTAGATATGTATGGGGTAGATTGTAATAAAAACACTTTTGATATACCTCAGTTCAAGTCAGATACAGTACACGCACTGGTGACACACCAGATTGTTGAAATCAGATAAAATAGGGTAAATCTTTTTACAAACCATGTTGCCTCACGATTCCATTGATCCAGTGTTTAGAAAAGAGTAGCTTTGTCATTATTGCTCAGTTAGGTCAAATGTAAAACCAAATATCAGTTAAAGAAATATTCTAAATGTCTTTTTTAAAAAATTGATTTCCATTACAGGAAGCTGTTGAGGAGAAGCTGAAAACATCTTCATTCCCCTTCTTGTCAGGCGGTGCTCCCAGAAGCAGTTACAGACCACCCACAAGGTAATATGACAGTAGTTTGTCACTTTTTTGACACTGTTATCTTTCAAAACATTTTAAGGTTAATTAAAAATTTCCTGGCCTTGTAAATATTTAAATTACATGCACATACAGAACTTGTTTAATTGTTCTCACTCAACAATATGATGGGACAATTTCCAAGCAGAAAAGTCAGTAATAGATTTAGTATTTCACATGACAAGTTATGATTGCATATGGTAATAGGTGCAGGACAGTAGTACCTGCTGGAACAGTTGTAATGACCATTGCCAGAGCCAGTAGTGTACTGTCCTGAACTGGAGCCATGTGGTTAGCCAATCAAAACTCTAGAATTGTAATGTGATGTACTGAGAGAAATTTAGTTAACCAATTAAAACTCTAGAATTGTAATGTGATGTACTGAGAGAAACTTAGTTAGCAAATCAAAACTCTAGAATTGTAATGTGATGTACTGAAACTATAGGCCACTCATTCCTTTTCAGTGCTCGATATGGTCAGTGGCACAAGGATAAAGCCGGAGCACCCCAGTACAAGAGTGGTCCACGCCTGATTATTTTCATCATTGGGGGAGTTACTTACTCAGAAATCCGCTGTGCATACGAGGTTACTCAGGCAGTAAAGAATTGGGAAGTTCTCATTGGTAGGTATAATCACAATTTAGTATGAGATATCTATTTATGAAAGAGACGTGGTCTTGATGGTATTGTCATTCCGTTATGTTGGAAAAATACATGTTTTATAAATAAAAAAGAGATTTAGTTATTTGGATAACATATCTTTCAATATTTCTAGGTTCAACCCACATTCTGACCCCAGAGTTATTCTTGAGTTACCTTAAGGAGCTGAGCAATTAGAAGATATCACACCAGATCAATTGGGACCAAGGGATCATTATTATCTTGTGTTTTTATCCATCTATGATTTAGATAGATAGTAATGTTGATTAATGTGTTTGTTTCAACCACTGTGATTTAAGTTATATTCATACATATTGGACAAGAGAAATATACCATATGTCATCAATTTTGTCGTTGTTAGTTCTGCCAGTCCTAGACCATTTGAGGTTATGTGATGGTCTTTTGTCCAGTGTCCACCAGCACAATTAATTTCACAACGTCTCATAAACAATTCTTTGGATTTTCATTACACCTTATAGACACTGTCATCCCAGTGTTGAGTTGGTCGTAAAGGTAAATGTTACCCCTAACACATTCAATATGGCCACTATGGCAGGCATTTTTATAATATTAACACTTCTAATCAAAACCAGATGGTAAATCAACATGGGCTTTTCTATGAAACTTGTGATGTTTTGTTGGTCCTAAATGAAAATGATACTGATCAGAAAAAACTGGCTACCATGCGGGCCATGTTTATGATATTATTATTGCTTTTCCTACTGGACAGATGTTATAGTGGTTCTAAATGAAAAATAGCGCAGACTCCACATCTAGAAAGTTCACCATGGTCCTTCAGCCCAGTTGAAAGCTTGTATTACAGTGAAACATTGTTTATCCAAACTCAACTTATTGTGTTTCTAACCTATGTAAAACATAGGTTTCTTTTCTTTGGCAATGAAAGCAGTGGAGGCTTCAGTGTTGAAGTTTTGCATTAAGGTTTTCAAAGAGTATATTGGTGGGTGAGTGGGGATGCATCAATGCACAAACATAGGCAATACTCAAGGTTCCGGGGTGTATTCATAATTGTACAAATGATTTGGTTTAATTTGTCTTACATCATCACATGTAGGCTACTTATTGCTGTGGTAACTGGAGTAAATTGCCTTGCCCAGGTACATGCCACAGTAGCATTGACTGTTATAATGGCTGTATTTGTCACAACTCCAGAACATTAACCACTGAATCACCTCATCTCTCAGATACTTTTAAGGGACAGATTTTCACTCATGCTAGAAGTAATTTGTTATGATTGATTTATTGTTGCCTGTATAAAAATGGTGTTTACTGTTCTTTAGTGTTTATCTATTATAGGTACATGCAAATGTAGATATTAAATATTTAAAATGGTACCCAAAACATATATCTATTCATATAGTGCAATAAGTTCAATCTTGTTCCAAGATTTCCCAATCCACAGATTGTAATAACAATTTTCTTGGTCAAGACGAATAAGGGATATAAATTCCTTTTCATTCTTTGTTTTAATGCTATTGTAAATTGTGTTACATATTTTTTTCCAAAATGTACATAGACACATATATATCCCTTATATTCTGTAAATATTTTTAATACCCTTGTTTAGGGATGTTCCATTTTGCATTACATGCTACCCAAGTAAGGCAGATTTTTAATAATATATGACAGGGCACATTGATTACTTGTAGTTCATATTAAACTGAAAGAAAATTCTAATTGCATCTGTGGACATCTACCACAAAATTTAAAGTGTCTTTCTAGAGTCCCAAGTATGTCCTGCAGGAACACCCTTACTTAATTTGCAACTTGTTTTTAAAATGGTGAGTTACAAATTGGCAAAACTATTTAGAATGTTATGAAATCTCATTCTACCCTTTGATATAAATGGTTTAATCCAGAGGTCTATGAATATTTTATGCTTGGAACTTGACTGTGTTTACATGTAAGATGTATGTATGCAATAACTGTTTATATATATATATATATATATATATATATATATATATATATATATATATATATATATATATATCTGAACATTAACATTAAATTGAATAATACTTTTGATAATAATACTTACATTGATGCCAGCTATACTCTATTATAAGTCAAATACAAAGGATGTAAACTCTGATCTGCTATTGCATAGTGTGCTGAGAGATCTGGATCTATGCAGTTTGGCAGGACTAATTAGCAGAACAAACTAAACAGGTGCTAATCTGTCAGCTTAGTATGCAGCCGCAGGTCAGGATCTATATTGTTGTAGTTGGAGTCAACTTGTAGGTGATTGTGTTAATTATGCATGTACAAGATAATTTATAGAGTACAAACACAGCAGGTGACATAAGTCTTGTTTCCACTTTCTTAAATTGTATTATAAGTGTGCATTTGTTAGTGTTGTAATGTTGTGTTTAATTGCACAGAAAACTTACAGCAAATGCTGTGCCAGATTGTCTGGCACTTGTTGAGTATTTGGTTTTGTTTGATTATTATGATATGCAATTTGTTTTCATTCATGCTTTTCATACAAGCAATGCTAACACAGTACACATTTTGTGTGTAAAATGAGTGGTCTTTCAATCAAGTTTTACTTAGAGACCAGTATTTGTGAGCAAAATGGATGGTTTATCATTAGAAATTTAATCCCACAAATACATGGCATGTGACAGGTTTATGTGTACTCTTGTCTAGATTCTATGTGGTGTAATGTTATTTAGCAATAACATTGTAGAGTCCTATGTGTGTTTAACAGCACATGTTGAGTGCTTCACACCTTTAAAAATTAGGAAACTACTGGATCATCCCATTAGAAAGATGGGTTTATGGTAGGGACTGTTACAAGTCTCATTTTTTTTACAAGATGAATTCAAACTTTGTCTTTAACATCCTCATATTTATTCACAACATGACACTCAGTATGCAGTCTGTCATTAGTATCCTCTGATTTATCCACAACATGACACTCAGTGTTCAGTCTCATTAATATCCTCTGATTTATCCACAACATGACACTCAGTATGCAGTCAGTATGCAGTCTCATTAATATTCTCCGATTTATCCACAACATGACACTCGGAATGCAGTCAGTATGCAGTCTCATTTGTATTCTGATTTATCCAGAACATGACAGTGTGCAGTCTCATTATTATTCTGATTTATCCACAACAGGGCACTCAGTATGCAGTCTGTCATTAATATCCTTCAAGTTATCCACAATATGACACTCATTTTGCGATGTCATTAATATTCAGATTTATCCACAACATGACAATATGCAATCTTTCATTAATATCCTTCAATTTTTCCACAAAAATGACAGTCAGTACGATGTGATACATCAATATCTTTGAAATTATTCAAAACATTATATTCAGTATGCAGTGAAATTGGCTCTCTTACAAAATTGTTAAAGGCAACTAATATTTATGTATAAATTGAAGAAGCGCAGTATAGACTCATTCCTAAGTGCAGCTTTTTAAAAAACAACATTCTATACTGTAAAATATACTCATTTATATAGTAATTTTGCAGTTATAATAACAGTTATAATTGTACAGTTATAATATTATTATATAGTAATTTTACAGTTATAACAGTTATAATTGTACAGTTATAATATTATTATATAGTAATTTTACAGTTATAATAACAGTTATAATTGTACAGTTATAATATTATTATATAGTAATTTTACAGTTATAATAACAGTTATAATTGTACAGTTATAATATTATTATATAGTAATTTTACAGTTATAACAGTTATAATTGTACAGTTATAATATTATATAGTAATTTTACAGTTATAATAACAGTTATAATTGTACAGTTATAATATTATTATATAGTAATTTTGCAGTTATATTAACAGTTATAATTGTACAATTATAATATTATTATATAGTAATTTTACAGTTATATTAACAGTTATAATTGTACAGTTATAATATTATTATATAGTAATTTTACAGTTATAATAACAGTTATAATTGTACAGTTATAATATTATTATATAGTAATTTTACAGTTATAATAACAGTTATAATTGTACAGTTATAATATTATTATATAGTAATTTTACAGTTATAATAAGTTATAATTGTACAGTTATAATATTATTATATAGTAATTTTACAGTTATAATAACAGTTATAATTGTACAGTTATAATATTATTATATAGTAATTTTACAGTTATAATAAAAGTTATAATTGTACAGTTATAATATTATTATATAGTAATTTTACAGTTATAACAGTTATAATTGTACAGTTATAATATTATTATATAGTAATTTTACAGTTATAATAACAGTTATAATTGTACAGTTATAATATTATTATATAGTAATTTTACAGTTATAATAACAGTTGTAATTGTACAGTTATAATATTATTATATAGTAATTTTACAGTTATATTAACAGTTATAATTGTACAGTTATAATATTATTATATAGTAATTTTACAGTTATAATAACAGTTATAATTGTACAGTTATAATAGTATTATATAGTAATTTTACAGTTATAATCACAGTTATAATTGTACAGTTATAATAGTATTATATAGTAATTTTACAGTTATAATCACAGTTATAATTGTACAGTTATAATATTATATAGTAATTTTACAGTTATAACAGTTATAATTGTACAGTTATAATATTATTATATAGTAATTTTACAGTTATAATAACAGTTATAATTGTACAGTTATAATATTATTATATAGTAATTTTACAGTTATATTAACAGTTATAATTGTACAGTTATAATATTATTATATAGTAATTTTACAGTTATATTAACAGTTATAATTGTACAGTTATAATATTATTATATAGTAATTTTACAGTTATAATAACAGTTATAATTGTACAGGTATAATATTATTATATAGTAATTTTACAGTTATAATAACAGTTATAATTGTACAGTTATAATATTATTATATAGTAATTTTGCAGTTATAATAACAGTTATAATTGTACAGTTATAATATTATTATATAGTAATTTTGCAGTTATAATAACAGTTATAATTGTACAGTTATAATATTATTATATAGTAATTTTGCAGTTATAATAACAGTTATAATTGTACAGTTATAATATTATTATATAGTAATTTTGCAGTTATAATAACAGTTATAATTGTACAGTTATAATATTATTATATAGTAATTTTGCAGTTATAACAACAGTTATAATTGTACAGTTATAATATTATTATATAGTAATTTTACAGTTATATTAACAGTTATAATTGTACAGTTATAATATTATTATATAGTAATTTTGCAGTTATAATAACAGTTATAATTGTACAGTTATAATATTATTATATAGTAATTTTACAGTTATAATAACTCAAGAGTTATTGCTTTGACTTGGCATAAATCTGGTATTTATTTTTATTCAGTGTTATAAGTCTGTAAAATTCTATAATTTTGTGTACTTTTGGAATGATATTTTTATATAAGTATATGCAGAACTTGGAGCTAATTCTGGAGAATTTTATTCACAGCAAATCCTAAATTTAGTTCTATAAAACACTCGTAACAGTTACAGATATCGTACAATACGACTTTGGTAAGATTGTTTTGCATTACTCACATCTCTTGAAATTTATGACTCTTTTGAATTGTACTAAATGCTCATTTAACATTGAAATAAGGAAAGATGTTGTAAAGATCCTAGTTTATCTAAACAAAATATCTTTGAGAGAAAATGTTTGTTTGTCTAGAATTTTCCATAATATTGTTATTCTGCTGCCAAGCATTCTTGAATGATGGAAATGTTGTAGGCCTAACGCCATTTTGTAGCACATGATAGGCTGGCTATACATGGCAGCCAGTAGCCAGTAACTATGGTGGAGGAAGAACCTATGAAAAGCCTGGGAAAGACCTCAACCCACATGAAGCTTCTGTAAAGCTTTCTTATATACTCATGTTGGCCAAGCCCAAGACTTGAGATATCAGTGATATGTATAGGTGTCCACCTTGGACCCTTTAATGTAAATGTAAAATGCTACCTACAGTTAAACAGCAGCAAGATGATACTTTGTATTGCTCAAACAGTTGAAATCTATTTGCAGAGAAGATGGTATTTGTAACAGACAGGGCTACAACAATGAAGGCTGCAATGGAATCATAACCAACTTTAGGAAAAAGATGATATAAATGCGAACATGAAATTTTATGCGTACTCCAATTGGTAGCCATATTTGGTTTACAACTAGTCGCCAGATTTTTTCATTGAAAAAAGTACTGACATTCAATTATTCAATGTACCAAAAACGGGCTATACAATTAATTTTTTAAATTCGTAATCAGTCTTTTTTACTGTAAAAGTTACCCAATTATGAGTTTGTTGTTGTAGGTGGTGTCGTGCCATTTCTCATCACTACATGGGCTAAACATAACAGGTGGTTAAATTTTTTTAGAAACATCCCAGAAATACCCTTGTTAGAACCACCAACCCATGGGAACCTACTTGTAGCTTTCTCACATACCCACAATGACCAGCCTGAGACTGGAACCCATGCAGATCGAGGCAACATGGCAGTAATCAGTAAAGGCAAGTGCTTTAGACCTCTCTGTTACCCAGAGCCACAATTATGAGTTTGTATTTTCTTTATTAATTCACTCTTTTTCTCGGACATCCTTTTTCAAAGTAGTAGAGTTATAATATTTTGCTAAGTTATGCATTTCTGCGTGTTCTTTACTTAAAATATATGTAATCCCATAATCATTTATGTAGTGTCCAAGATAGGTCACATTAACAAATGCTAGCAGTTGAGGCAAAAATAATGCTGACAGAAGTACACATCCTTAAATTTTCATTTGCCAGATAGGTTGTTTTCATTGAAATAAATCAGAAAATTTGGATTGCCTTGGTAATTTTGGCAAGTGCTTGTGCAGTTGCTGGTTCCATTATAGATGTCAAGTCTTTTTTAATTTATCACTATTAATTGTTTTGTATTTCAAGTCTTGGTAAAGTACAGATACTGGTAATAAAATGTTTAATTCTTGTAACTGTGTTTTGTTTGTGTTATTTTTGTTGCCATGGCTGCCAAATTACAGATTATGTGTTTTTACTTCAGCTTTACTAACCTGTTTATACTTAGTGGCAATTGCTGTAAGTTTTACACCTAAATGTAATTTATGGATTAAATTTTGTCATATTAGATGCATTTTAGTAACTTTTAGTTAGTATTGATCAATTTCATCATAATGGATGGTTATTTTTTTCATTTGTTAGAAATAAACTTTTGCAAGAAAGCAAATGGAATTGCCTTGTTATATTTTCTCACAGCATTTTCACAAATTCAAGAATCTACACTTTTATGTTTGTCAAAGAAATCAGTAAGGAGACTGGAAGAATTTATCCTTTATCACTACCAATAGTATTTGGAACTACTGTTCAGAACTTTACAAATTTTAGAAAACTCAATGTATTCAGGGCCAATTGACTGGATGTGTGGGGTCTATTGGTATCTTAGTGCCGATTTGCTGTGAAGTTACTATTGGAGGTCAATTCCTGACATCAGTTTCAAGAACAACACAGGCCCAAAACACTGAATTCACAAATCTATCCAAATCTTTAATTATGAAAGAATAATAGCTAAACAAATCACACCATAGCCTCAAGCTAAGAAATTAGCCATGGTTCAATATACGAATCTATCCCCTGACACCTGAGGAAACAAATATAGCAGATATCCACTGTAAAAGATACTGAAATTACAAAAAACTATTTGAAGACATTTCACTTACATTTGTAATGTTGAAACATAAGATACAAAGTTATTTGGAGTACTAAGACATATGCAGTATTATAGCCCTGAATTATTTTAATTTATTTCCTTTACTTAGAGGTATGCTTCCTACTCCAGACAAAAATGTCAGGTGATAAACGTCAGTAACCATAATTACCTGGACTAGACCATAAAAGAGAAGCAAAAATCAGAAAATGCTGACTTCTGTGGAACACACATGACATGACAGCTCTAGATTAACCCTCTGTGCGATCTCGAATATTGTTTTCGACTCGATCCCCTGGGACGATTATGAGGAAGCAGAGACCCCACACATACAGTCGACACTCCGGCTTCAACTAAAGCACTGCACAAGGTGAATTAGCTGTATTACAATTTGTAAAAACTGGACGTTGACCAATGTCATTCTCGCCCAATACTAAAAATACTACGTCTGGCATTGGATTCAACATACGACGAGGGCATACTGCGCTACATCGCGATCAGGCCATTGTAGAACGATTTAATCGGACGATTGCTGAGCGGTTATTTGGATATCAATACGCAAAAGAATTCATCCAAGAAAAACGATCCCGTGAATGGGTCAAAAGATTACCAGCTGTGATTACTGCACTGAATAACGAGATTACTAGAACAATCAACATGAAACCTATCAACGCGATTAAAAAGAAGTCAATACCTGAAAAACCACAAAAAGATTTCAAAGAACCAATTCTTGGTAGTAATGTCACTGTTAGGTATTTATATGAACCAGGAGAGCTTGAAGGGGGTAGAAAAAGGGCTACTGATCCTATTTGGAGTGTTACTGCACACAAGATATCTAGTATAACACGATCTACGGGTAGACCTCCAGTCTATAAACTGGATTCAACTGCCCCTCAACGAGGATTTACTCGACAACTTGCACTCAAGACAAGTCAACATCACATTGTTTCTGACATGACCGAGATTGTTATTTTTTCTGTCTACGGTGAATTGGCGAGGATCCTTATCCGAATACTGCCAACGCATTATACAATTGCAACTCGCGCAGTGATTATTCTGTTGTTTCTTCAGCGTAATTATTAATTCAGCATCAATATCAAATTCTCGTTGTTTTTTTTTTGTCCTGTTGTTTGTAACCGGAGAGTTTTTTATCAATAATTTTAACATCAATATCATCCATTGTTGTGTCATTATCATCGAAAACAATTCTTCGAAGCTGATTTATTCTTCGTACTCTGGATACTGCGAGATAGACTAAATTCGACCATTCGATGTGATTATCCACCATCCAAACAATTGTATCCGATATAGTCAATCCCTGTGAAGAATGTATTGTTGCTGCGTATCCCAGCGTCCACGGGGATTTATTAGCACGCAATGCATCTTCAACGACATTGATATCAACCAGCACAATATCATTTAATACGAGAATTTGTTTTTCACTCTGTCCTGGAATATCAACTTCAATATTCTGTTTTCGTGTATCCGATGGCCTATAACAAAGGGGTACTGGAAGCGTTGCAAATTTTTCTTTATGCAATTCAAATAACTTCATTTGAAGTGTGTCCCTGACTATTTTTCTACTTGCAATTATCAAATCATTTGGTCTCCATGTTTCCCAGAAATCATTCATTGGAGTTTCTGAAATCACTTCACGCGCTATTTCGCATTGGATTCTATCCGGTTGTAATCTAATTAGCGCTTTGAATTCTCGTAATCGTTCATCAATTGATCTATAATCAGTGGTAATTTCTTCATAATAGTCTACAAAACCCCTTAGCCATTCATGTGGAGATGCACCGACAAATGGTGGTGGTTGGCCGTGATCACCGCACATGACGACTTTTGTGTTTTTGTTTAACAACCACTCGAGAAATGTTTGTAATACATCTAATGACACTGTGCATATTTCATCCCAAATTATGATTTCAGGAATGAATTTATCACCCATACGCTCAGGAGTCCATTTGTCACCCTTCCATCGAAAGAAACTATGGTAAGTACAGGCATTTACCCCTCGCTGTATCATCTCTCTGGCGAGTCTGTGAGTCGGTGTTAACACAATCATGGTTGACCGACGAAATAATTCAATTGCACGAGTTGTCTTTCCTGACCCACCACAACCGTTTAAATAAACTGTCTTGTATCTACATACTGGATCAGATACCGGTGGTGCATTAGAAAATTCTGATTGAATTTCAATACGGTTACAACAAAGATATTTATCATCCATGGCAACGTCTGCGGATTCACAATACTCATGTAGCATCTCCTTTTTAAATCGCCAACCCCCCCAATTTTCTTCGGGATCTGTGAATGCCGCTACAACTGATTTGTATTTATTGTGTATATACATCGAATCAGTGGCCACTCTAACCGCGGTATTAGGAAATCTATTTATCATCGAAAATAGATTAATAGAAGCATAGGCTAGCATTGAACTTCTCAAATGTGTATACTGGGAATTATGTCCATCACAGTAGGTAACAACCGTACCTAATTTCTCACCATTGGATAGAAAAGCATCCTTACGGGATACAAGTTTTCCCTGTTTCATTAAATCCGCTACAATAAAATCGTATTCAGCGATATCTATGATCAACCGCGAAGAATATTTTGCATTGTCGTATCGTCCACCCTGGGTAAATTTACCGATTATTCTTCGTCCGAGATCCTTTGCTTGTTCTTTTTTACTTTCAAATAAGTTCTTAGACCAATTTATGATTTCTTCTTCACTGAAATCTGGACACTGTTTTCGTAGTTCGCTGATTATACGATCTAGATCGGGTTGTGGTAGCCAAACTTCTTTCTGAGCTCGATAGCATATAATAGCCTCGGAAACAATCAACGATATTAGCATACCACAATCAATCATATATCTCAATAGCACTATTGGCATCCAGTGTTTTTCAGATAGGTGTCTACCGAGCCAAACATAACTACACGGATGTAATCCTGACGCTAATTCAAATGATATCACACGAGCGAATCCGGTTAAATCAAAATCAGGTAATGGCCCATTAATCGCAACACGAGTCATTTCATGTGTGTGGTGTCCAAATCGTTTGAAGTAGTTACTACATTCCCCATACCCGAGAAAACTTCCGGGATAACACGCGGCTATATCAATTGAAATCATTCCATCACGTGAGTATTTCGTATTCCACAGTCCTCCATGACCAAATTCGACGCAACTCAATTTAACATCCTCGAGAAAATCACTTCGTGTTGGACGCCATGAGTTTTTTTCTCTTGCGAAGTGAGCTACCACTGATGGAATAGTAAAACTATCCGTGAGTAGTTTTTCATGGGAATTCTCCGTTGAAAAATCACTAGCGATTTTTCTCATTCTATTATCTAATTCTTCAACGCGATATAATTCACCATTTGGTTTTACAAATTGATCGAATCCTATTTCGGGATCTTCATCACTTCTAAGTAACCACACTGACACAGGATCATCTTTACACAACGCATGAATAGCATCAAATAATCTCTCTTCATAGAAAAGATCCCCGGAAAATTCCTCGGGGATATATTTCACGGTTCGTTCTCGTGGAAATACTGTTACCGCAGGTGTCCACGCGTGTTTGTTATGATCAATAATCTGTATTGGGGCTCCTCGCGATTGATATTTCGGTTCGTATAATACTTCTCCGGTTATTGTTGTTACTGATATTGGGAATTTTAATGATGCTTCTAATTTAGCTATATCAGAAATCTTTGCACCATGCTGTTTCACTGTCAGTTCCCACTCGGTTATTTTCCTACGTCGCAGATCAGTTAGTTTATTTCCTCGGGATGCATTTGTGAAGTGTTCTATTATTCGTTCTGCTACACAATTCAGTGAACTAGAATATTTCATAGGAGCTAGTTTTGCGATATCGGGTTTATCATTTAACGGATATATCCCATAAACCATTGCTGTTACGGGATAAGATCTTTCGTAGGATGGTTTGTCAATGCCGGTTAGAATTCCTGGTTTGGAATCTCTACTCACAATGACAGCTTTTTTATTCTTGAGGATTGGTTCAAATTTATCCCTAATAATCCATTTGCCATCGACTTCGATAATGAATTTGATTCGGAAAAAATACCGTTTTTCCCCAACACGTGAAATTATCACTACTGCTTTTTCATCAGTCATGGTAGCGTCAACAACACCATCAATTCGAAATGTTGACCAACAATAAGATGCTCCATCACGCTTAAATTCATTAAAACAGTCTCTGATTTTACTAATCATGGCTTTATCAAGAATTGTATTCTTTGGTGTATTAGAAACTATATCGAGATTGAATTGAGCATCTTTCCAGGGTAATCTCTTGGACGATTTTTTTGGTTTATCGAGATTAAATTTAGGATTAATTTTTAATAATCTCTTAAACTCTTTCATGTTTCCGTCTATTAAACGTTTTCTTGGTTTATCGAGATTAAATTTAGGATTAATTTTGTTACGTTTTTTTGGTTTATCGAGATTAAATTTAGGATTAATTTTTAATAATCTCTTAAACTCTTTCATGTTTCCGTCTCTTGGACGTTTTTTGGGTTTATCGAGATTAAATTTAGGATTAATTTTGTTACGTTTTTTTGGTTTATCGAGATTAAATTTAGGACTAATTTTTAATAATCTCTTAAACTCTTTCATGTTTCCGTCTCTTGGACGTTTGAGATTAATTTTGTTACGTTTTTTTGGTTTATCGAGATTAAATTTAGGACTAATTTTTAATAATCTCTTAAACTCTTTCATGTTTCCGTCTCTTGGACGTTTGAGATTAATTTTGTTACGTTTTTTGGGTTTACCGAGATTAAATTTAGGACTAATTTTTAATAATCTCTTAAACTCTTTCATGTTTCCGTCTCTTGGACGTTTTTTGGGTCTATCGATATTAAATTTAGGACTAATTTTTAATAATCTTTTAAACTCCTTATCAGCATTGAATTCAGCATTTTTCGAAGGCGTTCTCCTTAATTCCCTCATGCTATAATTAAAACAAGCATTTAAATGAAGAATTTATATATAATGAATCACTGCAAGTGGCTTATGATTGGATCAGTAACCCCGTGTAACAAATCATGCAGAAATGAGTTTTGTGGGTATCATATGCAAAGCTTTCGACGTGGAAGCCTTGGTCCGTTACCTTGTATTCTATGTGGAGTTGGGGTCAGGGGAAAATCTCAGTTGTGTCTAAATTGCGGTGGTAAGCGATACAGGGAATTGAAGCGTTATTATGATAAAAGAATAAAAAATGGACAATCAATCAGAAATTTTGACCCTGAAAAGGTCCTTGACCCTGACAACATCAAGGATAAAATCATAAGAACCCCTCAAGACTACATTGAAAGATTCATTATTGAACCAAACAATGAATTAGACAAACAATAGTATTATGTATACGAATGAACCAAGAATTCAGACAACACCCTGTGATCACAAATTATGAAGCATCCAGTGATGGTGTTGTAAGAAACCGCAAACTGAAGAAACCAGTTGGTTCTGATAATGGTATGGGGTATTTGAAGTTTGGCGCTGGAAAGAAGAAAACTTATCTTAATCATCGTTTCGTGTATGAGTGTTTTTATGGATTGATCGAGGATGATTCTGTCATTGATCACAAGGATTCTAATACGAAAAACAATTCTTTATCAAATCTGCAGGCTATTACACAAAGTGAAAATTCCGAACGAGGGGGGACTGGGAAATACTCGAAAAAAGCGAGACCTGTGAAATCTTTGAATACGATAACTAACGAAGAAAAAATATTTCAAACAATGAATGAAGCCGGTAGGCACTTCGATATTTGTATATCCTCAGTACGAAAAGTTGCAGAGGGGATTTATCGATCGGCTATTTCTAAAAGGACGGGACAAAAAGTTCAATTTAGTTACGTCTAATGCGTCATATTTTTCATTTAGAAATATATCATTATTATAGAATAATGAATTCTGAAAACATGAATAGCATTTTATCCGAGATTTCAAAATTGAAAAGTTGGGATATTGAACTATCAGATGGGTTAAATCCTGATCAAATCATGTCTGATTTTCAGGATATAGAATACGGAGTTAACAACAATAAATATATGCTACCAAAGAAGTATGCGCTCATCAAGAGAATTCAGAATTCTATTCGGGACTCTCTCGCATTTTCCAGTGACGTAAGTGTGTTCGCTCCGTTGTATACCATCGTAGAACGAATATGAAAAGAATTGGGGTACGAATACGAATTGAAAAAGGAGGTTAATTCTAAAATTAGAAACCTACGGGCGTTAATTCAAGAAAATGAACAATTTTGATTGACCATTTATCATTATTTGATTGTGACCGTCCCTCATAGAGATTTTAATTTTTTTTAGCATTTTTTGATTAAAAATGTCAAAATCAGTGAAAATATTTCACACTGAATAAAAATTGATGGACGGTTCAGATTGATCAATGGAAAGTGGAGGGGGGGGGGGGAAATCCTTATAAAAAATAAATAATATCACACTTTCCCCATCAATGATAGAGATGTTAAAACACTTCCACGATGGTGTTAGGTCGGATTGAAAAATTGTTTTGCAATTGAAAAATTGTTTCTGATTTCAAATAATGGTCAATGAAGCATTAACAACCCGATTGGCTCGTGAACGACTGGATGCAATCAGGAGATTTGTACCAATTCGTGACTCTGTACGGAATAAACTGCAACAACGACAACAAGCGCAGACTGACTTTTCTGTGTCAAGTGAACAACTGTTTACTCCGATAACAAGTGCGACCAAAGATGTGAAAAAGTTAACTGAAGCAGCGATATACGGAGATATTCCTGAGCGAGAACGAGTAAAGAAGGCGCCGCTGCTTGATACGCTTGAAAAGATAGCAGCAGAGACCGGACAAACACGCGCCAGGATACAACAATTATCCAGTGATATAAAAACTCAGCGCGAGTATGAACGATTAGCTGATATTGATGATTCTGCGCCTGAAACTCAAAGAGTTTCCACACCTGAACCACAACCTGTTGATGTCGTCACCCCAAGAGGTATTCACTTTATAGACAAATTCACCGAAGGAGCTATAACAGAAATCAAACAACATCAATTAATAAAACCCAAAGATTATGCGGATTTTGGCATTTTCGCTATCCAAAAGTATTATTCAAAGGGAGAGTTTTTAAAAGACGAGTATAAAAACAGTAGAATTAAACGAGACGACTGGGTAGATTGGTTATATAAAATAAACAAGGAGATTACTGGTAATTTGAAAAAGGATACAATTGAGTATAGATCTTTTAAAGTAGGAGCTGATAGTTATGGTATACAAAAACAACAAGAACGAGAAAAACAAGGTCGAGGCCGACAAAGGCAATTACTTGATGATAGTGAGGGCGCAACTGGTACAACTGAGGAAACAAGCGGAAAAGGATATTCGATTGGAAATCCAAAGGATTTCAAGGCTGGAGTCTTTGACTCTACCATGACATGTCCTGGTAGTGTTCTCAGTGATATATCACGATTAGAGGTTCTTGTAGGAGGGTTCCGAGCTGGAAATAACTCTCCAGAAATAATTAATGAAGCAGCTGATATCTGTAGACGATTATTTCAGGGTGGTATCATGGATATCAGCACATATCGAGATTTCATTGGCGAGTTAGTGGAAAGTGGGTATCATAGTGACTGAATTGAAAAGTCAATTGATTAGATAAATAACAATTGAAAAATTGTTTCTGATTTCAAATAATGATCATACACTACAATCATGATAAACCAACCCCCGTCTACGTAGTTAATTCACGGTTTCCGGTTTATAGAGCATACTACGGAGATGGTTTAGGTAATACCATTTTAGGGTCATTTGCGAGAATGGCTCCAAAAGTGATGCCGTTGGCTAAACAATTAGGAATGAAAGCAATTGATGTTATTCGTGATAAGGGTATTGGTGCTGTTGGAGATCTTGCTGGAAAAGCGTTTTCAACTGCGAAGAATAAATTAACATCATTAGTGAAATCACGGATGAAATCCAAAGGATTTTCAAAACCGTTACCGTCTACAGCGGAAATGCCTGCAAGTGTTAGTAGAATTATAAATAACGCAGTAGATGAAAAATTAGCATCGATGGTGACTCCCTTGATAAATCAAGGGGACCAAAATAACATGATAGCAAACATGATAGCAGGAAGTGGCTTTAAAAAACACGACGATGAAATGGAAAATCGCGATTTAGACTCTGATAAATAGAATAAAATGTTCAAAAGGTCACCTGATCCAGCATTTGATATGGATGCCCCAGTGCGTAAAGATGATTCTGTACGCGATTTTCAATTTTATTCTTATCACGCAGTACAACCAGATCTCCGATCGCGAATTGAACTTCAAGTTCATGATACCAGTAAATATTTTCTACCGTGTGAGGCATTTATCGAAATCGAAGGAGAACTTGTAACAAATGATGCTGCTCATGATGATCCACCATATGACAATAACCCAACTATCAAAGTTGGTTTTGTTAATAATGGGATCATGGCGTTATTTGAAAGCGCTAGATATCTCATTGATGGAAAGGAAATTGAATCCATTGACCGTGAAGTTGATGTGGCCACAACAATCATAGGGTTAGCGAGATACTCTGATGATTATACAAGATCAGCTGGTCCATCTATGATGTTTTCTAAGGATATTACTGATCACCCTGAACACAACCAGTATTCTAGAGTCAAGGCAACACATGCTTCTTCAGTTAATCCAGCACCAGCCGGATATACAAGACCAGCTGGTGATTTTGATGTCATAAATAATATTACTAACTACAACCTAGGGTTTGCAACACGCGTATTAACGTTGCAAGGACAGCGTAGACAATTTTCATGTGCAATTCCACTGCATCATATATTCGGATTCTGTAGAAACGTCCGAAAAGTTATTTATGGAGCTAAACACACAGTAGCGCTTGTACGAAAGGGTACTGATAATGATGCAATATGGCATGATGCTGGTGTTGCTGATGGTAAAGTCATTTTAACAAAACTGGCATTATGGATGCCAGTGTTAACTCCATCAATCACAGCAGAAGAAAAATTGTTATCATTTATGGAACAAGGAGGAAAATCATTGTTGAGTTGGTTATCAGTGACCACTGATATTAAACTAGATAATGTTGATGATATATTTACTTGGCATCTGGCATCAAAACAAGGTGTTTCAGCTCCACGTCATATATTTGTGGCGTTACAGAATAATGCACGAGTTGGTAATCAACAACGAAGTCATATGATATTTGATCAGTTAGGTGTTAGAGAGGTCTCACTGAGAATAAACGGACAACAGGAACCATCTGAAGATGTACAACTTGATTACACTCACAACCATATTGCTCGTGTATATCATAACCTGTTGTCATTTATGGCACGTGATCTAAATGTGGATACTGGTTTGCAAATATCACAATTGGATTTTAAAAGTCTCTATCCGATCTATTACTTCTCACTGGAACATCTCGATTTGATGAGACAATCTGTCGTTGATATACACTTTAGAGCCCGTGTAACCCGTCCTGGTGGTATTGCTAATTATAGAGCGGTTGCTGTCATTCTTAGTGATAAATCAATGCTACTCGAAGGTGTTGGTGGAAGAATGAGAGTGCTAGATGCACCAGTGGAAAACATGTAATTGAAAATCCGAAGGATTTTTCCATTAGAATCAATCAATTATGTATAATATGTCATATAGTGTTATTAGTGTTGCGTTAACTCCCGGTCAATTAAAAAAATTGCAATCGGAATCAGCTAAAAAATGTGGAACCACAATCACGTTGAAACCCAACCAAATGACTGGTGGTGCAAATAAACTATCGCTGACAACTCGTCAAATAAAACATTTCAATGATGCACTAGTAGCAAAAAAGGGTGTTCAGATTACTCTTTCTGCGGCTGCTATCAAAAATATGATTAAAACAGGCGGTATATTCCCGTTGTTAGCTGCGATACCAGCATTGATTGCAGCAGCAGCCCCAGCGGTGGCTAAAGCGGCAGCGTTAGGAGCCGTTGGTACTGCAGCAGGAATGGCACTAAAGAAGGCAACTGGGAAAGGATATAAAAAAAGGGAAAGGGTCTAAGACTACCAGGAACCCCGTATTCGTGGTACAGCGGAAAGGGTCTAAGACTAGGACCGGTTTATTAATTGGAGAGTCTTTGACTCAGGAACCTATGGTTCCCATGTCCAATTTTGATTTACTCGATGCTGCTAAAAAACTCGCGATTAAAAACTTCAGAGGTGTCTTTATGAAAGATCAATTACCACATCAACCAAACAGCGTTGAAACCGGAATCATTAATTTAGATAACAGCACCGGACCCGGAACTCACTGGGTTGCATACGCTATTGATCCACGTGGGATTGTCTATTTTGATTCATATGGATTAGCCCCACCAAAAGAGTTTATGCGTTATATAAAAACCCTTCCAATGAAGACTTGGTATTCTACGCTACCAACACAACAAATGAATGACCCACCAATATGTGGCAGCGAAGTATTAAATGTCCTTAACGCTATTTCTAACTCCTTGAGTAACCCAAGCGGAAAACCACCACATGTTGTCGTTAATGAATACACTAGTAATCGCTGGCGAAAATCGAAGATTTTTCAACGAAGTCGTCAAAAACGATTTTAGAGAGAGAAAGAGTTTTACAATAACATGATTGATATTTGGGGGAGATCTTTGAAACCCAAACCCGATGGCACTGCACCCCCTGATTCTATCAAGGATATAAAAAAATTAATTGAAGATGAAATAGCTGAGACGTTAAATTTAGTAAATGTTGACCCGAACGAAATAGTTGTATTTCAGGACAAACAGGGTAAATTGAAATCCAGTGATGTGTCATTGAATGACATTTTGATACGGCAGCGCGACGCCGCTGAAAACTCTATTGCGCTATATTCCAACGACGGACGACTTAAACCAGGTGCACTTGTGTCTACGATCACTGATAAGATTGCTACCCATGACAATGAGTTGAATAATTCTCTGTTAGAACTAGCAACACTTCAATCTAAAATTGAAGAACACGGAAAACAGTTTACATCATTTCGTAGAAATGTCATTGATAAATTTATTGGAACCCCGTTGGATAAAATTGAAATAAAACTCCCGGATATTAAAAAATCCATCGATGAGACAAAAACTTTCATCGAAGCCATCAAAGGTGATTTTTCGAGGATGATAACAATCATTGAAAAAACAAAAATTCCTCATGAGAAAACCAACAACGTAGTATATACAATCCAACACGGATCATTTGCGTGGACACCTACAAACAATAAATTAGATATCACTGCAACCGTTAAAGGTATTTATCGATTAACACTAGTAACACCATTGACTCAATTTAATATATCATCGTCGAGTTCATCCGGGGTCAATAATACGATTTCAACGATCATCGACAAGGATACAACTGAAAAGTTCACTATAACAGCTACTGATAAAAATTTGATTAGGGTTTCAGCAACCTGGTATGTGGAATTCGTAGCGGATTTAAGTAAATAACTAAATTGAAAGGAAAATCGTTCGGATTTCACAATTGAAAACACTAGTATTTTTAAAATAAAAATGATTTCATCAACGCAATGTCGCTATGATCAGGTCAGAGAATTTCAAAATAGACTCAAAACCCTCACTGAGGAGTATCAAATAAAAATAAAAAAATACCGACGAAGAATCACCGCAATTGATGTTATTGTGTACTCTGTGTCAAGCGTTCTCGCTGGCGCCGGAATAATACTTGCATCGGTTACAATGATTGCCCCGGTTGTAGTTCCAATTTGCATTTCTGCGGTGGCTACAATCGGGGGTATATCAACCGGGATAGCAAAAAAGATATCATCATGCAGCCAGAGTAAACTGCAGAATTACTTAATTCAATTTCATATTGCATCAACCGCATATTCGCAGTTATCCCTGATGATATCGTCGTCACTCGATAATACAATTATATCAGATAGTGAATTCTCAGCGATGGTCAGTATTTTTGATTCAGCGATATCAAAATTAGAGCAACAACATGAATATAATAACAATGACAACACCGATGGAATCAGAAAACACGAACCCAAAAACCAAAATGATCTCAATAATTTCAACCATACCAAATTGTGAGTTCTCAGTGATGGTCAGTATTTATGATTCCGCGGTATCAAAATTAGAGCGACAACAACAGTATAGCAACGATGACAACACCGATGGAATTACTTCAACAAATAGTGGAGAACACGAACCCAGTACAAACAAGCATGATATTAATAACATCAACGGAACCCGAGTTTAGTGTGAATTTCCCTAGCCCAGTCCCCGTGAAGGAGATAGCGCTAGCAAAACTACGAGTGTATCACAGTTGGCCTAATATCAGATCAAAATCATTTGGTGGTCAACAACCGAATAATTCACTGGTGTTTGCAAATAAGAATAAACCCGACGGAACCCCAGACTGGAACGTCGTTTCGATACCAACAGGGTCATACCAAATCGAACAAATCAATAATGAATTCGCGCGTAGAATAAAATCGATTACTGGAAAAGAATCAAAAATCGCTATAACAGTTCATGAACCGACGCTATCATCCGCAATTGAGATAAACACAGAAGGATACGTCGTAGATATCTATCAAAGTTCTATTAGAACCGTACTAGGATGGCCTGAATTACCACCCGGTGGAAAAACCGTTGATTTACCAGAACCACAAAAAACTGATTATATCACCGACAGAATAAAACCCGATAATCCAATAAGGAGTTATAAAGATCACAGAATCACTATAGATTTCTTTGGTCTCGGATACCGATCAACTGGAATAGAGAAGACAGGGGATAGAATAGAGGGGTATCATTTTGTTAACGAACCTAAAATTATCGAAAATTTCACAGCAATGAATAATGATTTATCGCTGTTGTTAATATCTCTTAAATCCGGCTCTCTCACCCGAGATGAATTTATCAGCGTCGTAGAAACATGCAATAAAATTATCGACGATATGGAAACATTTAACCTAAAAATTATTCAGGATATATTAGATGACGTTAATCCCCTATCGAGAACAGAATTTGCAAAACAATATAAATTTCCCGTGAATAATATTCCGACATTCAAACTACCGGGATATAACGTACCGGAACTAAAAAAACTTCTCAGTGACACCATCGATGTTGGTTTTAAAATAATTCATGATGCATGGAAAAAAACAGCATCACAGGAAATAAAAATCCTCAAACATAATAATGATCCAGATGGTGGTGGTAGGCATATCGCTCCGTTCAACGTAAATATATCCTCAGTGATTGCGCTCAATTTAGTATGTGATGTTATCGAAGGAAGCTATCAAATTAATCTCCAACGATCAAATCAAGCTCAGCAAGGATATATTCTTTATTCGTTTGCACCAACAGCTCCTCCAGGATTTTTAATAATTGAGTCTCCGGTTAATCCTGTCTACATGCGATGCCATAATAATTCGTTAACGAGAATTAATTTCAAACTCACCGACCAGTCAAATAATCTGATTGATTTACAAAAGGAGGTGTTAGCGATTAGTCTGTTTGTGAGATCCTAAAGACTTGATCAAATCATTTATTATTTTTTGTTAACCCATAGCAGCAGAGAGGGTGGATGACCACATCGTTGCAAGCAAAATTGATTAAAAAATCGTAAAATCTCCGTTTTGCAAAAATGGAGACTTTTTTTTGGTTAAAT
Source organism: Unio pictorum (assembly GCA_030141615.1). NCBI lineage: Eukaryota > Metazoa > Mollusca > Bivalvia > Unionida > Unionidae > Unio > Unio pictorum. The sequence goes on along the minus strand of JARLTB010000029.1, from coordinate 16,670,144 downwards.
GAGATTTTGTTGGAAGTCTTATTTTTTGTCTGAAAACGTAGTCTATAGGCCATATTTTGCTCGAAAACGTTATCTGGAAGCCTTATTTTTGCTCGAAAACGTGGTCTGTTCACCCTCTCTGCTGCTCCCTCATACTCATTAATCTGCACAATTTACAATACTTGCTCACAATTTCATTGAGACAGTTTAGAATACAATAAGTGAGCTGAACTCTCTTAACTGACAAAATGAGCAATTCAAAGAAAACTGTCCAGTCTACCTTGAATAGTAGTTTTCAGAGTGCTAGGAAGGAAACCAGTAAACCACTAACAAGGTCAACTACAAGCTCTCAGTCAGGGGATTCGACTGTTACTAATGAAGAGGTGAGTTGTGTTGAATTAATCCAGAGGGATCTACTCGAAATAAAAACTAGTATTAATTTATTAGTGACCAGAGTGGAATTAGGTGGATTAGTGTCCGACATAGTATCCAAGCTGTTTGAGAAACTGAAAATCGAACTGATGAAGGAAGTGGACAATCAAATTGTTAACAAAACAAAAGAGTTAGAGGAAAAAATAGAATCAATGAACTTTGAAAATAATCAGTTAAGAGAAGAATTAGTTGATTCTAAGAAAGAATGTGAAAAACTAAAAGAAGAATTTAAAAATAATACAGATTGTTCCAAAGAAGCCATGAAGATTGCAAACCACAATGAGCAATACTCAAGGAAAAATAACATAAAAATTTTCAACTTGCCTGAATCACAAAATGAAAATGTCAGAGCAAAGTTTGCAGAGATGGTGAAGAATGTAACAGGTCATGAGGTAGATGAGAGAGATATTCTCGCAATACATCGGATCCCTGGGAAGAATGGTGTCCCTAAACCATTAATTGTGAAATTTTGGAATGCAGAATCCAAAGTTAACATCGCCAAGAGGAAAAGGGATTTCAAGAACAAATGTAATGTAAGAATAGTGGAAGATGTTACTAGACAAAATATGGGTCTCATAAATAGATTAACTTCCCATCCAAAAATTGAATCTGCCTGGTACTTTAATTGCAGTGTGTATGCAAAAACAAAAGCGGGAAAAAGGTACAAATTTGACCTTTTTGACGACATTAGTGAAACACTAAATCGCAATTTATAAACAAAATGATTTTTCTCCATATTGATTTTGGATACATTTGGAGGTACAGAACTTTGTTCCAAAATGGATATGCACAGTTTTAATTTTAATTATATATATTTAAATTAGAAAAGTGTTTTTCGGAAAAGGACAAAACCTGTAAAAGGTAAGAATGTTCTTATAATCTTGTATCTAAAATTTTGAAATATGCACAGTGTATTTCAATCTTGAATCGATGGACAAAAAGCATTATTTCTCAATCATACTGTATTGATGTTTATATTTACTAATTATACCAACACTCCAGCGTAGAACAGAGTTCATGTATCACTATATTGGGCAACATTATATATGTACCCAATGGTGCATGACACTGTACTACACTTATCGATTTTTTAAGCATTATGTGGTTATGTGTGTGAGAGTGTGTCCCAAGGTGTATGTGAGCATTTTTCATGATAATGGTTTTGTGATGCATGTCTATATAAGCCCTGTGAAAGTTTTACTTAAAACAAGATTTAACATAGGATAATCAAATTAAAATTTTGTCAATGAACGTTATGGGTCTACATAGTTCTGATCTCGAAAGAAGAGATATTTTCTGCTGGGTCAAACAAAAGAAAGCATCTATTATATGTTTACAAGAGACACATAGTACAGTTGAGACTGAGAAGTATTGGGAGGCTGAATGGGGATATAAGTGTGTTTTTTGCCATAAATCTAGCAGTAGTGCTGGTGTTGCTATCCTGTTTAGAAATAATTTTGAATTTCTTATTCTTAGAAACAGATGTGATTGTCAGGGCAGATACATTCTCTTAGATTTATTAGTTAATGGACAGAGATTCACACTAGTGAATCTATATGGTCATAATGATGATAATGCTGAGTTTTTTAAAAATTTGAAAGAGGATATTATAAATTTTGAAAATTCCTCTGTTATTATTTGTGGTGACTGGAATGTTGTTCAGGACATGGAGCTTGACTCTTATAATATCTTGCATGATAAACACTCCATGGCCTGAGCAGCAGTCCAGGACATCAAGAATCAACTAGATTTACTGGATCCTTGGAGAACAATCAATCCTGACAGTAAAGTATTTACTTGGCATCAGGCAAGCCCTGTGAAACAGAGTAGACTGGACTATTTTTTAATCTCTGAGGACATGTTTTCAAATTGTATAGACGCCTCTATTATTCCTGGCTATAAAACAGATCATTCAGCAATAACACTCCAATTGTCTATATCTGCAGCACCGAGAGGTCCTGGATACTGGAAATTCAATTCAAAGCTATTAAAGCAAAATGAATATATTCAATTGGTAAAAAAATGTATAACCAGCACAGTAGAAGAATATTATCGTGAAGGTGATAAGAAAAACCCACTTCAGGTGAAACTAACAAGTAATGATCAATTGTTTTTTGAAATCCTTAAAATGATAATAAGATCAGAATCTATTATGTATTCACAAGCTAAAGCAAAACAGGAAAAACAAAATCTCAGGAAAATGGAAGCTGAAATAAATACCTTACATGCTTTAGTGAATCAAAATAATAACCCCACTACAATGAAAGAATTGAACAAAAAACAAGCGGAGTTAGAAGAAATGAGGAAAAAAGAGGTGGAAGGTATAATGTTAAGATCTAAGGCAAGATGGTATGAATCTGGTGAAAAGAATTCTAAACATTTTCTTAATCTCGAAAAGAGAAATTACACAAACAAAACAGTAAAAGAGTTAACTAAGGAAGATGGAACAAGGGTAACAGATTCAAAAGAAATATTAAATCAACAGAAAGACTTTTATGAATAATTATACCAAAGTAAAAACAAATGTAACTTTCAAACGCTTAACCATTTTTTTAACCATGATAAAAAACTCTCAGATTTTGAAAGAAGTTCATGTGAAGGTAAGTTAACGTTTGAGGAATGTGGTTTAGCACTAAAAAATATGAAAAGTGAAACTAGCCCTGGTTCTGATGGATTTACGGTAGAATTCTACAAATTCTTTTGGAAAGACCTAGGCGGTTTTCTCTTTAGGTCTCTAAATACTGGATATGATATGAATCATTTTTCAGAATTTCAGTCTCAGGGGATCATAACGTGCATTCCAAAAGAAGATAAAGACAGGAAATTTATAAAAAATTGGAGACCAATCTCTCTACTTAATGTGGATTACAAGATTGCTTCAGCGTCAATTGCTAATAGGGTCAAAAAAGTACTCCCGTTTATCATCAGTGACACCCAAAAGGGTTTTATGAAAGGGAGATTCATTGGTGAAAATACAAGATTGTTGTATGACCTGATGCAATACCTTGAGGAAAAAAATGAATTTGGTCTTCTCCTATTGATAGACTTTGAAAAAGCTTTTGACTCAGTTGAATGGGACTTTCTAGAAGCTGCTCTGAAGTCTTTTAACTTTGGAGAATCAATTTGTCACTGGTTCAGGCTATTTTGCAATAAATAAAAAAGTTGTGTTATTAATAATGGACATTTATCCCCATTCTTTAATTTGGAGAGAGGTTGTCGCCAGAGAGACCCCTTGTCACCCTACTTTTTTATAATTGGAATTGAACTTCTTGCAACAGAACTAAAGAAAAACACAGATGTTACAGGCATTTTTTATAATGAAATGGAGTTCAAAATATGGCAGTACGCTGATGATGCTTTTCTATTATTAGATGGTTCTCATTTGTCCTTGAGGAAAAACCATGCAGATTTTAAATGATTTTGCTTTGGTGTCAGGTCTGCACTGCAATGTTTTGAAATCGAAAGCAATTTGGATTGGAAACAAAAAATATTCTAATGAAAAAATATGTCCAGAAATTGATATTAACTGGTCAATGTCTAATTTTAGATTGCTGGGAGTATATTTCTCTTTGAACTTGGAGGATATGGTAGAGCTTAATTATTCGATGAAGTTAAAGGAAGTTAAGAAACTGCTTGGCTGGTGGAGTAGAAGAAATTTATCCATTATTGGAAAAATTACTTTGATAAAGTCCTTGCTTTTGCCTAAATTCATTCATCTTTTTGCAGCTTTGCCAAATCCTCCACCCCATATAGAAAAGGAACTGAATACATTATTTTTCCAGTTTATTTGGGGCAGTAAAACTGAGAGTTAAACGAGACACACTTATAGCTTCTTTTGAGGAAGGGGGGTTAAATATGATTCACTTGCATTCATTTGTGTGTTATATAAAACTTACCTGGATTAGGCGCCTCTTAATAAACGAAGATGGCTTATGGCAAAAACTGGTTTCTAAACAAATATTTGGAAAATTTGGAGGTATGCTGTTACTTTCATTAGGAAAAACTAAATTAAAAGTAATCTCTAAATTAATTAAAAATATTTTTTGGCGTGATGTTATTTATGCGTTATATCAATGGAAAAATGAACCATCTACTGTCAATGAATACTTGTCTCAAGATATTCTTAATTTAGTGACTGTAGATAATTTTAAATCATACACAAGGTGGAGAACAAATGGTATTATAATTATTAATCATCTTTTTGATGCACAAGGGTCTCTATTAAGTTTTGATGAAATAAAACAAAAAACAAAAACAAATAATTTCATACAGTACTTTGCTCTTATTTCAAAGATCTCTGTGATGTGGAAAAAGAAAATTAAAACTTTCTATGAAAGTGGAAATAGTTTTCTTGTAGCTTTGGACAAAACATCTCTCCTTAGGGTAAGAGCAAAGAATAAATTTATCTATAAAGACCTGATAAGAACCAAAATAATAAAGCCAAATGGTAAACAGGAAACTTGGTCCAGACAGCTAAAGTGTGCTATTGGTACAAATGAATGGACCAACTCTTTTGTTTCGGCTAGATTTTGTACAAAAGACACAAAACTGATTAGCTTTAACTTTAGATTTCTCCACAGAAATATTGCCACAAACCAGTTTCTAAAAAAGATTAATTTAAATGATAATGATAAATGTACCTTTTGTAATGAGGGAATAGAAGAAATTGAGCACTTATTTTATGACTGTTTAGTTACTGGAAACTGTTGGTAGAATGGATCCAAACTTACGACCCAAATTTTCGAATTACACGAAAAGATGTCTTTATAGGAAATAACAACTTTGACGATCTTATTAACTTCCTAATTTTGCTTGCAAAATATGTTATATACAGATGACGTTGTGCATCAAAAAGCCCAAATCTTGCCTATTATAAAAATTGTGTTTTATCATATAAAACGCTGGAAAAATATGTCGCCAAAGTGAATAACAGCAGTGACGAGTTTAAAAGAAAGTGGACCCTATTATCAACTTTTGGTACATGAATTATTGTTATTATTATTACTATTTTTACTTTTAAAATTTATATATTTATTATTATTTTTTTAATGCAATTTCAAGCATTTTGGGGTTTGTATGCGAGTATGACTTTGTGCACAATAATTGTGATTGTAAGTATTTTTCTGTGTGTGTATGTGTGTGTGTGTTGTGTAGGGAACACATGTAGAGATCAGGACACAAAAGAATTTAAGATCATGCCCCATACGCCAGGTCAGGTGGTGATGTAGGGGAATATGTAAAATCCTGATACCTTGTGTTCAATAAAAAAAAAAATTAAAAAAAAAAAAAAAAAAAAAAATTATTATGTAGTAACCTCTGATAATAATAATAATAATAAAAAAAAGGGTGTCACCTTTAGGACTAAAATAGCTCTATGTGCTGCGGAGGACTGAAGGGTGTCAACACTCGCATAAATCATCAGTCAGGTTGGTCTGTTTCATACAGACATCATTATCTATGTCAAATATCATTTAGTAGACTCCTTAAATATGATCCTAATGTTACTTTTGTATAAAATAAAAATAAAAAGGCTGAAAAGGTAAGGTGTTTGTTAGTTCTAGGTGTGTGTTGATTTTTGGGGTCGGTGGGGGGGGGGGTTAAGTTTTGATTGTGAAGGGCATGGCTCTTCATTGGAAGCTCAGGTAGAGCATGTACCTTGGCACATGCTGTAATTTCCTATTTTGTATTTTGTTGTGTGTTATGATTTTCGAATTAAAACGTTTTCTGCAGCCACAGAGCGCTCTGAAAGTAGCCTCTCTTGAATGGTGCCACTTGGATGATTTTGCTGAACTTCCATGAAAGCCCCATGTCTGCTGATTGTGTAAAATTTATCATTGCTACATAGTGAGACCCTGCTGTGAGCAGGTGGCTATGGGGATTTGTTTTCATTCTGCAAGACGTTTTCCATGCAATCTAGATGACTCCTTTTCAGCTACCCATTTCTGGATTTCAGTCATTGATTGCTGTATGTAAATGTGACTATGCTGTTTAAGCTACCCATTTCTGGATTTCAGTCACTGATTTCTGTTTGTAAATGTGACTATCCTTTTTTAGCTACCCCTTTCTGGATTTTAGCCATTGATTTCTGTTTGTAATTGTGACTATGCTGTTTAAGCTACCCATTTCTGGATTTCAGTCATTGATTGCTGTATGTAAATGTGATATGCTATTTTGCTGAAACTACTAGGGGTAGTTTCGTATTTTGCACACTGGCTGATTTCTTAGCTTGAGGCTATGGTGCGACCTTTTCAGCTATTATTGTTTCGCAATTAAAGAAATTGCCAGATTTGTGAATTCGGCGTTCCGGACTTGTGTTGTTCTTGAAAATGATGTCAGGAATTGACCTCCCATAGTTACTTCACAGCAAATCGGCAGTAAGATATGAATAAGTCGTCTAGGAAGAACTACCGTCAATCGCATCCAGCTTTTTAGTACTCAATGCTCTCCTGAATTATTACGTAGGGAAAGGGCTTGCGTTTTTATTAGCCAAGATTGCTGGGTGTTATCAATGTCCATCGTGCGTGATTATTGCAGTTATAAATTTGGGGTTGCAATGTGTCAACTTCTTTGGCTATGAACCGCTTTAAATCGACTTGTCAGGTGAAGGAAATAAATACTACTGTTCGTTTATTTTGTTGCATTATATTCGAAAGTTTGCAAAACCGCAAGGCCAGCTACGCTTCGCCGTACTCTCTGACGAGTCTAGAAATTTTGATTGTTGAAAAGTGCTGCTGATACATAAGTAACTGGTGATGTAGAGGCTATGACAATTAGAATGATGACGACGCTGTCATTGCTGTTGATAAAGGCAACAAGCTTGCTGTATTGTTATTGTTGTTCTTGTTATTTGAAGATATTGTTATCATTTTTACTGCCGAGACGTTCTGTGAAAATTGAACATGATTTTCCTTAAAGCGAGTGGAGCATGTTTCTTTCTTTGTTTTTCTTTCTTTCTTTCTTCTTTCTTTCTTTCTTTCTTTTTCTTTCTTTCTTTCTTTCCAAATATACTGGAAAGCTATTACTCGAAAGTATTTTGCCTGTTCGTTGTGCGATGGGCCCCTGAAAGGTGTTGTTGCTGTTGTTGTTGTTGTTGTTGTTGTAGGTTTTAAGGTCGTTTTCAAGCACAAGATGGACATACGTCACATATAATTTTACCAAATGTTCTCTACATATATTTCTCAGTACTGAATTTTCCACTGTGTGACAATCAGTACAAATCATACATGTTAATCTAAAATACTGTTACACGCACAGGGGTATCCACCTGACCGAGCGGTGTCAAAACCCTGGCGCGAGTCACGCTGGAAGTCATAAGTTTTCCCCAAATTTCCAAAGACTTCCATACAACTTGAGTTGTAAAATGGAAAGAAAGACGTGTCTGCTATATTTAATAACCTTTGCTCTAATCAATTGGCGACCCAGATGAGACACTTGCCCAAAAGTCCATTAACCGCACCTTTGCATGGTTTTTCTTCATTATCATCCGATTTCCGAACCGCCAGCCCGTCATGCCATAGAAATTACACTAGTATTCCCTTACTAACTGGGAAATATTTAACTGCGTGACCCTAGGCCAGTCAATCCACAGAATTTCCGGCGTATCACGCTCATATACAAACGCCCATTTTCCACTATGGACACATAAACGGTACCTACCAAGTTCCAACTTATTGATTCCATTCCATAATTTACTGATTTCCAACCATAAATACTGCCATTTCAATCACAACACTTTCATACACCGCGGAATTTTGATATGGACTATGTTACACCAGGGACAGTCATTCGGCTTGTACCTAAATTCAATACTAACGACCCTCCCTACCAAAATAGGCCTCAATATCACTCTTCTATCACCACCAAAATGAGAGAGGACAACATGTTCTAAAAATAGAATAGAACTACATTCTGGAAGTAATAATTGGGATGCGATTCCAGATAGGCCATATATGGCAGCACGTAGAAATGGTGGATCAAGAACCCTGTGAAAGCCCGGATAATACCATGGACCGACGAGAGGCTACTGGCAAGCTTTCTCATAACCACTTTGGCCGATTCCGAGACTCGAATGCACGCAGACAGAGATGAGACGGCAGCGATTCCTAAAAGCCATTGGACCCTCACTGCCACGAATGTGCAGCGAGAAATGAATGACTGCTATCGATTGACACCTGCTCACTGTAGCAATGCATAGAAATTGTGTCGTAAGCTCGAGATCATTGGTTATTTGTCATTGAATTATCAGGGGTTAGCGCGAACGCAGACCCCACACTAATAAATAACGACCCCGAGTCACCCACATTTGGGGTGATCGCAGGTGTCAGCCCAACCGAAGTGCAATGGAAGGGCCTCATCCTGGGGAAACCTCCTAGCTGATCAAGGTACTCCCTGGTCCAGGTAAGTATGATTACTTGACGTTTACTGACGTTTATCACCTTACATTTGTGTCTGGTGTAGGAAGTGTCCCTGTAAATAAAGGGAAGAAATTAAAACGATTCAGGGCCATAGTACTGCATTTGTCTTAGTATTCCGAATGTCTTTATATCTTATGTTTCAACATCACAAATGTAAGTTAAATGTCTTCAACTTGTTCTTTATTTGCAATTTCAGTCTCTTTTGCAGTTGATATCGGCTATATTTGTTTGCTCCTCGGGTGTCAGGGGGTAGTTTCGTATTTTGAACACTGGCTGATTTCTTAGCTTGAGGCTATGGTGCGACCTTTTCAGCTATTATTGTTTCGCAATTAAAGAAATTGCCAGATTTGTGAATTCGGCGTTCCGGACTTGTGTTGTTCTTGAAAATGATGTCAGGAATTGACCTCCCATAGTTACTTCACAGCAAATCGGCAGTAAGATATGAATAAGTCGTCTAGGAAGAACTACCGTCAATCGCATCCAGCTTTTTAGTACTCAATGCTCTCCTGAATTATTACGTAGGGAAAGGGCTTGCGTTTTTATTAGCCAAGATTGCTGGGTGTTATCAATGTCCATCGTGCGTGATTATTGCAGTTATAAATTTGGGGTTGCAATGTGTCAACTTCTTTGGCTATGAACCGCTTTAAATCGACTTGTCAGGTGAAGGAAATAAATACTACTGTTCGTTTATTTTGTTGCATTATATTCGAAAGTTTGCAAAACCGCAAGGCCAGCTACGCTTCGCCGTACTCTCTGACGAGTCTAGAAATTTTGATTGTTGAAAAGTGCTGCTGATACATAAGTAACTGGTGATGTAGAGGCTATGACAATTAGAATGATGACGACGCTGTCATTGCTGTTGATAAAGGCAACAAGCTTGCTGTATTGTTATTGTTGTTCTTGTTATTTGAAGATATTGTTATCATTTTTACTGCCGAGACGTTCTGTGAAAATTGAACATGATTTTCCTTAAAGCGAGTGGAGCATGTTTCTTTCTTTGTTTTTCTTTCTTTCTTTCTTCTTTCTTTCTTTCTTTCTTTTTCTTTCTTTCTTTCTTTCCAAATATACTGGAAAGCTATTACTCGAAAGTATTTTGCCTGTTCGTTGTGCGATGGGCCCCTGAAAGGTGTTGTTGCTGTTGTTGTTGTTGTTGTTGTTGTAGGTTTTAAGGTCGTTTTCAAGCACAAGATGGACATACGTCACATATAATTTTACCAAATGTTCTCTACATATATTTCTCAGTACTGAATTTTCCACTGTGTGACAATCAGTACAAATCATACATGTTAATCTAAAATACTGTTACACGCACAGGGGTATCCACCTGACCGAGCGGTGTCAAAACCCTGGCGCGAGTCACGCTGGAAGTCATAAGTTTTCCCCAAATTTCCAAAGACTTCCATACAACTTGAGTTGTAAAATGGAAAGAAAGACGTGTCTGCTATATTTAATAACCTTTGCTCTAATCAATTGGCGACCCAGATGAGACACTTGCCCAAAAGTCCATTAACCGCACCTTTGCATGGTTTTTCTTCATTATCATCCGATTTCCGAACCGCCAGCCCGTCATGCCATAGAAATTACACTAGTATTCCCTTACTAACTGGGAAATATTTAACTGCGTGACCCTAGGCCAGTCAATCCACAGAATTTCCGGCGTATCACGCTCATATACAAACGCCCATTTTCCACTATGGACACATAAACGGTACCTACCAAGTTCCAACTTATTGATTCCATTCCATAATTTACTGATTTCCAACCATAAATACTGCCATTTCAATCACAACACTTTCATACACCGCGGAATTTTGATATGGACTATGTTACACCAGGGACAGTCATTCGGCTTGTACCTAAATTCAATACTAACGACCCTCCCTACCAAAATAGGCCTCAATATCACTCTTCTATCACCACCAAAATGAGAGAGGACAACATGTTCTAAAAATAGAATAGAACTACATTCTGGAAGTAATAATTGGGATGCGATTCCAGATAGGCCATATATGGCAGCACGTAGAAATGGTGGATCAAGAACCCTGTGAAAGCCCGGATAATACCATGGACCGACGAGAGGCTACTGGCAAGCTTTCTCATAACCACTTTGGCCGATTCCGAGACTCGAATGCACGCAGACAGAGATGAGACGGCAGCGATTCCTAAAAGCCATTGGACCCTCACTGCCACGAATGTGCAGCGAGAAATGAATGACTGCTATCGATTGACACCTGCTCACTGTAGCAATGCATAGAAATTGTGTCGTAAGCTCGAGATCATTGGTTATTTGTCATTGAATTATCAGGGGTTAGCGCGAACGCAGACCCCACACTAATAAATAACGACCCCGAGTCACCCACATTTGGGGTGATCGCAGGTGTCAGCCCAACCGAAGTGCAATGGAAGGGCCTCATCCTGGGGAAACCTCCTAGCTGATCAAGGTACTCCCTGGTCCAGGTAAGTATGATTACTTGACGTTTACTGACGTTTATCACCTTACATTTGTGTCTGGTGTAGGAAGTGTCCCTGTAAATAAAGGGAAGAAATTAAAACGATTCAGGGCCATAGTACTGCATTTGTCTTAGTATTCCGAATGTCTTTATATCTTATGTTTCAACATCACAAATGTAAGTTAAATGTCTTCAACTTGTTCTTTATTTGCAATTTCAGTCTCTTTTGCAGTTGATATCGGCTATATTTGTTTGCTCCTCGGGTGTCAGGGGGTAGTTTCGTATTTTGAACACTGGCTGATTTCTTAGCTTGAGGCTATGGTGCGACCTTTTCAGCTATTATTGTTTCGCAATTAAAGAAATTGCCAGATTTGTGAATTCGGCGTTCCGGACTTGTGTTGTTCTTGAAAATGATGTCAGGAATTGACCTCCCATAGTTACTTCACAGCAAATCGGCAGTAAGATATGAATAAGTCGTCTAGGAAGAACTACCGTCAATCGCATCCAGCTTTTTAGTACTCAATGCTCTCCTGAATTATTACGTAGGGAAAGGGCTTGCGTTTTTATTAGCCAAGATTGCTGGGTGTTATCAATGTCCATCGTGCGTGATTATTGCAGTTATAAATTTGGGGTTGCAATGTGTCAACTTCTTTGGCTATGAACCGCTTTAAATCGACTTGTCAGGTGAAGGAAATAAATACTACTGTTCGTTTATTTTGTTGCATTATATTCGAAAGTTTGCAAAACCGCAAGGCCAGCTACGCTTCGCCGTACTCTCTGACGAGTCTAGAAATTTTGATTGTTGAAAAGTGCTGCTGATACATAAGTAACTGGTGATGTAGAGGCTATGACAATTAGAATGATGACGACGCTGTCATTGCTGTTGATAAAGGCAACAAGCTTGCTGTATTGTTATTGTTGTTCTTGTTATTTGAAGATATTGTTATCATTTTTACTGCCGAGACGTTCTGTGAAAATTGAACATGATTTTCCTTAAAGCGAGTGGAGCATGTTTCTTTCTTTGTTTTTCTTTCTTTCTTTCTTCTTTCTTTCTTTCTTTCTTTTTCTTTCTTTCTTTCTTTCCAAATATACTGGAAAGCTATTACTCGAAAGTATTTTGCCTGTTCGTTGTGCGATGGGCCCCTGAAAGGTGTTGTTGCTGTTGTTGTTGTTGTTGTTGTTGTAGGTTTTAAGGTCGTTTTCAAGCACAAGATGGACATACGTCACATATAATTTTACCAAATGTTCTCTACATATATTTCTCAGTACTGAATTTTCCACTGTGTGACAATCAGTACAAATACATGTTAATCTAAAATACTGTTACACGCACAGGGGTATCCACCTGACCGAGCGGTGTCAAAACCCTGGCGCGAGTCACGCTGGAAGTCATAAGTTTTCCCCAAATTTCCAAAGACTTCCATACAACTTGAGTTGTAAAATGGAAAGAAAGACGTGTCTGCTATATTTAATAACCTTTGCTCTAATCAATTGGCGACCCAGATGAGACACTTGCCCAAAAGTCCATTAACCGCACCTTTGCATGGTTTTTCTTCATTATCATCCGATTTCCGAACCGCCAGCCCGTCATGCCATAGAAATTACACTAGTATTCCCTTACTAACTGGGAAATATTTAACTGCGTGACCCTAGGCCAGTCAATCCACAGAATTTCCGGCGTATCACGCTCATATACAAACGCCCATTTTCCACTATGGACACATAAACGGTACCTACCAAGTTCCAACTTATTGATTCCATTCCATAATTTACTGATTTCCAACCATAAATACTGCCATTTCAATCACAACACTTTCATACACCGCGGAATTTTGATATGGACTATGTTACACCAGGGACAGTCATTCGGCTTGTACCTAAATTCAATACTAACGACCCTCCCTACCAAAATAGGCCTCAATATCACTCTTCTATCACCACCAAAATGAGAGAGGACAACATGTTCTAAAAATAGAATAGAACTACATTCTGGAAGTAATAATTGGGATGCGATTCCAGATAGGCCATATATGGCAGCACGTAGAAATGGTGGATCAAGAACCCTGTGAAAGCCCGGATAATACCATGGACCGACGAGAGGCTACTGGCAAGCTTTCTCATAACCACTTTGGCCGATTCCGAGACTCGAATGCACGCAGACAGAGATGAGACGGCAGCGATTCCTAAAAGCCATTGGACCCTCACTGCCACGAATGTGCAGCGAGAAATGAATGACTGCTATCGATTGACACCTGCTCACTGTAGCAATGCATAGAAATTGTGTCGTAAGCTCGAGATCATTGGTTATTTGTCATTGAATTATCAGGGGTTAGCGCGAACGCAGACCCCACACTAATAAATAACGACCCCGAGTCACCCACATTTGGGGTGATCGCAGGTGTCAGCCCAACCGAAGTGCAATGGAAGGGCCTCATCCTGGGGAAACCTCCTAGCTGATCAAGGTACTCCCTGGTCCAGGTAAGTATGATTACTTGACGTTTACTGACGTTTATCACCTTACATTTGTGTCTGGTGTAGGAAGTGTCCCTGTAAATAAAGGGAAGAAATTAAAACGATTCAGGGCCATAGTACTGCATTTGTCTTAGTATTCCGAATGTCTTTATATCTTATGTTTCAACATCACAAATGTAAGTTAAATGTCTTCAACTTGTTCTTTATTTGCAATTTCAGTCTCTTTTGCAGTTGATATCGGCTATATTTGTTTGCTCCTCGGGTGTCAGGGGGTAGTTTCGTATTTTGAACACTGGCTGATTTCTTAGCTTGAGGCTATGGTGCGACCTTTTCAGCTATTATTGTTTCGCAATTAAAGAAATTGCCAGATTTGTGAATTCGGCGTTCCGGACTTGTGTTGTTCTTGAAAATGATGTCAGGAATTGACCTCCCATAGTTACTTCACAGCAAATCGGCAGTAAGATATGAATAAGTCGTCTAGGAAGAACTACCGTCAATCGCATCCAGCTTTTTAGTACTCAATGCTCTCCTGAATTATTACGTAGGGAAAGGGCTTGCGTTTTTATTAGCCAAGATTGCTGGGTGTTATCAATGTCCATCGTGCGTGATTATTGCAGTTATAAATTTGGGGTTGCAATGTGTCAACTTCTTTGGCTATGAACCGCTTTAAATCGACTTGTCAGGTGAAGGAAATAAATACTACTGTTCGTTTATTTTGTTGCATTATATTCGAAAGTTTGCAAAACCGCAAGGCCAGCTACGCTTCGCCGTACTCTCTGACGAGTCTAGAAATTTTGATTGTTGAAAAGTGCTGCTGATACATAAGTAACTGGTGATGTAGAGGCTATGACAATTAGAATGATGACGACGCTGTCATTGCTGTTGATAAAGGCAACAAGCTTGCTGTATTGTTATTGTTGTTCTTGTTATTTGAAGATATTGTTATCATTTTTACTGCCGAGACGTTCTGTGAAAATTGAACATGATTTTCCTTAAAGCGAGTGGAGCATGTTTCTTTCTTTGTTTTTCTTTCTTTCTTTCTTCTTTCTTTCTTTCTTTCTTTTTCTTTCTTTCTTTCTTTCCAAATATACTGGAAAGCTATTACTCGAAAGTATTTTGCCTGTTCGTTGTGCGATGGGCCCCTGAAAGGTGTTGTTGCTGTTGTTGTTGTTGTTGTTGTAGGTTTTAAGGTCGTTTTCAAGCACAAGATGGACATACGTCACATATAATTTTACCAAATGTTCTCTACATATATTTCTCAGTACTGAATTTTCCACTGTGTGACAATCAGTACAAATCATACATGTTAATCTAAAATACTGTTACACGCACAGGGGTATCCACCTGACCGAGCGGTGTCAAAACCCTGGCGCGAGTCACGCTGGAAGTCATAAGTTTTCCCCAAATTTCCAAAGACTTCCATACAACTTGAGTTGTAAAATGGAAAGAAAGACGTGTCTGCTATATTTAATAACCTTTGCTCTAATCAATTGGCGACCCAGATGAGACACTTGCCCAAAAGTCCATTAACCGCACCTTTGCATGGTTTTTCTTCATTATCATCCGATTTCCGAACCGCCAGCCCGTCATGCCATAGAAATTACACTAGTATTCCCTTACTAACTGGGAAATATTTAACTGCGTGACCCTAGGCCAGTCAATCCACAGAATTTCCGGCGTATCACGCTCATATACAAACGCCCATTTTCCACTATGGACACATAAACGGTACCTACCAAGTTCCAACTTATTGATTCCATTCCATAATTTACTGATTTCCAACCATAAATACTGCCATTTCAATCACAACACTTTCATACACCGCGGAATTTTGATATGGACTATGTTACACCAGGGACAGTCATTCGGCTTGTACCTAAATTCAATACTAACGACCCTCCCTACCAAAATAGGCCTCAATATCACTCTTCTATCACCACCAAAATGAGAGAGGACAACATGTTCTAAAAATAGAATAGAACTACATTCTGGAAGTAATAATTGGGATGCGATTCCAGATAGGCCATATATGGCAGCACGTAGAAATGGTGGATCAAGAACCCTGTGAAAGCCCGGATAATACCATGGACCGACGAGAGGCTACTGGCAAGCTTTCTCATAACCACTTTGGCCGATTCCGAGACTCGAATGCACGCAGACAGAGATGAGACGGCAGCGATTCCTAAAAGCCATTGGACCCTCACTGCCACGAATGTGCAGCGAGAAATGAATGACTGCTATCGATTGACACCTGCTCACTGTAGCAATGCATAGAAATTGTGTCGTAAGCTCGAGATCATTGGTTATTTGTCATTGAATTATCAGGGGTTAGCGCGAACGCAGACCCCACACTAATAAATAACGACCCCGAGTCACCCACATTTGGGGTGATCGCAGGTGTCAGCCCAACCGAAGTGCAATGGAAGGGCCTCATCCTGGGGAAACCTCCTAGCTGATCAAGGTACTCCCTGGTCCAGGTAAGTATGATTACTTGACGTTTACTGACGTTTATCACCTTACATTTGTGTCTGGTGTAGGAAGTGTCCCTGTAAATAAAGGGAAGAAATTAAAACGATTCAGGGCCATAGTACTGCATTTGTCTTAGTATTCCGAATGTCTTTATATCTTATGTTTCAACATCACAAATGTAAGTTAAATGTCTTCAACTTGTTCTTTATTTGCAATTTCAGTCTCTTTTGCAGTTGATATCGGCTATATTTGTTTGCTCCTCGGGTGTCAGGGGGTAGTTTCGTATTTTGAACACTGGCTGATTTCTTAGCTTGAGGCTATGGTGCGACCTTTTCAGCTATTATTGTTTCGCAATTAAAGAAATTGCCAGATTTGTGAATTCGGCGTTCCGGACTTGTGTTGTTCTTGAAAATGATGTCAGGAATTGACCTCCCATAGTTACTTCACAGCAAATCGGCAGTAAGATATGAATAAGTCGTCTAGGAAGAACTACCGTCAATCGCATCCAGCTTTTTAGTACTCAATGCTCTCCTGAATTATTACGTAGGGAAAGGGCTTGCGTTTTTATTAGCCAAGATTGCTGGGTGTTATCAATGTCCATCGTGCGTGATTATTGCAGTTATAAATTTGGGGTTGCAATGTGTCAACTTCTTTGGCTATGAACCGCTTTAAATCGACTTGTCAGGTGAAGGAAATAAATACTACTGTTCGTTTATTTTGTTGCATTATATTCGAAAGTTTGCAAAACCGCAAGGCCAGCTACGCTTCGCCGTACTCTCTGACGAGTCTAGAAATTTTGATTGTTGAAAAGTGCTGCTGATACATAAGTAACTGGTGATGTAGAGGCTATGACAATTAGAATGATGACGACGCTGTCATTGCTGTTGATAAAGGCAACAAGCTTGCTGTATTGTTATTGTTGTTCTTGTTATTTGAAGATATTGTTATCATTTTTACTGCCGAGACGTTCTGTGAAAATTGAACATGATTTTCCTTAAAGCGAGTGGAGCATGTTTCTTTCTTTGTTTTTCTTTCTTTCTTTCTTCTTTCTTTCTTTCTTTCTTTTTCTTTCTTTCTTTCTTTCCAAATATACTGGAAAGCTATTACTCGAAAGTATTTTGCCTGTTCGTTGTGCGATGGGCCCCTGAAAGGTGTTGTTGCTGTTGTTGTTGTTGTTGTTGTAGGTTTTAAGGTCGTTTTCAAGCACAAGATGGACATACGTCACATATAATTTTACCAAATGTTCTCTACATATATTTCTCAGTACTGAATTTTCCACTGTGTGACAATCAGTACAAATCATACATGTTAATCTAAAATACTGTTACACGCACAGGGGTATCCACCTGACCGAGCGGTGTCAAAACCCTGGCGCGAGTCACGCTGGAAGTCATAAGTTTTCCCCAAATTTCCAAAGACTTCCATACAACTTGAGTTGTAAAATGGAAAGAAAGACGTGTCTGCTATATTTAATAACCTTTGCTCTAATCAATTGGCGACCCAGATGAGACACTTGCCCAAAAGTCCATTAACCGCACCTTTGCATGGTTTTTCTTCATTATCATCCGATTTCCGAACCGCCAGCCCGTCATGCCATAGAAATTACACTAGTATTCCCTTACTAACTGGGAAATATTTAACTGCGTGACCCTAGGCCAGTCAATCCACAGAATTTCCGGCGTATCACGCTCATATACAAACGCCCATTTTCCACTATGGACACATAAACGGTACCTACCAAGTTCCAACTTATTGATTCCATTCCATAATTTACTGATTTCCAACCATAAATACTGCCATTTCAATCACAACACTTTCATACACCGCGGAATTTTGATATGGACTATGTTACACCAGGGACAGTCATTCGGCTTGTACCTAAATTCAATACTAACGACCCTCCCTACCAAAATAGGCCTCAATATCACTCTTCTATCACCACCAAAATGAGAGAGGACAACATGTTCTAAAAATAGAATAGAACTACATTCTGGAAGTAATAATTGGGATGCGATTCCAGATAGGCCATATATGGCAGCACGTAGAAATGGTGGATCAAGAACCCTGTGAAAGCCCGGATAATACCATGGACCGACGAGAGGCTACTGGCAAGCTTTCTCATAACCACTTTGGCCGATTCCGAGACTCGAATGCACGCAGACAGAGATGAGACGGCAGCGATTCCTAAAAGCCATTGGACCCTCACTGCCACGAATGTGCAGCGAGAAATGAATGACTGCTATCGATTGACACCTGCTCACTGTAGCAATGCATAGAAATTGTGTCGTAAGCTCGAGATCATTGGTTATTTGTCATTGAATTATCAGGGGTTAGCGCGAACGCAGACCCCACACTAATAAATAACGACCCCGAGTCACCCACATTTGGGGTGATCGCAGGTGTCAGCCCAACCGAAGTGCAATGGAAGGGCCTCATCCTGGGGAAACCTCCTAGCTGATCAAGGTACTCCCTGGTCCAGGTAAGTATGATTACTTGACGTTTACTGACGTTTATCACCTTACATTTGTGTCTGGTGTAGGAAGTGTCCCTGTAAATAAAGGGAAGAAATTAAAACGATTCAGGGCCATAGTACTGCATTTGTCTTAGTATTCCGAATGTCTTTATATCTTATGTTTCAACATCACAAATGTAAGTTAAATGTCTTCAACTTGTTCTTTATTTGCAATTTCAGTCTCTTTTGCAGTTGATATCGGCTATATTTGTTTGCTCCTCGGGTGTCAGGGGGTAGTTTCGTATTTTGAACACTGGCTGATTTCTTAGCTTGAGGCTATGGTGCGACCTTTTCAGCTATTATTGTTTCGCAATTAAAGAAATTGCCAGATTTGTGAATTCGGCGTTCCGGACTTGTGTTGTTCTTGAAAATGATGTCAGGAATTGACCTCCCATAGTTACTTCACAGCAAATCGGCAGTAAGATATGAATAAGTCGTCTAGGAAGAACTACCGTCAATCGCATCCAGCTTTTTAGTACTCAATGCTCTCCTGAATTATTACGTAGGGAAAGGGCTTGCGTTTTTATTAGCCAAGATTGCTGGGTGTTATCAATGTCCATCGTGCGTGATTATTGCAGTTATAAATTTGGGGTTGCAATGTGTCAACTTCTTTGGCTATGAACCGCTTTAAATCGACTTGTCAGGTGAAGGAAATAAATACTACTGTTCGTTTATTTTGTTGCATTATATTCGAAAGTTTGCAAAACCGCAAGGCCAGCTACGCTTCGCCGTACTCTCTGACGAGTCTAGAAATTTTGATTGTTGAAAAGTGCTGCTGATACATAAGTAACTGGTGATGTAGAGGCTATGACAATTAGAATGATGACGACGCTGTCATTGCTGTTGATAAAGGCAACAAGCTTGCTGTATTGTTATTGTTGTTCTTGTTATTTGAAGATATTGTTATCATTTTTACTGCCGAGACGTTCTGTGAAAATTGAACATGATTTTCCTTAAAGCGAGTGGAGCATGTTTCTTTCTTTGTTTTTCTTTCTTTCTTTCTTCTTTCTTTCTTTCTTTCTTTTTCTTTCTTTCTTTCTTTCCAAATATACTGGAAAGCTATTACTCGAAAGTATTTTGCCTGTTCGTTGTGCGATGGGCCCCTGAAAGGTGTTGTTGCTGTTGTTGTTGTTGTTGTTGTAGGTTTTAAGGTCGTTTTCAAGCACAAGATGGACATACGTCACATATAATTTTACCAAATGTTCTCTACATATATTTCTCAGTACTGAATTTTCCACTGTGTGACAATCAGTACAAATCATACATGTTAATCTAAAATACTGTTACACGCACAGGGGTATCCACCTGACCGAGCGGTGTCAAAACCCTGGCGCGAGTCACGCTGGAAGTCATAAGTTTTCCCCAAATTTCCAAAGACTTCCATACAACTTGAGTTGTAAAATGGAAAGAAAGACGTGTCTGCTATATTTAATAACCTTTGCTCTAATCAATTGGCGACCCAGATGAGACACTTGCCCAAAAGTCCATTAACCGCACCTTTGCATGGTTTTTCTTCATTATCATCCGATTTCCGAACCGCCAGCCCGTCATGCCATAGAAATTACACTAGTATTCCCTTACTAACTGGGAAATATTTAACTGCGTGACCCTAGGCCAGTCAATCCACAGAATTTCCGGCGTATCACGCTCATATACAAACGCCCATTTTCCACTATGGACACATAAACGGTACCTACCAAGTTCCAACTTATTGATTCCATTCCATAATTTACTGATTTCCAACCATAAATACTGCCATTTCAATCACAACACTTTCATACACCGCGGAATTTTGATATGGACTATGTTACACCAGGGACAGTCATTCGGCTTGTACCTAAATTCAATACTAACGACCCTCCCTACCAAAATAGGCCTCAATATCACTCTTCTATCACCACCAAAATGAGAGAGGACAACATGTTCTAAAAATAGAATAGAACTACATTCTGGAAGTAATAATTGGGATGCGATTCCAGATAGGCCATATATGGCAGCACGTAGAAATGGTGGATCAAGAACCCTGTGAAAGCCCGGATAATACCATGGACCGACGAGAGGCTACTGGCAAGCTTTCTCATAACCACTTTGGCCGATTCCGAGACTCGAATGCACGCAGACAGAGATGAGACGGCAGCGATTCCTAAAAGCCATTGGACCCTCACTGCCACGAATGTGCAGCGAGAAATGAATGACTGCTATCGATTGACACCTGCTCACTGTAGCAATGCATAGAAATTGTGTCGTAAGCTCGAGATCATTGGTTATTTGTCATTGAATTATCAGGGGTTAGCGCGAACGCAGACCCCACACTAATAAATAACGACCCCGAGTCACCCACATTTGGGGTGATCGCAGGTGTCAGCCCAACCGAAGTGCAATGGAAGGGCCTCATCCTGGGGAAACCTCCTAGCTGATCAAGGTACTCCCTGGTCCAGGTAAGTATGATTACTTGACGTTTACTGACGTTTATCACCTTACATTTGTGTCTGGACCCGTCACTCGTGCACACATTTTCACCACACTCACTACCCATACAGACATTTAAAAACACTTATATTTACACATAATAGTAGAAACATATAATAAATATATATGAATAGGAAATTATTGAAATTATCAATTAATTATAATGCAAGAATATATATGAACAATAAATGTATACAAATAGAAAAATTATTGAAATTATTAATTGTTTAATTATAATATTGAAGCCTACAAATTATATTCCTATTAGACGGTAACGGAGCAGTAAAGTCACGAGCAAAACAAGAGAGAGAAAGGTAGCACGTGCAGCCTGAGGCACCGTGAAGACCGGCAGACGTGGATTAAAAATGGCGATATACGGAGATTCAAGGATTATGTGTAACAAAGAGAAAGGTAAGATAACGTTAGTCTAAGCTTATATCTATTACTAATTCAAAATTATAAAGGGAACAAAATAGTCCGGCTAAACACCATTTGTCTATAAAATGAACGATATTAAGTCTATAAAAGTCAGTTTTGATTCTACATTTTAAACGGGATAAGAAGAAGGATAACAAGGTGTTACTGGTTACCACTTCTTTATGAAAATATGCTTGTATACGTTTAATCCATATAGCATATTTATATTCAGCACATAATAAAAGGCACAAGTCCTCGAATTCAGGTTCCGAGAACGAGGCCTCATTCGGGATAAGACCGAATTTAAGGAAAGTGTAAAAGGTATTGAAAGAGTTTCTTGAGAGTTTTTTCAACCATTTAATAATCAAATGCTGTAAAGGAAGTATTAATTTACACTCAAAAAATAAATGATCCATGGTTTCTATCCCCCCGCAAAAACTGCATAACTTTGATCTAGAAATTTTCTTTAAGAACATGTTATAATTAACTGGTAATATATCATGTATGGTTTTAAAACACACATCACGAGTGATGGGGTCTAAAAATTTATTGTGTAAGTTTTTCCATATATTGTCAAAATTTAAATCATATAATTTGGTTATTTTCGGTTTAAGGATATAATTTCGTAGTTGTCTTTGGTAAAAAATGTTTGTAGGAACTTTGCCAAAACAGAGGTCAGGATTATTTTCATGAAAAGTTTTAAAAATGGTTATGCAGTTTTTATAAAATTCAGGTACATGAAGCGTATGAGTAAATTTATTAAGGCCTAAATTGGGGTTGAAAAATCTTAATTGTAAACCTATCCAATACCTTGCAAAATCTTTCCACTTGGCTGAATATTCATCATCGAGCAGTTTTTGTACATGTTGTATACGCATTGCTTGTATTTTACACCTTAAATGGATGATATTCAAACCCCCATCACAAAGGGGGTTGATACTGACTGCCCTAGCAAGGGGTTCGAATTTTGAACTCCACAAAAAGGTGAAAATACTTCTATTCATTAAAACTTCGTAATGTTTAGGTAGGTCAGTCACGGTTGCAGTATACCAAATTTTACTGTAAGCTAGAAGATTTATAATATGGGATTTAGAGATGAGAGATAAATTTCTACGTTTCCATAGTAATAGTGTATTCATAAGTTTATTAACATTTTTGTTCCAGTGATCATCATAATTTAAATTGTTGCCGAAATGAAAACCTACAATTTTTGCCTTGTCAATCCAAGAAATGCCAAAAGGGTGATCACTGCGGTTATGCCATTTTCCCATGAACATACCGTTGGATTTACTGTAATTTACTTTAGCACCAGAAGTACGATCGTACATGCGAGACCAAAATAAATACCGTTCGATCGACTTGTCCGTGCAACAGAAGCCTGTACTATCATCCGCGAAAAGGGAGATTTTACAGGCCTCTGTTGCACCTGGCACCTTAATACCTATAATTTCTGGGTCTTTTCGAATTTTGATTGCGAAAGGTTCATACACTATTACATATAAAAGGGGGGAAAGACTGCAACCCTGACGGACTCCTCTTGAAATTAAAAAGGGGGCCGAGATAAAATTATTGACTATTACTGATGAACAAATATCAGTATAAAAAATTTTGATCCATTTAACAAAGTCTGGATGAAAACCGAAAGACTCCAAAGTTTTTATCATAAATTTGTAGTTTACCCTATCGAATGCTTTTTCTTGATCTAGGGATATAAACGCACATGATAATTGTTTTTGTTCTATATAGTCACAGATGTTTCTTATAAGGTGACCGTTATCAAAAATAGATCGACCTTTAACTCCACATGTTTGATCCATGTGTATTATTTTGGACATGACATTTCCAAGTCTATTAGTAATAATCTTTGATAAAATTTTGTAATCCAAATTTAATAGGGAGATAGGTCTCCAATTTTTCATATTATTTGAATTTTGAGGATCCTTACATAATAATGTAATATAAGATAATTTTTGTGAATCGGACATAGTGTTCGATTCGAAGATCAAATTATATAGGCGAACTAATGTGTCACCTAAAATTTCAAAGAACGTGACGTAAAATTCTTTTGTGAGACCGTCTGGTCCTGGTGATTTATTAGATTTCATCATATTTAAGGCTTTCAAAATTTCTGCTTTAGTAATGGGTTGAGTAAGGGCATGATTGTCCTCAGCATTTAACTGAGGCAATCCTGTTAAAAATTCATTAAATAAATCTTCTTCAATAGATTCGGACGTAAATAAATTGGAATAAAATTTTTCAAAACATTTTAAAATATCACCACTAGAATTATAGGTCACGTTATTATATTCAATTTCATTAATAGTTTTCTTAGAACCCTTTTTATTTTCTAATTGGAAAAAGAATTGGCTCGGTTTTTCATTGTTATCTAAAATTTTGGCCTTACTTCTAATAACTGATCCTATATACTTTTCGTTTTGCAATTCTTTAATAGCCATCCGGAGTTCTTGTAGTTGTAAGAAAAGTTCTTCATTATTAGTTAAATCAAATTGTTGTTTTATATATTGGTATTTGTTTCTCAAAGCTTTAATTTCAAAATTTTTCGCTTTGGAGAAATCCTTGGAATATCGAATAATTTCTTCTTTAATTTTTAGTTTTAGCTCGTCCCAAAAGTCTAAAGAGAGATTATGATGTTTCAGTTCTCTCTGTAGTAAAACCGTAATAAGAGTTTTTAAATTGGTGTGGTTTAAAAGCGAGTTGTTGCATTTCCAGTAACCAGCACCATAAGATATTAATGAGTTTGAAGTTATACTTAAAATTGCCGCATCATGATCAGATTGAGTAAAGTTTACAATTGTCGAATTAAGAATGAAATCTGCTATGTTTTTAGAAACATATATTCTGTCTAATCTACTTGCTAAAGGTGGTACTGAGGGGTCTAGTGAGTTTCTATGCCATGTATAACTTTTCGATAAAGGGTTCAGTTTACGAAAAGTATCAATTAATTTAAAGTTGGATATAAGAGACCTTAAAGCATGGATGGACTTATCACTATAATTTGTTAAGTTGCCTATCCGATCAAGGTTGGAATTAACAACACAGTTGAAATCACCTGCAAAAATGAGGTTATGTTGGCCAGTTAAAAAAGGAAATAACGAATTAAAAAATTCGCATTTTTCAGAGTCAGGAATAGGGCCATATATATTTAAAACACGATATATTATATTATTGTGCTGTAAGTCAGCACATATTATTCTCCCATCATAATCAGTTTCATATTTAAAAACAGTTATATTAGGATTAAAATTAAAAATAGCGACACCTGATGAACGACTCGAGCCAAAACTCCATATTGCATTACAACATTGCAATTTATTTTGAATTTTTGTAGAAAGGGTTCTATTTTCTACATGAGTTTCTTGTAGAAAAACAAGGTCAATATGATAAGAAGATACCAAATTTCTAATTTCGTGTAGTTTTTGATCTGTATTGGCTCGAAGGCCATTTACATTTAATGTAAGGATATTAATTTTGCTCATTTGTTTATTATTAGAGTAGCATGTCCAGATTGAGTTAAACATCGTTCACATGTAAGACTGACTGCTGCGTATTTTGGTGTACGAAGCAAGTCAGTTCAAGCTCGAGATGAGTAGAGTTCAATGTGAATGTAGAATCTATGTGTAGCAAAACTGACTTATTGACTAATAAGAAAATAGGGAATGATGTATAATTAAGAATTAAATTATAATGAGTAAACAAAAACTGGTGAAATTTTATAAATGTTGCCTCAAACAGGAAAATTAAATGGTAATTTAAAAACAAAAACAGTTTATATTGAAATATTTGACCAAACCTTCTTACTAGGAAAAATCCTGAAATGTATAATCCGTTAAGCATTCTCATAGTCCATTGCACTGTCCGTATTTTTGCCCGGTCCATTATAGAGTGTTCATTGTCCATGAGCGTTCCTGATTCGTAGTATCACACATTAATTTTGAATTTCCATATTGGAATCTTCTTCCACACGGATTTTCTTTTTCTTTTTTGATTCAACCACTTGCCACGTACCCGTTTCAATATCAAACAATTCTCTCTTGTCCGTTCTAGGAGGGTTAGGGTTATCTTCTACCTGGTTTGATGGTTGAGTAGTAGCTGCTTCTCTTGTTGTTGCATTTCCTAAGGTTTTGGTTTTATTTGATGTATTTTCTGCATTTGAGTCTTCGGATGAGGTGGAGGTACTAGGGTTATTGATGTTATTGATTGCGCTGATTTCCGTTTGCTCTTCTGAAGTTGAAGGGCTGTTTTCATCTGCTTGATTTGCCGATTGTGGCACAGGTGTTTCAGGGTTATTTGTTCGACGATTGCTTGCAACTTTGGCATACGTTGTTCCTTTGTCCGGACAGTCTTTTCTTAAATGTCCAGACTGACGGCATCGCAAACAAATTGGGGGTCTGCCTTTCATAGTAATTAGCATGCCAAACATCCCCAGTGACACGATGTGCGGGATGTTTCTTCTATCAAATTCGGTTGTTCGTATTTTCACTATTCTCGTTCCATTTTCCATGATGGTATCTCTATTGATAATTGTTTTGTCCCGTGTTATTTCTAAAACTTCTCCATATTCTTTCAAAACATCTTTGATTAGGAGATCATCGACAAACAGCGGTAACCAGTGAACCCTAAGATCTACTATCATTCGTGCTATGTAACTAATTCCATCTCCGGCGACATTTCTTGCTTTTTCCTGCGATTTTAGGACAGCATGCCATGGAGTATTCTCTCCTTCTTTGTACAGACCCTCCATGTCTGAGATATCAACTCCTACGGTCTCAAGTTTCCTAAGTGCTTCCTCCCTTGACATTCTGCCGTCCACTCTTATGGTCCTCAAATAAATATCCGACTTCACATACTTCGACAGGTTAACTTCTACATGACGATACATTTTTTCCAACTTTGAGTTGCGTTGTCTCTAACTTGGATGTGATTGCTTGTGATCCTTTTTTTTCCATAAAATCTTTATTCAATATTTACATATTAAATTATACAAAAGATAGTCAAAACCCCCACCAGCACCCGTCACTCATACACACACTCACTACCCATACAGACATTTAAAAACACTTATATTTACACATAATAGTAGAAACATATAATAAAGATATATGAGTAGGAAAGTATTGAAATTATCAATTAATTATAATGCAAGAATATATATGCACACCACTTACATTCGCACAAAAGTACATAGTATTAGAATACAAAAATGATATACACATTTTGTTTGCAAAAACGTTCAATAAATGGATACAATTAGAAAAATTATTGAAATTATTGTTTAATTATAATATTGAAGTCGAGCAAAACAAGAGAGAGAAAGGTATCACGTGCAGCCTGAGGCACCGTGAAGACCGGCAGACGTGGATTAAATATGACGATATACGGAGATTCAAGGATTATATGTAACTGGATTTATCAAAGAGAAAAGTAATATAACGTTAGTCTAAGCTTATATCTATTACTAGTTCAAAATTATAAAGGGAACAAAATAGTCCGGCTAAACACCATTTATCTATAAAATGAACGATATCAAGTCTATAAAAGTCAGTTTTGATTCTACATTTTAAACGGGATAAGAAGAAGGATAACAAGGTGTTACTGGTTACCACTTCTTTATGAAAATATGCTTGTATACGTTTAATCCATATAGCATATTTATATTCAGCACATAATAAAAGGCACAAGTCCTCGAATTCAGGTTCCGAGAACGAGGCCCCATTCGGGATAAGACCGAATTTAAGGAAAGTGTAAAAGGTATTGAAAGAGTTTCTTGAAAGTTTTTTCAACCATTTAATAATCAAATGCTGTAAAGGAAGTATTAATTTACACTCAAAAAATAAATGATCAGTGGTTTCTATCCCCCCGCAAAAACTGCATAACTTTGATCTAGAAATTTTCTTTAAGAACATGTTGTAATTTACTGGTAAAATATCATGTATGGTTTTAAAACATACATCACGAGTGATGGGGTCTAAGAATTTATTGTGCAAGTTTTTCCATATATTGTCAAAATTTAAATCATATAATTTAGTTATTTTGGGTTTAAGGGTATAATTTCGTAATTGTCGTTGGTAAAAAATGTTTGTGGGAACTTTGCCAAAACAAAGATCAGGATTATTTTGATGAAAAGTTTTAAAAATGGTTATGGAGTTTTTATAAAATTCAGGTACATGAAGCGTATGAGTAAATTTATTAAGGCCTAAATTGGGGTTGAAAAATCTTAATTGTAAACCTATCCAATACCTTGCAAAATCTTTCCACTTGGCTGAAAATTCATCATCGAGCAGTTTGTGATCCTGGGGATCAAGGTACTCCCTGGTCCAGGTAAGTATGATTACTTGACGTTTACTGACGTTTATCACCTTACATTTGTGTCTGGTGTAGGAAGTGTCCCTGTAAAGAAAGGGACGAAATTAAAACGATTCAGGGCCATAGTACTGCATTTGTCTTAGTATTCCGAATGTCTTTATATCTTATGTTTCAACATCACAAATGTAAGTGAAATGTCTTCAACTTGTTCTTTATTTGCCATTTCAGTCTCTTTATGCAGTTGATATTGGCTATATGTGTTTGCTCCTCGGGTGTCAAGGGGTAGTTTCGTATTTTGAACACTGGCTGATTTCTTAGCTTGAGGCTATGGTGCGACGTTTAAGTAACTGGTGATGTAGAGGCTATGACAATTAGAATGATGACGACGCTGTCATTGCTGTTGATAAAGGCAACAAGCTTGCTGTATTGTTATTGGTGTTTTTTGTTATTTGAAGATATTGTTATAATTTTTACTGCCGAGACGTTCTTTGAAAATTGAACACGATTTGCGAGTGGAGCGAGTGGAGCATGTTTCTTTCTTTGTTTTTCTTTGTTTTTCTTTCTTTCTTTCTTTCTTTGTAATTTTTCCAAATATACTGGAAAGCTCTTACTCGAAAGTATTTTGCCTGTTCGTTGTGCGATGGGCCCCTGAAAGGTGTTGTTGCTGTTGTTGTTGTTGTTGTTGTAGGTTTTAAGGTCGTTTTCAAGCACAAGATGGGCATACGTCACAATTAATTTTACCATATGTTCTCTACATATATTTCTCAGTACTGAATTTTCCACTGTGTGACAATCAGTACAAATCATATACGTTAATCTAAAATACTGTTACACGCACAGGGGTATCCACCTGACCGAGCGGTGTCAAAACCCTGGCGCGAGTCACGCTGGAAGTCATAAGTTTTCCCCAAATCTCCACTCACTTCCATACAACTTGAGTTGTAAAATGGAAAGAAAGACGTGTCTGCTATATTTAATAACCTTTGCTCTAATCAATTGGCGACCCAGATGAGACACTTGCCCAAAAGTCCATTAACCGCACCTTTGCATGGTTTTTCTTCATTATCATCCGATTTCCGAACCGCCAGCCCGTCATGCCATAGAAATTACACTAGTATTCCCTTACTAACTGGGAAATATTATAACTGCGTGACCCTAGGCCAGTCAATCCACAGAATTTCCGGCGTATCACGCCTCATATACACACGCCCATTTTCCACTATGGACACATAAACGGTACCTACCAAGTTCCAACTTATTGATTCCATTCTATAATTTACTGATTTCCAACCATAAATACTGCCATTTCAATCACAACACTTTCATACACCGCGGAATTTTAATATGGACTATATTACACCAGGGACAGTCATTCGGCTTGCACCTGAATTCACTACTAACGACCCTCCCTACCAAAATAGGCCTCAATATCACTCTTCTATCACCACCAAAATGAGAGAGGACAACATGTTCTAAAAATAGAATAGAACTACATTCTGGAAGTAATAATTGGGATGCGATTCCAGATAGGCCATATATGTATGGCAGCACGTAGAAATGGTGCATCAAGAACCCTGTGAAAGACCCACGAGAGGCTACTGGCAAGCTTTCTCATACATAACCACTTTGGCCGATTGCGGGACTCGAATGCACGCAGACAGAGATGAGATGGCAGCGATTCCTAAAAGCCATTGGACCCTCACTCCCACGAATGTGCAGCGAGAAATGAATGACTGCTATCGATTGACACCTGCTCACTGTAGCAATGCATAGAAATTGTGTCGTAAGCTCGAGATCATTGGTTATTTGTCATTGAATTATCAGGGGTTAGCGCGAACGCAGACCCCACACTAATAAATAACGACCCCGAGTCACCCACATTTGGGGTGATCGCAGGTGTCAGCCCAACCGAAGTGCAATGGAAGGGCCTCATCCTGGGGAAACCTCCTAGCTGATCAAGGTACTCCCTGGTCCAGGTAAGTATGATTACTTGACGTTTACTGACGTTTATCACCTTACATTTGTGTCTGGTGTAGGAAGTGTCCCTGTAAAAATAGGGACGAAATTTTATACGTTGAGAATATTCGTAACATAGTAAGGTAAAATAAATATTAAGGGGATATATTATAATACATGACAGTAAACATTCTACAAATCGTGTAAATTGAAAATCGTTCACGTATGTGAGTAATGCTAGTTGTTTGAAGCCAATCATTCTGAACTCGAAATGAGTAGAATTCGTTATACATGGTGAAACGTTTCGTAACCAAAACTAATCTTTTGAACAGAAACATAATAATACAGAGTGTATAAAGCAGGAAAATGTATGATTGATGAAAGGAAAAAAAATTCTACATATGTTATATGTGTTATGAAATGGATAAAATTGATAATTTAAAGATAATTACATATTATAATGAATTGAAATAAACAAACCTGATATGAATGAAAAATAAGTTATATCCTTTAATCCGTTTGGCATATTCATTGTCCGATTTCTGTCCGTATATATGTCCGGTCCATTGTATATCCTTCATTGTCCGTGACCGTTCCATATTCTTTAGTATATATTTCACAGCGTGATGTTTAACTTTGCATTTCCATATTTAAATCCTCTTCCGCTCGAAATTTCTTTGTTCTCTTGGATATGACGACTTGCCATGTGCCTGTTTCCATATCAAACAATTCCCTCTTATCCGATGCTCTAGATGGACTAGGATCATCTTCTGTTTGATCTTCTTCTTCAGCAACTTTTTCCTCTGCTGCTGCTCTAACATTTGCTGGTGACACCGCTTTGGTTCTGATGGATACCTCCTCCTGTGCCACTCGTAAGTTTTCTGATTGGGTGGAGGCACTGGGGTGATCGGCTGTGCTGCTCCGCGCCGACGAACGAGCTTCTGAAGTTGAAGAATTCTTTTCTTCTGCTTGTTTTGAAGGTTGTGGTGCAGGTGGTTGAGGGGTTATCAGTCGTTGGTTGCTTGCGACGGAAGCATAACTTGCCCCTTTGTCTGGACAATCTTTACGTAAGTTTCCGGATTAACGGCATCTTAGGCAGATTGGGGGTCTCCCTTTCATGGTTATCAGCATCCCGAACATTCCTAGAGACACAATATGAGGGATGTTTCTTCTATCAAATTCCGTCGTTCTGAGTTTTACAATCCGGGTTCCATTTTCCATCATCGTGTCTTTACTGATGATTGTTTTATCTCTGGTTATTTCCAGGATTTCACCATAATCTTTTAACACATCTTTTATAATAAGGTCATCCACAAACAGTGGCAACCAATGCACTTGGAGATCAATTATAAGTCTTACTATATAACTGATACCGTCTCCGGTAACACCTTTTGCTTTCTCTTGGGACTTTAAAACTGCGTGCCATGGGGCATTCTCCCCTTCTCTGTATATCCCTTCCATGCCTGAGATGTCTACACCAGCAGTTGCAAGTTTACTGAGCGCTTCTTCGCGAGTCATTCTTCCATCTACTCGGATGGTTCTTAGGTAAATGTCCGACTTGACATACTTTGACAGATTGACTTCAACATGACGATACATCTTGAAACAAACTTTGAAATATAAAATCTCAAACTTTTGATTTTTACTCTCTCTTTTGGGGAAAGCTCCTTTGTTTTGTTTTTCATAAAGACTTTATTCAATATTTACATGTTAAAATGTACAAGTGATGTTGATTCTCCCATCTGCACCCATAGTAGATTCTCCGGTCGCTCATATACGCATTTTCACAAACAGATATACATACATATACATACATAAACATACACATATACACACATATACATATACATACACACATATATATATATATATATATATATATATATATATATATATATATATATATATATATATATATATATATATATATATGTATGTATATATATATATATATATATATATATATATATATATATATATATATATATATATATATGTATATACATACATACACATAACATATATATACAAGCATATATGCACACTCACCATACAGATATTTAAAAACTTATATACACACAAATGTACATAGTGGTAGAGTACAAAGCTTCTATACAAAATGTTATACACATTTAGCTTGCGAAACATATAATAAAATATGCTAATATAAAATTATTGGAGTTATTAATTCATTTGTAAAATTAGAGGCATTGTATTAATGGAACTGCAAAGTACATTCAAAATTATATTGACACAAGACGGTGAAATGCAGTTAAAGCTCGAGCAGTTAGCACGTGCATCCTGAGGTATTCATAACGTGTAGATCGGTAGACTTGGATTCAATCATGGTGGCAAAAGAGCTGTTTACTGTGTGCTAAGGAGAGATTCAAGGATTATATATAATTGGATTTATGTAAACGAAATGTAATGTAGCATTATTCTAAACTTATATCAATCACTAATTCAACATTTATAGAATTTTACCCTTTTTTATCCATTATTTTTTAACCTTTAATTTTCTATACTGATATTAGTTCATCAGTTATAGTTAATAATTTTATTTCGGACCCCTTTTTAATT
Source organism: Unio pictorum (assembly GCA_030141615.1). NCBI lineage: Eukaryota > Metazoa > Mollusca > Bivalvia > Unionida > Unionidae > Unio > Unio pictorum. The sequence goes on along the minus strand of JARLTB010000029.1, from coordinate 16,637,670 downwards.
TCAAGAGGAGTTCGTCAAGGTTGCAGTCTTTCCCCCCTTTTATATGTAATAGTGTACGAGCCTTTTGCAATTAAAATTCGAAACGACCCAGAAATTATAGGTATTCAAGTGCCAGGTACAACAGAGTCCTGTAAGATCTCCCTTTATGCGGATGATAGTACAGATTTCTGTTGCACGGAGAAATCGATCGAACGGTATTTATTTTGGTCTCGTATGTACGATCGTACCTCTGGTGCTATGATAAACTACATCAAATCAAACGGTATGTTCATGGGAAAACGGCGTAACCGCAGTGATCACCCTTTTGGCATTTCTTGGATTGACAGGAAAAAAATTGTAGGTTTTCATTTTGGCAACAATTTAAGTAACGATGATCACTGGAATAAAAATGTTACTAAATTTACGAATACACTATTACTATGGAAACGTAGAAATTTACCTCTTATTTCTAAGTCCCACGTTATTATTCTTTTAGCTTGCAGCAAAATCTGGTATACTGCAACCGTGACGGATTTACCTAAACACTATGCAATTTTAATAAATAGAAATATCTTCACCTTTTTGTGGAATTCAAAATTCGAACCCCTTGCTAGAGCAGTAAGTATCAATCCCCTTTGTAATGGGGGGTTGAATATTACCCATTTGAAATGCAAAATTCAAGCAATGCGTATACAACGCATACAAAAACAGCTCGATGATGAATATTCAGCCAAATGGAAAGATTTTGCAAGGTATTGGATCGGCTTACAATTAAAGTCTTTCAACCCTAATTTAAACCTTAATAAATTTATTCATACGCTGTATATACCTTAATTTTACCAACAGTCCATGACTATTTTTAGAACATTTCATGAAAAAAATCCTGATATAAAGTTTGTTCAAATTTTAACAAAATATTTTTTCAACGACAATTAAAAGGTTACAAGGTTATGTTCTTGAACCCAAAAAAACTAATACTGCCACAACAAAAACTTATTATCAGATGGTTGAAAGTACTTTCAAGAAAATCCTTCAATACCTTTTATACTTTCCTTAAATTCGGTCTGAATGGGGCCTCGTTCCCGGAACCCGAATTCAAGGACTTGTGCCTTTTATTATGTGCTGAATATAAATATGCTATATGGATTAAACGTATACAAATATATTATTATAAAGAAGTGGTAACCAGTAACACCTTGTTATCCTTCTTCCTCTCCCGATTAAAATGTAGAATCAAAGCTGACTTTTCCAGACTTAACATAGTTCATTTCATAGATAAATGGTGTTTAGCTGGATTATTCTGTTCTCTCTTCAATTTTGAATTAGTGATTGATATAAGTTTAGAATAATGCTACATTACCTTTTGTTTAGTCGGACATTTATCTAAGAACCATCCGAGTAGACGGAATAATGTCTCGCGAAGAAGCGATGAGAAGGCTTGAAACTGCTGGTGTGGACATTTCAGATATGGAAGGGATATACAGAGAAGGGGAGAATGCCCCATGGCATGCGGTTTTAAAGTTTCAAGAGAAGGCAAAAGGTGTTACCGGAGAAGGTATCGGTTATATTGCAAGACTCATAATTGATCTCCGAATACATTGGTTGCCACTGTTTGTGGATGACCTTATTATTAAAGACGTGTTAAAGGATTATGGTGAAATCCTGGAAATAACCGGATATAGAACAATCATCAGCAAAGACACAATGATGGAAAATAGAACTCGGATTGTAAAACGTAGAACGACAGAATTTGATATAAGAAACATCCCCCATATTGTATCTCTAGGAATGTTCGGGATGTTGATAACTATGAAAGGGAGGTCCACAATTTGCTTAAGATGCCATCAATCTGGACACTTACGTAAAGATTGTCCAGACAAAGGGGAAGGTTATGCTTCGGTTGCAAGCAACCAACGACTGATAACCCCTCAACCACCTGCACCACAACCTTCAAAACAATCAGAAGCAAAGAATCCTTCAACTTCAGAAGCTCGTTCGTCGGCGGGGAGCAGCACAGCCGATCATCCCAGTACCTCCACCCCATCAGAAGCCTTACGAGTGGCAGAGGAGGAGGTATCCGCCAGAACCAAAGCCGTGCCGCGAGAAAACGGAGTAACAGCAGAGGAAAAAGTTGGTGCACCAGTAAACCAACCAGAAGATGATCCCAATCCCTCTAGAACATCGGATAAGAGGGAATTGTTTGATATAGATACAGGCACATGGCAAGTCGTTCCATCTAAGAGGACAAAGAAAATTCAAGTGGAAGATGATTCAAATATGGACGTGCAAAATTAGAACACCACGCTGTGAATATATATTAAAGAATCTGAAACGCCCATGGACAATGATTACTATACAATGGACCGGACATATATACGGACAGAAAAATGGACAATGAATATGCCAAACGGATTAAAGGATACAAGTTATTTTTCATTTATATCAGGTTTGTTTATTTCAATTCATTATAATATGTCATTATCTTCAAATTATCATTTTTATTCATTTCATAACACATATAGCATATGTAGAAGTTTACTTTTATTCATCAATCATATATTTTTTCCTGATTTATACACCCTCTAGTATTATGTTACTGTTCAAAAGATTAGTTTTGGTTACGAAACGTTTTCACCATGTACAAAGAATTCTACTCATTTCGAGTTCAGACTGAATGGAGCATGCCTCACATACGTAAACAATTTTCAACTTATACGATTTGTATAATGGTTTCTGTCATGTATTATTTATTCCTTTATTATTTACTTTCCCTTACTATGTTACGAATAATCTCAACGTATAAAATAAATTTTACTCATCTCGAGCTCACACTGCCTGGTTTCGTCACATCTCACATCCGTGAACGATTTTTAACCTATTCTGGACATACCAACCCAAAAGCAAACAACTCGTGATGAGTGCACTTAATATCCTTACGTTAAATATCAATGGTCTTCGAACCAGCATGGATCAAAACATATACGAGATTAGAAACTTTGTGTCTTCGTATCACATCGACCTGTTATTTTTACAAGAAACGCATGTAGAAAATAGAACCCTTACTTCAAAAATTCAGACTAAATTGCAATGTTGTCACGCAATATGGAGTTTTGGCTCGAGTCGTTCATCTGGAGTCGCTATTCTTAATTTTAACCATAACATAACTTTTTTAAAATATGAATCTGATTTTGATGGAAGAATAATGTGTGCTGACTTTAAAATTAATAATATACCATACCGTGTTTTAAATATATATATGCCCCCATTCCCGATTCGGAGAAAAGTGCATTTTTTACTTTGTTCAAATATTTAATTGGACAACACAATCTTATTGTTGCAGGAGACTTCAATTGTGTTCTTAACTCTAACCTTGACAGAATAGGTAATCTAACTAACTACAGTGATAAGTCTATCCAAGCATTAAAATCTCTTATATCTAACTTTAAACTAATTGACACCTTTCGAAACCTGAAACTCTCCATCCAAAATGTATACATGGCATCGAAACACAGTAGACACTTCGTTACTGCTGTTAGCAAGAAGACTTGATCGACTGTATGTTTCAAAAAACATAGCAAAATTCATCATTAATTCGGCAATCGTTAACTTCATTCAATCTGACCACGATGCAGCAATTTTAAGTATAACTTGTAATTTTTCAATATCCTACGGCACTGGTTACTGGAAATGCAATAACTCGCGTTTAACCAATACCACAATAAAAATACTCATTACAGACCTAATTGAAAGAGAACTGAAATATCATAAAAACATTACACTAGAATTTTCGGATGAGCTAAAACTCAAACTTAGAGAAGAAATCATTCGATATTCCATGCAACTTTCAAAAATCAAAAACTCTGCATTTGAATCATTGAAGAAAAACTATCAACGCTTAGTACAAGAATATGATTCAACTAATAACGAAGATTTTCTCTCCCAACTACAAGAACTTTGAATGTCTCTTAAAGAATTACAAAATGAAAAATATAACGGATCAGTAATTAGGAGTAAATCAAAAATTTTAGATAACAATGAAAGACCGAGTCAATTATTTTTTCAATTAGAAAATAAAAAGGGTTCTCAGAAAACTATCACTTAAATTGAATATAAAAACATGTCCTATAACTCAAGTGTTGACATTTTAAACTGTTTCAATAAATTTATTGAAATCTTTTTACCACTGAACCAATTAAAAATAATTTATTTGAAGAATTCTTAACTGGTTTACCTCAGTTAAGCGCTGAGGATAACCAATTCCTCATTGATTCAATAACTAAAGATGAAATTTGGAAACCTTTAAATACGATGAAACCTAATAAATCACCTGGACCTGATGGTCTTACAAAAGAGATTTACGTCACGTTTTTTGAATATTTAGGCGACACATTAGTCCGTTTATATAATTTAATCTTTGAAACAAACACTTTGTCTGAATCACAAAAAATATCTTATATTACGTTGGTATGTAAGGATCCTCAAAATTCAAATGATATCAAAAATTGGAGACATGTCTCCCTTTTAAATTTAGATTACAAAATTATGTCTAAAGCTATAGCAAATCGACTTGGTAAGGTTATGTCCAAAATAATACACATGGATCAAACATGTGGGGTTAAAGGTCGGTCTATTTTTGACAATGGTCACCTTATACGGAACATCTGTGATTACATCTCACAAAAAGAACTACTATGTGCTTTTATATCCTTAGATCAGGAAAAAGCGTTTGATAGAGTAAATTATCAATTTATGTTAAAATCATTAGAATCTTTTGGGTTTCATCCTGATTTTATTAAATGGATTTCAATTTTTTACAATAATATTAGTTCATCAGTAATAGTGAACAATTTTATTTCTGCCCCCTTTTTAATCTCCAGAGGAGTTCGTCAAGGTTGCAGTCTTTCCCCTCTTTTATATGTAATAGTGTACGAGTCTTTCGCAATAAAAATTCGAAATGACCCAGAAATTATAGGGATTAAGGTGCCAGGTGCAACAGAGGCCTGTAAGATCTCCCTTTATGCGGATGATAGTACAGGTTTCTGTTACACGGACAAATCGATCGAACGATATCTATTTTGGTCTCGCATGTACGGCCACGCTTCTGGTGCTAAGGTAAATCACAATAAATCTAACGATATGTTCATGGGAAAATGGCGTAACCGCAGTGATCACCCATTTATTATCTATTGGATTGGCAAACAAAGAATTTGAGGTTTTCATTTTGGCAATGATTTAAGTAACGATGATCACTGGAATAAAAATGTTACCAAACTTATGAATACACTATTACTATGGAAACGTAGAAATTTACCTCTCATTTCTAAATCTCATGTTATTAATCTGTTAGCTAACAGCAAAATTTGGTATACTGCAACCGTGACTAATCTACCTAAACATTATGAAAATTAAATAAATAGGAATATCTTCACATTTTTGTGGAATTCAAAATTTGTACCCCTTGCAAGAGCCGTGTGCATCAACCCTCTTTACAAGGGGGGGGGGGTATAAATATCACCCATGTGAGATGTAAAATTCAAGCATTACGTATACAACATATTCAAAAATTACTTGACGATGAGTATTCAGCCAAATGGAAAGATTTTGCAAGGTATTGGATAGGTTTACAATTAAGGTCTTTCAACCCAAATTTAGGCATTAATACATTTTCCCATACGCTGTATGTACCAAAATTTTACCAACAGTGCATGACTATTTTTAAAACATTTCATGAAAATAATCCAGATATAAGGTTTGGTCAAATTCTAACAAAATATTTTTATCAACGACAGTTACAAGCCTATGTCCTGGAACCCAAAATAACTAAATTATACGATGTAAATTTCGACAACATTTGGAAAAATCTGCATAACAAATTTTTAGATCTCATTACTAGAGATGTGTATTTCAAAACAATACATGATATTTTACCCGTTAATTATAATATGTTTTAAAGAAGATCTCTAAATGTAAGTTAGGCACGTTTTGCAGTGACATTGAAACAATTGATCATTTATTTTTTGAATGTAAACTAATACTCCCACTACAAAAGCTTATTATCAGATGGCTGAAAGTGCTTTCAAGAAAATCCTTCAATACCTTTTATACTTTTATTAAATTCGGTCTTATCCCGAATGGGCCTCGTTCCCGGAACCCGAATTCGAGGACTTGTGCCTTTTATTATGTGCTGAATATAAATATGCTATATGGATAAAACGTATACAAGCATGTTATAATAGAGAAGTGGTAACAAGTCAAACCTTATTATCGTTCTTCCTTTCCCGATTAAAATATAGAATTAGAGCTGATTTTTACCGGCTGAACATAGTTCATTTTATTGACAAATGGTGTCTAGCCGGATTATTTTGTTCTCTTTATAATTTTGAACTAGTCATTGATATAAGTTTAGAATAGTATAAAATGTGTTTCGTGTAAACATTTTGTACCTCCAAGTACATTGTATAAACCAGCTTATAATAGCAATCATTTCATTTGTGTGTGGAAATATTTATGTCACAAAAATAATGTACTTTTCTGTGTAAATATACATTTTAAATGCATGAATGTGTGTGTGCATATAAATGAGTAAATATGTGAATGTAAGTTAAAGCATGTATGGGTGGGTGCAGTTGGAAGTATAGGTATGGTCTGTATTCTGTATATTTTAATATGTAAATATTGAAAAAAGATTTTATTAAAAATAAAAAAGGAGGTTTCCTAACTCACCTACGCGAAACAAGAGTCGATCGCAAAAGAGTCAAAAAAAGAATATGTACCGACGTGTGGAAGTAGACCTTTCAAAATATGTGAATCCAGATCTGTACCATAGAATCCTGCGAGTGGACGGACGCATGTCACGGGAGGAGGCGCTCCGAAAACTAGAAACTGCTGGTGTGGGGATTTCAGATATAGAAGGGTTTTACAGAGAAGGGGAGAACTCCCCATGCCATGCTATTTTGAGATCGCAGGAAAAAGCCAAAAGTGTTTCCGGAGAAGGCATTAGCTACATTGCTAGCCTAATCATTGACCTAAGAATACATTGGCTGCCCCCTTTACGTCAAAGATGACATAATAAAAGAGGTACTACAAGAATATGGTGAAATTCTTGAAATAACAAGGGATAAGACCATTCTAACCAAAGACAAGATGATTGAAAACGGTACAAGGATCGTCAAATTGCGAACCACTGAATTTGACAGAAGGAGCATCCCTCACATTGTATTGCTTGGAATGTTTGGGATGCTAATTACTATGAAAGGCCGCCCCCCAATTTGTCTGAGATGCCGCAAGTCAGGCCATCTACGCAAAGATTGCCCGAAAAAGGTTGCTAGCTATGCATCGGTAGCCAGAAGTCAAGGACATGTTCCCCCCCCCCCCCCGCAGACACGTGCACCAGAACCTGCAAATAAATCAAGAGAAGAATCACCATCAACCTCTACAACGCATGTATCGACAGAAAGCAACCCAGTTGACAGCCCCACCGTCCCCGCCCCCTCAGATGTTTTACAAGTGGCAGAGGAAGAAATACTTATCCAAACGAAAAAAACGGTAGCCCCAGTGGAAAATTCAAGACCCAAAGAATCACCGGACAAGAGAGAGCTATTCGACCCAGATTCAGGTACGTGGCAAACGGTCAAATCAAAGAGGTCCAAGAAAAGCCACACGAAAGTGGATTCGGATATGGAAATACAAAATTCCTAATTCTGACCCATGTGAAAAAGAAAACTTGAACGCCCCCGGACAATGGATACAATAAAATGGACCGGACACAAATACGGACAGTACAATGGACAATGAGTAAGCTCAACGGACTAAATATTTCAGGGTTTTTCCTGTTTATAAGGTTCGTTTTCAATCTTCAATATAAATTGTCATTGTCCTCAAATTACCATTTTTCTTCATTTCATAGTTCATGCAACATTTATAGAATTTGACCCTTTTTTATCCATTATTTTTTAACCCTCAACTATACACCCTCTCCTACTTTGTTATTATTTTATAAGTCAGTTCTGGTTATGAATAGTATCTACATATACATTGAACTCTACTCATCTCGACCTCAGACTGACTTGCCTCGTACACCAAAATGCGCAGCAGTTATGTCTTACATGTATCAACGATGTTTAACTTATTCTGGACATGCCACTCCAATAAGAAACAAATGAGTAAAATTAATATTCTTACATTAAATATAAATGGCCTTCGAGCTAACACAGATCAAAAACTATACGAGATTAGAAACTTGGTATCTTCTTATCATATTGACCTTGTTTTTCTACAAGAAACTCGTGTAGAAAATAGAACCCTTACTTCAAAAATTCAGAATAAATTGAAATGTTGTAATGCAATATGAAGTTTTGGCTCGAGTCGTTCATCTGGTGTCGCTATTATTAATTTTAATCCTAATATAACTTTCTTTAAATATGAAACTGATCATGATGGTAGAATAATCTGCGCTGACTTCCAGTGCAATAATATACCATACCGTGCCTTAAATATATATGGCCCTATTCCTGATTCGGAAAAAAGCGAATTTTTTAATTCGTTATTCACATTTTTAGTTGGTCAACATAATCTGATTTTTGCAGGAGACTTCAACTGTGTCCTTAACTCTAACCTTGATCGGGCAGGTAACCTAACGAATTACAGCGATAAGTCCCCATCCAAGCATTAAGATCTCTTATATCCAACTTTAAACTAATTGATACTTTTCGTAAGTTGAACCCCTCAGCAACAAGGTACACATGGTATAGAAACACACTAGACCCCTCATTACCACTTTTAGCAAGCAGGAAAGACAAAATATATGTTTCTAAAAACATAGCAGATTTCATCCTTAATTCGACAATTGTAAACTTAAATCGATCTGATCATGATGCAGTAATTTTATGTATAACTTCCAACTCATTAATATCCTATGGGACTGGATACTGGAAATGCAACAACTCGCTTTTAAATGACATCACATTAAAAACGCTTATTACGGATTTAATTCAGAGAGAGCTAAAACCTCACAACCTCACGTTAGAATATTGGGATGAGCTAAAACTCAAATTTAAAGAAGAGATTGTTCGATATTCGAAGGAACTCTCAAAAATGAAAAACCTTGCAATTAAATCGTTGAAAAGGAAATACCAATATCTAAGACAAATATATGATTTAACTAATAAAGAAGAACTTTTCTTGCAACTACAAGAACTCCGGATGGCCATCAAAGAATTGCAAAATGAAAAATATATAGTATCAGTAATTAGAAGTAAAGCCAAAATTTTAGACAATAATGAAAAACCGAGCCAATTCTTTTTTCAATTAGAAAATAAAAAGAGTTCCCAGAAAACCATTACTGAAATTGAATATAATAACGTGACCTATAATTCTAGTGCTGATATTTTAAAATGCTTTGAAAAGTTTTATTCAAATTTGTTTACCTCCTAATCTATTGATGAATTATTTAAAGCATTTTTAACTGGATTGCCTCAGTTAAACTCTGAGGACAATCAATTTCTTACTAGACCTATTACTAAAACAGAAATTTTGAAATCTTTAAATATGATGAAACCCAATTAATCACCAGGACCTGACGGTCTCACAAAAGAATTCTACGTCACGTTCTTTGAATATTTAGGCGACACACTAGTCCGCTTATACAATTTGAAATTTGAATCGAACATTATGTCCGATTCACAAAAAATATCCTATATTACTTTATTATGTAAGGATCCTCAAAATACAAACAATATGAAAAATTGGAGACCTATCTCCCTATTAAATTTAGACTACAAAATTTTATCTAAAATTATCACTAATAGACTTGGATATGTCATGTCCAAAATAATACACATAGATCAAACATGTGGAGTTAAGGGTCGATTTATTTTTGATAATGGTCACCTTATACGAAACATCTGTGACTTTAAAGAACAAAAAGAATTATCATGTACATTTATATCGTTATATCAATAAAAGGCATTTGATAGGGTAAATTACAAATTCATGTTAAAAACTTTGGAGTCTTTTGGGTTTCATCCCGATTTTATTAGATGGATTTCAATATTCTAAACTGATATTAGTTCGTCAGTTATAGTTAATAATTTTATTTCGGACCCCTTTTTAGTTTCAAGAGGAGTTCGTCAAGGTTGCAGTCTTTCCCCATTTTTATATGTAATAGTGTACGAGCCTTTTGCTATTAAAATTCGAAACGACCCAGAAATTATAGGTATTCAGGTGCCAGGTGCAACAGAGGCCTGTAAGATCTCCCTTTGTGCGGATGATAGTACAGGTTTCTGTTGCACGGACAAATCGATCGAACGGTATTTATTTTGGTCTCGTATGTACGATCGTACTTCTGGTGCTAAGACAAATTACAACAAATCAAATAGTATGTTCATGGGAAAATGGCATAACCGCAGTGATCACCCTTTTGGCATTTCTTGGATTGACCGGAAAAAATTGTAGGTTTTCATTTTGGCAACAATTTAAGTAACGATGATCACTGGAATAAAAATGTTACTGAACTTACGAATACACTATTACTATGGAAACGTAGAAATTTACCTCTTATTTCTAAGTCCCAGGTTATTAATATTTCAGCTTGCAGCAAAATTTGGTATACTGCAACCGTGACTGATCTACCTAAACACTATGAAATTTTAATAAATAGAAATATCTTCACCTTTTCGTGGAATTCAAAATTCGAACCCCTTGCTAGAGCAGTAAGTATCAACCCCCTTTGTGATGGGGGGTTGAATATTACCCATTTGAAATGCAAAATTCAAGCAATGCTCATACAACGCATACAAAAACTGCTCGATGATGAATATTCAGCCAAATGGAAAGATTTTGCAAGGTATTGGATAGGTTTGCTATTACGATTTTTCAACCCTAATTTAGGCCTTAACAGATTTACCCATACGCTATATGTACCTGAATTTTATCAAAACTGCATAACCATTTTCAAAACATTTCATGAAAATAATCCCGATCTCGAGGTTGGTCAAGTCTCTACAAAAATCTTTTACCGACGACAATTACGAAGCTATCTTCTCGAACCCCAAATAACCAAACTATATGATTTAAATTTCGGCAACATATGGAAAAACTTAAATAATAAATGTTTAGGCCCCATCACTCGAGATGTGTGTTTTAAAACCATACATGACATTTAACCTGTTAACTACAACATGTTCTTAAAGAAAATTTCTAAATCTAAGTGATGCACTTTTTGCGTTAACATATAAACGATTGATCATTTATTTTTTGTAATGTAAATTAATACTCCCTTTACAACATCTGATTATTAAATGGTTGAAAAAACTTTCAAGAAACTCTTTCAATACCTTTTATACTTTCCTTAAATTCGGTCTTATCCCGAATGGGGCCTCGTTCCCGGAACCCAAATTCGAGGACTTGTGCCTTTTATTATGGGCCGAATATAAATATGCTATATGGATTAAACGTAAACAAGCATATTATTATAAAGAAGTGGTAACTAGTAACACCTTGTTATCCTTCTTCCTATCCCGATTAAAATGTAGAATCAAAGCTGACTTTTCCAGACTGAACATAGTTTACTTCATAGATAAATGGTATTTAGCTGGATTATTTTGTTCTCTCTTCAATTTTGAATTAGTAATTGATATAAGTTTAGACACCACAAGCGAAAGTTGACCAAGTGAATCAAATTATTTTATGTTGCTTTGCAATTTGGATTTATTTCTGGATTATCATTTTCAAGGAGATAATTACCAAGAGGTTTATTATTTTTCTTACAAATCACGTTTCCTTGTCTATATTTTTCCACTGTACTTTTTTGTTTTCTTTACCTTTATTTTTATTAGATTGACATCTTGGAAATGATTAAATTTCAAATGGCAGAGTATGATGAAAATCGTCCCACTTATCCTCTGGGTAGCAGATCAAGGCTACAACTATATTTTGAGGTCACTGTATAGATACTCGCAGCCCTCAAAGCCATGTCCGTTGACAGTAGGATTGCAGCTCTACAGAATGCTGGCCCAAAGCGTTTCATGCCTTATCCAAGAGATAAAGATATACCTATCTTAGGTATTGAATCTTTCATGGTTAAAAGCAAGAAAATGTTTGTTCATGAAGCCCCACCTATTGAAAGGGAACTAGGACCCAGAATGCTAGAAGTACACTTTCATGGGTTACCTTTTTCCATTGATACAAAGGAACTGGAACTGAAATTATTTTCACGTTCTCAAGTCCGAAGTAAGGGTCAAAAATGGGGGATTCATGGGGTTTTAATGGAATTTCATCCGCCGTAAGGATCATCATAGTAGAAAAGGATCAAGGTCCAAAGATACCCCCTTTTTTATGTACTGGGATTTAGGGTGCAATCTTGGTATAAGGGGTGTGATAAAGATCGGAAGTGTAGTAAATGTGGTGAAAAGGGACATGGGCCCTGGGATTGTAGGACAGAGGTAGTGCAACCGGGGACCTCTTATGCGAATATCGTAGAAAGGGAACCCCAAAAAATCAACACCCCAAATGAACAATGGGTCAAGATGGCAAGGGATGTCCAGAGGAGGGAACCTAAAACCCAAATAATCATACCAAATATTTCGCATGTCAACCCTTTTGAAAATTTGACCAATGAAGAAGTTGAGGGTCCTTACCAGAAGGGAATGAACTAGAACCCAGGGGAACATCAACTTCCATCAAAGTAACAAAAAAAAACAAGAAGAGGAAGGTAGAGAGCCTTTCTTCTTCTTCAGACGAAATTGATAAAGTAATAGAGATAGATGTATGGATGGAAAAGGCAACTGACATACAAATACAAACAACTGACCAAACAATTGGGAAACAACTAGTGGAAACTGAGGAGTCAAAGATAGAATCCACACAAGACAATGAAAAGGGATGTAACATGGAAACTTTGAACACGACCACAGGCAATGAAACCTTAACAAATACATATGAAGGAAATGATACATACTCAAACATCACCAGCGATTTTGACATACCGAATAGTGACACTCAATCTGAAAATGATGACCCGGGCTCCCCTCAAAGGGGGGAAGATACAAATACTAATTTATAAACAATAGTCAATAAACAATAACCACTAAAATAAGCGGCCACCTGGGAGACAAACCACAAATGGAAGAACAAAAATTCCGTTTGCTGTCGTTAAATGTGAATGGATTAAATCAAGAAAAAATCAATACGTTAATACAAATAGGGAATTTTGACTTATTGTTTATACAAGAGACGCATAATGGATTAACAGACGAACTCGAAGAACAACTTCAAAGAGAGCTGGATTGTATATTAATTAAAAACAACTATGTAGGGAGGGATAAAGGGGGAGGGATAGCAACTATGATTAGAAATAAAGTAGGAGTTAAATGGGAAAGAATAGAGGAAGGTGATTTTTTAAGGGAAGACTTAATTCATTTAAAAATGGGAAACAATCATTTTTTAAATATATACATGCCAGCCAAGACAAATATGAAAAGAGCCTTTGCAACACAATTGATGGAGTACTTAGAAAACTATACAGGAGAAAATTTGATAATAGGAGGGGTTTTAAATTGGGTAGGGGACGATATAAACAGAACGGGCAAACTGAAACACGACGACTTGCACATTAAAGACATAATGGGATTAACAATGGAATCACTAAATTTGATAGACATATATAAACAGTTAAATTTACCAAGGGTTGAATACACTTATACACGTGCAGATGTAGCAAGTAGATTAGATAAATTTTGGGGCACATCTTTTGGAACAAATACATATATAAAATCAGGGATATCAGATTATATAATTTCGGACCATAAACTAATTTATTTAGAGGTAGGAATTAAAAAAAGAACTAAATGGGGAAGGGGATCATGGAAATTAAATACAAAAATATTAAATAATGAGGGATTTATAGAAAAAATTAGAAGGGAAATAGAAGATTTAAAAAAAATGGGAATAAAGATTTTATAGAAGAATGGGATAATTTAAAAGTTAAATTTAAAAATATAGCAATACATTATTCAAAATTAAGGGTTAGGAATTTTAAATTAAAAATAGAAGCTATAGAAAATTTAATAAACACAACAACAACACAGAACACAAAAGAAACATTAGTGTTAAGATTAACAAATTTAAAAAAGACTATTATAAAGGGAGGGAAATAAAAGCAGGTATTTTTACAGAACTATATGAAACTGCAGAGGGGTTATATAAAAGGGAGGAATTAAGAAGAGGAGGGGAAAAACACTAGCAATTTTAAATACGGGAAGGGAAATACTGGAAGACAAAACTAAAATACTAGATTACATACGGAATTACGATAAGGACCTATATACTTCACATAGAATAGCATACGAAGATATAGAAACATACTTACGAGAGTCAAATTGTGAGAAAATTACCTCAGAACATAGAAACAAATGTGAGGAATTTAACTCACAAGACGAAATAATAGAGACAATAGGGAAATTATCCAAAAATAAATCACCAGGGAGAGATGGACTCTCAGCGGAATTCTATCAAACATTTTGCAAGGAGTTGTCGCCAGTTTTAGAATGGTTATATAATAATATTGCACTTAGAAATAGAAAAATGTGTAACACAATGAGGGAGGGTATGATAACATTAATATATAAGGGAAAGGGAAATAGGGATGAAATTAAGAATTGGAGACCCATCTCACTCCTTATTGTTGACTATAAAATTATTAGTAAAATATTAGCGGAAAGGGTCAAAAGGTGTCTTGACCCAATTATAAATATAAACCAAACAAGTGGACCAAAAGGAACAGACATACAAAACAACATTCTAAACATTAAAACTATAATAGATCATATAAATATCGCTGGTGCTACTAGTGTTATGGTACTAATTGACCAGTAAAAAGCTTTTGATAGACTTGAGCAAAACTACCTATATAAGACACTAGAAAAATTTGGATTTGGAGAAAATTTCCAAAATTGGACCAAAATCCTGTATAATGATATAAACTCGAATGTACAGGTAAATGGAGCAAAAACGGAAAAATTTGAAATTCAAAGATCAGTGAGGCAAGGTTGCCCACTATCAATGTTATTATATGTAATAGCAATAGAAATTCTAAGTATCAAAGTTAGGAATAACCAAAATATTGTAGGGATCAAAGTTCCAAACATCAAAGAAGTTAAGATGCTACAACACGCTGACTATTGTACAAACTTTATCCAAGATGGAAAATCCTATAATGAACCTATAAAGGAATTTGACAAATTCGGGAAAGTTTCAGGATCTAAGATAAATCCTGAGAAAACATAAATTTTATTAATAGGAAACTGGAGAGATAAGAAACATGGTCTGCCTACTCCTCTTATAAAGGACAATATAAAAACATTAGGTATAAATTTTGGAAAAGACGAAATGGAAAACAATCTAAAAGATATAAAGGAAAGTATTAAAAAAAAAATTGACAATTTGGGCACCATTGCCAATATGCTTAATGGAACGAGCACAAGTTACAAAAAAATACATGTATGTGCACCTAAATTACAAATTAAAACAGTAGACATCAAAAATTCAACACCAACATTTTAAATAGATTTAGGGAGATTAAAGTGGAGCCAAAAATAGCTTGGCAAGGGCTCTATATTTATTACTTTGGTTTCTCTATGAAGCAGAGAAACGACATATATAGGAATAATAAATTAAAAAAAAATCTTAGAGGTGCCAAGAAAATTAGGATCAATAAAAGATTTATTGTTTAAATATAGGGATGTAAAGGAATTTTGGGAAATTGATACAAAATGCATATACAGATGGCTAACACAAAACACAATAAGGAAAAAATTAAGGTAGAACAAAAACACATAAATATTAACTGGGATAGGGCATGGGGAACTGGGTCAAAATCAGGTCCATAAAAATGAAAAGTACCCTGTTCAAATACATTCATGATACATGGTTGACAGGGGAAATAGCAGTGAGACGGCATATGATCGCAGTGTCGCCAAAATGTCCACTATGCAAAAACTTTTTTTTCCACTAAAACACATGACATAACTGAAAGTACATTTAACCAAGATGATAGAAATAAAATTAGAACAAATATTAACAAAAAAACAAATATACCAAAACATCCACCTATTATACTTAGATGGGAAATTTTCCAAAGATATTTTATACGAATTAACAAATTTTATCGTTAAGAATATGATAGCATGCGGCCCAGTATATAAAATGGGGAAAAATTTAGATAGAAGGGAGGGACAGGGAACTCAGGAGGAAAAAAGTACGAGCAATGAGAGCACGGGGCTATATCACATGGCGCTACGCGAAGTGGACAGGCCCGTGAAAGAGTTTGGAACAAAGCTCACCTAGAGACATATACACAACAAAAACAACTCACGGATAGGCACTATAGTTAAGAATTCCCACCCCCCCAAAAAAAGCATGCTATCATACAAAATCACTGGTGATAAAAACTCTTACTCTGTGGAGATTTGCGAAAATCTACACAGAAAGCCCGTTTAAAGGGAAATATAAAATAATCTTTTGGAATGGAGTAAGGAATTAATGATAAATAAATTAAGATCACAAAAAAAGATCGAGAAGGGTGAAGTGCAAAAAAATAATAAAGAAATTGTACGGATCCCATTTCGATTCAAGTGATCTAGTATATAAATAAGGAAATTACAAAACATGGAACATCATAGAACAAACATTAAAACAATAAGTTGGTTTTAACCAATTCAAATTAAAACTAAGACACCATGTTTTGTACAAAATTCAAAATTGTTCAAGAAATATATTAATTAATTAAAAAAAATATATATTGAAATAAATAACGTTTAGAGGTATTTATATGGTTAGAAAACTGGGAAATTTGACAAGAATGGCTATCAATACAAAAATATACAGTATTCATATGGATACATATAGCAACATACAAATAGCACAACACAAATAGCATACACAGGATACAGGAAACCCCTAGCCAGGGTTAACTTTGAGAGATTAAGACAGACACCCAAGCAGCAGAGAGGGTGAATCCTACAACGTTTTTAGACAAATTTTGATTGAAATCCTAAAACGAGCCGTCCTATAATCTCATTTTAACCAAAAAAAAATATCTCAGGGGCAAACCCTACAACGTTTTCAGACAAAAAATTGATTGAAATCTTAACGAGCCTTCCCTACGAAATCTCATTTTAACTAAAAAAATGAAAACGGAGATTTTACGATTTTTTAATCAATTTTGGTCGCAACGATGTGGTCATCCACCCTCTCTGCTGCTATGGGTTAACAAAAAATAATAAATGATTTGATCCAGTCTTTAGGATTTCACAAACAGACTAATCGCTAACACCTCTTCTTGTAAATCAATCAGATTATTTGACTGGTCGGTGAGTTTGAAATTAATTCTGGTTAACGAATTATTATGGCATCGCATGTAGACAGGATTAACCGGAGACTCGATTATTAAATATCCTGGAGGAGCTGTTGGTGAAAACGAATAAAGAATATATCCCTGCTGAGCTTGATTTGATTGTTCTAGATTAATTTGATAGCTTCCTTCAATTACATCACATACTAAATTAAGCGCAATCACTGAGGATATATTTACGTTGAACGGAGCGATATGCCTACCACCACCATCTGGATCATTATTATGTTTGAGGATTTTTATTTCCTGTGATGCTGTTTTTTTCCATGCATCATGAATTATTTTAAAACCAACATCGATGGTGTCACTGAGAAGTTTTTTTAGTTCCGGTACATTATATCCCTGTAGTTTGAATGTCGGAATATCCTTCACGGGGATTTTATATTCTGATGCAAATCTTGTTCTCGATAGGGGATTATCGTCATCTAATATATCCTGAATAATTTTTAGGTTAAATGTTTCCATATCGTCGATAATTTTGTTGCATGTTTCTACGACGCTGATAAATTCATCTCGGGTGAGAGAGCCGGATTTAAGATATATTAACAACAGCGATAAATCATTATTCATTGCTGTGAAATTTTTAACGATTTTAGGTTCGTCAACAAATTGATGTCCCTCTGTTCCCTCCCCTGGCTTCTCTCTTCCAGTTGATCGGTATCCGAGACCAAAGAAATCTATAGTGATTGTGTGATCTTTATAACTCCTTATTGGATTATCGGGTTTTATTCTGTCGGTGATATAATCAGTGTTTTGTGGTTCTGGTAAATCAACGGTTTTTTCCCCTGGTGGTAATTCAGGCCATCCTAGTACGGTTCTAATAGAACTCTGATAGATATCTACGACGTATCCTTCTGTGTTTATCTCAATTGCGGATGATAGCGTCGGTTCATGAACTGTTATAGCTATTTTTGACTCTACTCCAGTAATCGATTTTATTCTACGCGCGAATTCATTATTGATTTGTTCGATTTGGTATGACCCTGTTGGTATCGAAACGACGTTCCAATCTGGGGTTCCGTCGGGTTTATTCTTATTTGCAAACACTAAAGAATTATTGGGTTGTTGACCACCAAATGATTTTGATCTGATATTAGGCCAACTGTGATACACTCGTAGTTTTGCTAGCGCTATCTCCTTCACGGGGACTGGGCTAGGGAAATTCACACTAAACTCGGGTTCCGTTGATGTTATTGATATCATGCTTGTTTGTACTGGGTTCGTGTTCTCCACTATTTGTTGAAGTAATTCCATCGGTGTCGTCATTGTTATTATACTCATGATTTATTTCTAATTTTGGTATCGAGGAATCATAAATACTGACCATCACTGAGAACTCACAATCTGGTATGGTTGAGATTATTGAGATCATTTTGGTTTTTGGGTTTGTTTTTTCTAATTCCATCGGTGTTGTCATTGTTATTATATTCATGTTGTTGCTCTAATTTTGATATCGCTGAATCAAAAATACTGACCATCGCTGAGAATTCACTATCTGATATAATCGTATTATCGAGTGACGACGATATCATCAGGGATAACTGCGAATATGCGGTTGATGCAATATGAAATTGAATTAAGTAATTCTGCAGTTTACTCTGGCTGCATGATGATATCTTTTTTGCTATCCCGGTTGATATACCCCCGATTGTAGCCACCGCAGAAATGCAAATTGGAACTACAACCGGGGCAATCATTGTAACCGATGCAAGTATTATTCCGGCGCCAGCGAGAACGCTTGACACCGAGTACACAATAACATCAATTGCGGTGATTCTTCGTCGGTATTTTTTTATTTTTATTTGATACTCCTCAGTGAGGGTTTTGAGTCTATTTTGAAATTCTCTGACCTGATCATAGCGACATTGCGTTGATGAAATCATTTTTATTTTAAAAATACTAGTGTTTTCAATTGTGAAATCCGAACGATTTTCCTTTCAATTTAGTTATTTACTTAAATCCGCTACGAATTCCACATACCAGGTTGCTGAAACCCTAATCAAATTTTTATCAGTAGCTGTTATAGTGAACTTTTCAGTTGTATCCTTGTCGATGATCGTTGAAATCGTATTATTGACCCCGGATGAACTCGACGATGATATATTAAATTGAGTCAATGGTGTTACTAGTGTTAATCGATAAATACCTTTAACGGTTGCAGTGATATCTAATTTGTTGTTTGTAGGTGTCCACGCAAATGATCCGTGTTGGATTGTATATACTACGTTGTTGGTTTTCTCATGAGGAATTTTTGTTTTTTCAATGATTGTTATCATCCTCGAAAAATCACCTTTGATGGCTTCGATGAAAGTTTTTGTCTCATCGATGGATTTTTTAATATCCGGGAGTTTTATTTCAATTTTATCTAACGGGGTTCCAATAAATTTATCAATGATATTTCTACGAAATGATGTTAATTGTTTTCCGTGTTCTTCATTTTTAGATTGAAGTGTTGCTAGTTCCAACAGAGAATCGCCGAGATCAATTATTCTATCTGTAATAGACGAGAGGGGTACGCCCGGTTTGAGTTTACCCTGATCGGAAAATAACGCGATAGTATCCTCGATTGCGTTTTGTTGTTTAACCAAAATATCATCCAGAGAAATATTACTGGTTTTCAATTTACCCTGATCCGAAAATAACGCGATAGTATTCTCGATTGCGTTTCGTTGTTTAACTAAAATGTCATTCAATGACACATCACTGGATTTCAATTTACCCTGTTTGTCCTGAAATACAACTATTTCGTTCGGGTCAACACTTGCTAAATTTAACGTCTCAGCTATTTCATCTTTGATTAGTTTTTTTACATCACCGGTTGCAGTGTCATCGGGTTTGGGTTTCAAAGATCTCCCCCAAATATCAATCATGTTATTGTAAAACTCTTTCTCTCTCTAAAAAGCGATTACTAGTGTATTCATTCACGACAACATGTGGTGGTTTTCCGCTTGGGTTACTCAAGGAGTTAGAAATAGCATCAAGGACATTTAATACTTCGCTGCCACATATTGGTGGGTCAATCATCGTTTGTGTTGGTAGCGTAGAATACCAAGTCTTCATTGGAAGGGTTTTTATATAACGCAAAAACTCTTTTGGTGGGGCTAATCCATATGAATCGAAATAAACAATCCCACGTGGATCAATAGCGTATGCAACCCAGTGAGTTCCGGGTCCGGTGCTGTTATCTAAATTAATGATTCCGGTTTCAACGCTGTTTGGTTGATGAGGTAATTGATCTTTCATAAAGACACCTCTGAAGTTTTTAATCGCGAGTTTTTTAGCAGCATCGAGTAAATCAAAATTGGACATGGGAACCATCGAAGATTTCTGAATTAATAAATCGTTCCTGGTAGTCTTAGACCCTTTCCGCTGTACCACGAATACGGGGTTCCTGGTAGTCTTAGACCCTTTCCGCTGTACCACGAATACGGGGTTCCTGGTAGTCTTAGACCCAATCCGTGAACGGATCGTCCCTTTTTTTTATATCCTTTCCCAGTTGCTTTCTTTAGTGCCATTCCTGCTGCAGTACCAACGGCTCCTAACGCCGCTGCTTTAGCCACCGCTGGGGCTGCTGCTGCAATCAATGCTGGTATTGCAGCTAACAATGGAAATATACCGCCTGTTTTAATCATATTTTTGATAGCAGCCGCAGAAAGAGTAATCTGAACACCTTTTTTGGCTGCAAGTGCATCATTGAAATGTTTCACCTGACGAGTTGTCAGTGATAATTTATTTGCACCACCAGTCATTTGGTTGGGTTTCAACGTGATTTTGGTTCCACATCGCTTAGCCGATTCTGATTGCAATTTTTTGATTTGACCAGGAGTTAACGCAACACTAATAACACTATATGACATGTTATACATAATAGATTGATTCTAATGGAAAAATCCTTCGGATTTTCAATTACATGTTTTCCACTGGTGCATCTACCACTCTCATTCTTCCACCAACACCTTCAAGTAGCATTGATTTATCACTGAGAATGACAGCAACCGCTCTATAATCAGCAATAGCACCACGAGTCACATTAGCTCTAAAATGTATATCAACAACAGATTGTCTCATCAAATCGAGATGTTCCAGTGAGAAGTAATAGATCGGATACAGATTTTTAAAATCATATTGTGATATTTGCAAACCAGTATCCACATTTAGATCACGTGCCATAAATGACAACAGACGATGATAAACTCGTGCAATATGATTTTCTGTATAATTAAGTTGTATATCCTCGGATGGTTCCTGTTGGCCGTTTATTCTCAGTGAGACGTCTTTCACACCTAATTGATCAAATATCATATGACTGAAACGTTGATCGCCAACTCGTGCGTTATCTTGTAACGCAATAAATATATGACGTGGCGCAGCAACACCTTGTTTTGATGCTAGGTTCCAAGTGAATAACCCGTTGATATTTGATTGTTTAACATCTGTACTCACGGTTAGCCAACTCAACAACGACTTTCCTCCTTGGTCCATAAATGATAGTAATCGTTCTTCTGCGGTGATTGCTGGAGTCAACACTGGCATCCACAATGATATTTTTGTTAAATTGACTTTACCGGCATCAGCATTTGGATTTGCATTGTCTGCTGGAATCCTCCAGATTGCGTCGTTATCATCACTCTTTCGTACAAGCGATACTGTATGCTTCGCCCCGTAGATAACTTTTCTGACGTTTCTACAGAATCCATATATATGATGCAGTGGAATCGCGCATGAAAATGATTTACGCGCTCCTTGCAACATTGAAATACGTGTTGCAGCTCCTAGATTGAAATTAACATCGTTGTTTATAATCATATCTTCGGCATCAATATTAGCGGTGCCAGCATTATTCTTTGGTCGTCTTACAACAAATTGTTTTCCTCCAGCGGTATTTGTAGCATCTTTTGCAAACATCATAGAAGGTCCTGCTGATCTTGTATAATCATCGGAATATCTCGCTAACCCGATTATTGTTGTAGCCACATCAACATCGCGATCTATCGCCTCAATTTCTTTTCCATCAATGAGATATTTTGCACTCTCAAATAACGCCATGATACCATTATTGACAAAACCGACTTGAGTACCAGCTGGATACGGTGCTGGTACAGCAGGAGTATCAGCAGCTGTTACAATTTCTCCTTCTACTTCAATAAACGCTTCACAGGGCAAAAAGTATTTACTGGTATCATGGACTTGAAGATCAATTCTTGCTCGACTATTTGAGTCTATTGCATGATAGGCGTAATATTGATAATCGCGTACAGAATCATCCTTGCCAACTGGGCGTCTATATCAAACGCTGAATCATGTGACTTTTTGAACATTTTATTCTATTTATCAGAGTCTAAATCGCGATTTTCCATTTTCATCGTCGTAGTTTTTTAAAGCCACTTCCTGCTATCATATTTGCAATATTGCTTTGGTCGGGGGTTAAAACCATCGACGCTAATTTTTCATCTACTGCGTTATTTATAATTCTACTAACACTTGCAGGCATTTCCGCTGTAGACGGTAACGGTTTTGAAAATCCTTTGGATTTCATCCGTGATTTCACTAATGATGTTAATTTATTCTTCGCAGTTGAAAACGCTTTTCCAGCAAGATCTCCAACAGCACCAATACCCTTATCACGAATAACATCAATTGCTTTCATTCCTAATTGTTTAGCCAACGGCATCACTTTTGGAGCCATTCTCGCAAATAACCCTAAAATGGTATTACCTAAACCATCTCCGTAGTATGCTCTATAAACCGGAAACCGTGAATTAACTACGTAGACGGGGGTTGGTTTATCATGATTGTAGTGTATGATCATTATTTGAAATCAGAAACAATTTTTCAATTGTTATTTATCTAATCGAATGACTTTTCAATTCAGTCACTATGATACCCACTTTCCACTAACTCGCCAATGAAATCTCGATATGTGCTGATATCCATGTTACCACCCTGAAATAATCGTCTACAGATATCGGCTGCTTCATTAATTATTTCTGGAGAGTTATTTCCAGCTCGTTTTCCTCCGATGAGAACCTCTAATCGTGATATATCACTGAGAACACTACCAGGACATGAAACGCTAGCGTTTCCAACTAGACCACTCCCCAGAAATTTCTTCTCATCGTATGGCTGTCTTATTTGGAGTTGAAATTTTCTCTTGAAGTCTCTGTATTCCTTCATCCTTCTATCTAAACTCCCAGTATTTATTTCATACACTATATCAGCCCATTCATTATGTGACATTCTATAATCCGAATAATTGTCCGTGAAAAACTTCTCTTGTGAATCATAGCTGTTAGCAGCGAATTCACCTAAATTGTCTATATCCTCGTTGAGAATTTGTTGTTTAGCGCTCTCGGTAAATATAATTGATCTAGGTAGTCCACTAACTAGTTCTTCCTGAAATCCTTTAAATTTTCGTTCTGAAGCGGTTGATATATCCTGAGGAAGTGATTGCAAGGATTTTTTTGTTTGTTTAGTTCTTTTTGCTATTTTTTCTAACACAGGAATAAGACCCTCTTCTTTTCTTTTACCGTCAGGATCATCTCCCAGTATAGCACGCTCTATCCCCTTCGTTGCTGTTGTTACTGGTTTAAACAATTCTTCAGATCCCGCAGCAAAATCAGTCTGAAGACTCTGTCGTTGTTGTAGTTTATTCCGTACAGAGTCACGAATTGGTACAAATCTCTTAATTGCATTTAATCGTTCACGAGCCAATCGGGTTGTTAATGCTTCATTGACCATTATTTGAAATCAGAAACAATTTTTCAATTGTAAAACAATTTTTCAATCCCGACCTAACACCATCGGATGGTCATGGAAGTGTTATTTCATCGTGAGACAGCTTCGTTCATCGATGGCGAAACTATCAAAATTGTATATATAAATAAATAATACTGATAGTTTCGCCATTCTATTTTTGATCAATCCGACATATCGTCCATCGATTTTTGACATCCATTGAGGGTCGGCTAAAAAAAATGATAATGGTCGGGCAATCAAATAATGATAAATGGCCGGTCACAATCAAATAATGATAAATGGTCAATCAAAATTGTTCATTTTCTTGAATTAACGCCCGTAGGTTTCTAACTTTAGAATTAACCTCCTTTTTCAATTCGTATTCGTACCCCAATTCTTTTCGTATTCGTTCTACGATGGTATACAACGGAGCGAACACACTTACGTCACCGGAAAATGCGAGAGAGTCCCGAATATAATTCTGAATTCTCTTGATGAGCGCATACTTCTTTGGTAGCATATACTTGTTAGTGCTAACTCCGTATTCTATATCCTGAAAATCAGACATGATTTGATCAGGATTTAACCCATCTGATAGTTCAATATCCCAACTTTTCAATTTTGAAATCTCGGATAAAATGCTATTCATGTTTTCAGAATTCATTATTCTATAATAATGATATATTTCTAAATTAAAAATATGACGCATTAGACGTAACTAAATCGAATTTTCTGTCCAGTCCCCTTTGAAATCGCAGATCGATAAATCCCCTCTGCAACTCTTCGTACTGAGGATCCACAAATATCGAAGTGCCTACCGGCGCTGGTTATCGATTGAAATACTTTTTCTTCGTTAGTTATCGTATTCAAAGATTTCACAGGTCTCTTCCCAACCGTTTTGCATTTTCCAGTCTTCCCTCGTTTGGAATTTTCACTTTGTGTGATAGCCTGCAGATTTGATAAAGAATTATTCTTTGGATTAGAATCGATATGATCAATGACAGAATCATCCTCGATCAATCCATAAAAACACTCAAATGCGAAACGATGATTGAGATAAGTTTTCGTTTCTCCCCCCTCCCTAACAGTAAATATCAAGTACCCTTGATTATTCACAACACCAACTGGTTTCTTCAGTCTGCGGTTTCTTACAACACCATCACTAGATGCTTCATAATTTGTGATCACAGGGTGTTGTCTGAATTCTTGGTTCATTCGTATACTAAATACTATTTGTCTAATTCATTGTTTGGTTCAATAATGAATCTTTCAATGTAGTCTTGAGGGGTTCTTATGATTTTATCCTTGATGTTGTCAGGGTCAAGGACCTCTTCAGGGTCAAAATTTCTGATTGATTGTCCATTTTTTATTCTTTTATCATAATAACGCTTCAACTCCCTGTATCGCTTACCACCGCAATTAAGACACAACTGAGATTTTCCCCTGACCCCAACTCCACATAGAATACAAGGTAACGGACCAAGGCTTCCACGTCGAAAGCTTTGCATATGATACCCACAGAACTCATTTCTGCATGATTTGTTACACGGGGTTACTGATCCAATCATAAGCCACTTACAGTGATTCATTATATAAAAATCTTTCATTTAAATGCTTGTTTTAATTATAGCATGAGGGAATTAAGGAGAACGCCTTCGAAAAATGCTGAATTCAATGCTGATAAGGAGTTTAAGAGATTATTAAAAATTAATCCTAAATTTAATATCGATAGACCCAAAAAACGTCCAAGAGACGGAAATATGAAAGAGTTTAAGAGATTATTAAAAATTAGTCCTAAATTTAATATCGATAGACCAAAAAAACGTAACAAACGTCCAAGAGACGGAAATATGAAAGAGTTTAAGAGATTATTGAAAATCAATCCTAGATTTAATCTCGATAAACCCAAAAAACGTCCAATAGACGGAAACATGAAAGAGTTTAAGAGATTATTAAAAATCAATCCTAAATTTAATATCGATAGACCCAAAAAACGTAACAAGAGATTATTGAAAATCAATCCTAGATTTAATCTCGATAAACCCAAAAAACGTCCAATAGACGGAAACATGAAAGAGTTTAAGAGATTATTAAAAATCAATCCTAAATTTAATATCGATAGACCCAAAAAACGTAACAAGAAATTACCCTGGAAAGATGCTCAATTCAATCTCGATATAGTTTCTAATACACCAAAGAATACAATTCTTGATAAAGCCATGATTAGTAAAATCAGAGATTGTTTTACTGAATTCAAACGTGATGGAGCATCTTATTGTTGGTCAACATTTCGAATTGATGGTGTTGTTGACGCTACCATGAATGATGAAAAAGCAGCAGTGATAATTTCACGTGTTGGGGAAAAACGGTATTTTTTCCGAATCAAATTCATTATTGAAGTCGATGGCAAATGGATTATTAGGGATAAATTTGAACCAATCCTCAAGAATAAAAAAGCTGTCATTGTGAGTAGAGATTCCAAACCAGGAATTCTAACCGGCATTGACAAACCATACTACGAAAGATCTTATCCCGTAACAGCAATGGTTTATGGGATATATCCGTTAAATGATAAACCCGATATCGCAAAACTAGCTCCTATGAAATATTCGTCAGGGCTTAATTGTGTAGCAGAACGAATAATAGAACACTTCACAAATGCATCCCGAGGAAATAAACTAACTGATCTGCGACGTAGGAAAATAACCGAATGGGAACTGACAGTGAAACAGCATGGTGCAAAGATTTCTGATATAGCTAAGTTAGAAACATCATTAAGATTTCCAATAACAGTTATGACGATAACCGGAGAGGTTTTATACGAACCGAAATATAACAAAAATGGAGCACCAATACAGATTATTGATCATAACAAACACGCGTGGACACCTGCGGTAACAGTATTTCCACGAGAACGAACCGTTAAATATATCCCTAAGGAGTTTGTCGGGGATGTTTTCTATGAAGAGAGATTATTTGATGCTATTCATGCGTTGTGTAAGGATGATCCTGTGTCAGTGTGGTTACTTAGAAGTGATGAAGATCCCGAAATAGGATTCGATCAATTTGTAAAACCAAATGGTGAATTATATCGCATTGAAGAATTAGATAACAGAATGAGAAAAATCGCTAGTGATTTTTCACCGGAGAATTCCCATGAAAAACTACTCACGGATAGTTTTACTATTCCATCAGTGGTAGCTCACTTCGCAAGAGAAAAAAACTCATGGCGTCCAACACGAAGTGATTTTCTCGAGGATGTTAAATTGAGTTGCGTCGAATTTGGTCATGGAGGACTGTGGAATACGAAATACTCACGTGATGGTATGATTTCAATTGATATAGCCGCGTGTTATCCCGGAAGTTTTCTCGGATATGGGGAATGTGCTGAGTACTTCAAACGATGTGGACACCCCACGCATGAAATGACTCGTGTTGCGATTAATGGACCATTGCCTGATTTTGATTTAACCGGATTCGCTCGTGTGATATCATTTGAATTAGCTACAGGGTTACATCCGTGTAGTTATGTTTGGCTCGGTAGACATCTATCTGAAAAGGCCTGGATGCCAATAGTGCTATTGAGATATATGATTGATTGTGGTATGCTAATATCGTTGATCATCGGTGAAGCGATTATATGCTATCGAGCTCAGAAAGAAGTTTGGCTACCACAACCCGATCTAGATCGTATAATCAGCGAACAGCGAAAACAATTCCCTGATTTCAATGAAGAACAAATCATGAATTTGTCTATGAAGTTATTTGAAATTAAAAAAGAACAAGCAAAAGATTTTGGACGAAGAATAATCGGTAAATTCACTCAAGGTGGACGGTACGACAACGCAAAATATTCTTCGCGGTTGATCATAGATGTCGCTGAATACGATTTTATTGTAGCGGATTTAATGAAACAGGGAAAACTTGTATCCCGTAAGGATGCTTTTCTATCCAATGGTGAGAAATTAGGTACGGTTGTTACCTACTGTGATGGACATAATTCCCAGTATACACATTTGAGAAGTTCAATGCTAGCCTATGCTTCTATTAAGCTATTTTCGATGATAAATAGATTTCCTAATACCGCGGTTAGAGTGGCCACTGATTCGATGTATATACACAATAAATACAAATCAGCTGTAGCTAAATTCACAGATCCCGAAGAAAATTGGGGGCGTTGGCGATTTAAAAAGGAGATGCTACATTAGTATTGTGAATCCGCAGACGTTGCCATGGATGATAAATATCTTTGTTGTAACCGTATTGAAAATCAATCAGAATTTTCTAATGCACCACCGGTATCTGATCCAGTATGTAGATACAAGACAGTTTATTTAAACGGTTGTGGTGGGTCAGGAAAGACAACTCGTGCAATTGAATTATTTCGTCGGTCAACCATGATTGTGCTAACACCGACTCACAGACTCGCCAGAGAGATGATACAGCGAGGGGTAAATGCCTGTACTTACCATAGTTTCTTTCGATGGAAGGGTGACAAATGGACTCCTGAGCGTATGGGTGATAAATTCATTCCTGAAATCATCATTTGGGATGAAATATGCACAGTGTCATTAGATGTATTACAAACATTTCTTGAGTGGTTGTTAAACAAAAACACAAAAGTCGTCATGTGCGGTGATCACGGCCAACCACCACCATTTGTCGGTGCATCTCCACATGAATGGCTAAGGGGTTCTGTAGACTATTATGAAGAAATTACCACTGATTATAGATCAATTGATGAACGATTACGAGAATTCAAAGCGCTAATTAGATTACAACCGGATAGAATCCAATGCGAAATAGCGCGTGAAGTGATTTCAGAAACTCCAATGAATGATTTCTGGGAAACATGGAGACCAAATGATTTGATAATTGCAAGTAGAAAAATAGTCAGGGACACACTTCAGATGAAGTTATTTGAATTACATAAAGAAAAATTTGCAACGCTTCCAGTACCCCTTTGTTATAGGCCATCGGATACACGAAAACAGAACATTGAAGTTGATATTCCAGGACAGAGTGAAAAACAAATTCTCGTATTAAATGATATTGTGCTGGTTGATATCAATGTCGTTGAAGATGCATTGCGTGCTAATAAATCCCCGGGGACGCTAGGATACGCAGCAACAATACACTCTTCACAGGGATTGACTATATCGGATACAATTGTTTGGATGGTGGATAATCACATCGAATGGTCGAATTTAGTCTATCTCGCAGTATCCAGAGTACGAAAAATAAATCAACTTCGAAGAATTGTTTTCGATGATAATGACACAACAATAAGTGATATTGATGTTAGCATCATTAATAAAAAAAACTCTCCGGTTACAAACAACAGGACAAAAAAAACCAACGAGAATTTGATATTGATGCTGAATTAATAATTACGCTGAAGCAACAACAGAATAATCACTGCGCGAGTTGCAATTGTATAATGCGTTGGCAGTATTCGGATAAGGATCCTCGCCAATTCACCGTAGACAGAAAAAATAACAGTCTCGGTCATGTCAGAAACAATGTGATGTTGACTTGTCTTGAGTGCAATAGACGCAACGGCGCTAGTTAAGACCATGCGGTGGCAATTGAGTATCCTCGGGAATTACCTGTAGTTGTTGTCGAGTAAATCCACGTTGAGGGGCAGTTGAATCCAGTTTATAGACTGGAGGTCTACCCGTAGATCGTGTTATACTAGATATCTTGTGTGCAGTAACACTCCAAATATGATCAGTAGCCCTTTTTCTACCCCCTTCAAGCTCTCCTGGTTCATATAAATACCTAACAGTGACATTACTACCAAGAATTGGTTCTTTGAAATCTTTTAGTGGTTGTACGGGTATAGACTTCTTTTTAATCGCGTTGATAGGTTTCATGTTGATTGTTCTAGTAATCTCGTTATTCAGTGCAGTAATCACAGATGGTAATCTTTTAACCCATTCACGGGATCTTTTTTCTTGGATGAATTCTTTTGCGTATTGATATCCAAATAACCGCTCAGCAATCGTCCGATTAAATCGTTCGACAATGGCCTGATCGCGATGTAGCGCAGTATGCCCTCGTCGTATGGTGACATTATGATGTTTCATTGTAGATAATACTGCACCCTGAAATTCCTTGCCAGGATCAACCTGCAATAGATTTGGCCAGTGCAGAGGACCTCGTCGATAAATCCTTTCAAATGCAGAAGCGACTTCAGTGGCTGATTTTGTTTTTAACGGTTCTGCTTCTTTGTATCGACTTGCAATATCAACTACGGTTAAAGCGTATTTGTAACCACGATCATGTGGCAGAAATAATATATCAGCCTGATGAACTTCATTAGGAACTGTCACATCAAAATGCGAGAATTGAATTTGTTTAGGCGGTGGTAGATAAATTTGCCATAGTGCCTGTTTGGATAACCAATTAGCCGCAGTGGTTTTTTTCACTTTTGCAGCGCTAGCGAGTTTATGGACTGCTGATTTACCCCTCCAGTATCCTCTTGGGGAATAATAAATAGATTCCATATTATTAATTACCGGCACCTAACATCAATTTGCTTTTCATAGCCGATTTTATTAAAAATGAAGCCAATTTTTCTTTGAAGGATTTATCAGGAATAGCATTTAACGCATGAATTAATTTCACATCTGCTAGATGCCTGTGTTGCAGATTGCTGCTTTTATAAGCAACATCATGAAGGTGACAGGCCTTATCAATGGCGTTTATTGGTTCTTCACCGGGGTTGGGTTGATTTTGATTATTGAGTCTGATATCAAGTCTGGTTCCCGGTCCACAGTAGCTATATCATGGAAGGTGCTTTTCTCCGGGGTACTTTGCCCATGGGGTTCCAGGGAGCTTTGCCAATTTGGCTGCGATATCACCTCCTCGTTTTTTTTTAAATCAGATCTCATAGACACAAATCTAAATTTCTTTGTACCACATTGCACGCATTTACCAGAAAGCGCTGATCGGTTATTTTTAGTTGTAACCGTCGTCACATCATCTGTGCCAGTACGCGTTTTACACTTCACACAATATAGATCCATAATTTATGTATAGAAATATGGATATAATTGATTTTTCAGCGACTAAAAGAAGAGAACCGGTTAAGCATCATGCAGCGCTACCAAACTCTATCCGGATGATTATAATCGGGCCATCTGGATCCGGTAAAACGCAATTGTTACTCAATTTAATAATGAGATGGATGAAGTGGGATAAGTTGTATTTAATTGCCCCTAGCGTAGATGATCAACGATGTTATGAAGTGCTAAAAGATTTTAATGAAAACGCTTCAGAAATTAAGGGTGAGAACGCCATTGAATTTATAACCGATATCGATGAATCACCGAGTATTGATGATATTGATGGAGATATTAACAATTTAGTCGTATACGACGATATAATGTTGGATAAACAAAAAAATCCTGCTAGGATCTTTTCCCGGGGGCGTCACAAAAACACTGACGTGATATATGTCACTCAACGCTACACTCAGGTTCCAAAAGTCATCAGAGATAACTGCAATATTCTTTCTGTATTCAACGGCGTTGATACTCATACTCTTAGAAATATATGGCAGACATGGTGTTCTGATATGGACTTCAATCAATTTCGAGATTTCTTTAGTCATGCTCAGTCGACTCCGCACGGATTCGCAACAATAAATTTGCATGATCCTCGGACACGATATCGTATCGGACTGGATCAAATATTCGGTTAAAATCATTTATTATTTTTTGTTAACCCATAGCAGCAGAGAGGGTGGATGACCACATCGTTGCGACCAAAATTGATTAAAAAATCGTAAAATCTCCGTTTTCATTTTTTTAGTTAAAATGAGATTTCGTATTGAAGGCTCGTTAAGATTTCAATCAATTTTTTGTCTGAAAACGTTGTAGGGTTTGCCCCTGAGATATTTTTTTTTGGTTAAAATGAGATTATAGGACGGCTCGTTTTAGGATTTCAATCAAAATTTGTCTAAAAACGTTGTAGGATTCACCCTCTCTGTTGCTACCCATGATGGACCTTTGGGTTCGGGTGAAAATGTCATAAAAAAACACTTAAGGACCAAAATATCCTCCTATTATCATATAATCCCGATGGGAAAAATTAAGGATAGGTTAAAATTAAATGGAATTTTATTTAAAAAAAACAGCACAAAACTACACATTGGGGGGAACACACACACACACATAATAATTTTTTATTAGTTTTTTCAATAGGGGGAGGGGGCATCTGTCTGGTGCCCCCTAAAAAAAAATCCTATACATGTTGCATAAACTATGAAATGAAGAAAAATGGTAATTTGAAGACAGTGACAATTTATATTGAAGATTGAAAGCAAGCCTTATAACCAGGAAAAACCCTGAAATATTTAGTCCGTTGAGCTTACTCATTGTCCATTGTACTGTCCGTATTTTTCTCCGGTCCATTTTATTGTATCCATTGTCCGGGGGCGTTCAAGTTTTCTTTTTCACATGGGTCAGAATTAGGAATTTTGTATTTCCATATCCGAATCCACTTTTGTGTGGCTTTTCTTGGACCTCTTTGATTTGACCGTTTGCCACGTACCTGAATCTGGGTCAAATAACTCTCTCTTGTCCGGTGATTCTTTGGGTCTTGAATTTTCCACTGGGGTTGCCGTTTTTTCCTCTGCCACTTGTAAAACATCGGAGGGGGGGACTGTGGGGCTGTCAACTGGGTTGCTCCCTGTCGATACTTGCGTTGCAGAGGTTGATGGTAATTCTTACGTTGGTTTGTTTGCTGGTTCTGGTGCACGTGTCTGGGGGGCAACATGTCCTTAATTTCTGGCTACCGATGCATAGCTAGTACCTTTTTCCGGGCAATCTTTGCGTAGATGGCCTAACTGGCGGCATCTCAAACAAATTGGGGGGCGGCCTTTCATGGTAATTAGCATCCCAAACATTCCAAGCGATACAATGTGAGGGATGCTCCTTCTGTCAAATTCAGTGGTGCCCAATTTGACGATCCTTGTGCCGTTTTCAATTATCTTCTCTTTGGTTAAAATGGTCTTATCCCTTGTTATTTCAAGAATTTCACCATATTCTTGTAGTACCTCTTTTATGATGTCATCATTGACATAGAGGGGCAGCCAACGTACTCTTAGATCAATGATAAGGCTCGCGATGTAGATGATACCTTCTCCGGAAACAGTTTTGGCTTTTTCCTGAGATCTCAAAACAGCATGCCATGGGGAGCTCTTCCCTTCCCTGTAAAACCCTTCCAGGTCTGCAATCTCCACACCCGCAGCTTCCAACTTCCGGAGCGCCTCCTCCCGAGACATACGTTCATCCACTCGCAACGTTCTATGGTACAGATCTGGGTTGACATACTTAGAAAGATCCACTTCTACACGTCGGTACATCTTCTTTTTTTTCTTATTCTTTTGAGATAATTCTTGTCTAGCGTAGTGAGTTAGGAAACCTTTTTTATTTTTAGTAAAATCTTTATTCAGTATTTACATATTAAAATATACGGAATACAGACCATACCTATACTTCCAACTGCACCCACCCATACATGCTTTAACATACATTCACATATTTACTCACGGATATGCACACACACATTCATACAAATAAAATGCATATTTACACAGACAAATACATTATTTTTGTGACATAAATATTTCCATACACAAATGAAGTGATTGCTATTATAAGCTGGTTTATATAAAGTATTTGGAGATACAAACTGTTAACCGAAACATATAATATACTATTCTAAACTTATATCAATGACTAGTTCAAAATTATAAAGAGAGCAGAATAATCCAGCTAGACACCATTTGTCGATAAAATGAACTATGTTCAGCCGGTAAAAATCGATTGTAATTCTATATTTTGATCGGGAAAGGAAGAAGGATAATAAGGTTTGACTTGTTACCGCTTCTTTATTATAATATGCTTGTATACGTTTATCCATATAGCATATTTATATTCAGCACATAATGAAAGGCACAAGTCCTCGAATTCAGGTTCCGGGAACGAGGCCCCATTCGGTATAAG
The DNA here is from genome assembly GCA_030141615.1 of Unio pictorum. Lineage (NCBI taxonomy): Eukaryota > Metazoa > Mollusca > Bivalvia > Unionida > Unionidae > Unio > Unio pictorum. Next base: position 16,603,533 of record JARLTB010000029.1, on the reverse strand, counting down.
ACCGAATTTAAGGAAAGTATAAAAGGTATTGAAGGATTTTCTTGAAAGTACTTTCAACCATCTGATAATAAGTTTTTGTAGTGGTAGTATTAGTTTACATTCAAAAAATAAATGATCAATTGTTTCAATGTCGCTGCAAAATGTGCATAACTTAGATTTAGATATCTTCTTTTGAAACATATTGTAATTTACGGGTACAATATCATTTATTGTTTTGAAACATACATCTCTAGTAATGGGATCTAAAATTTATTATGTAGATTTTTCCAAATATTGTCGAAATTTACATCATATAATTTAGTTATTTTGGGCTCAAGAACATAACCTAGTAATTGTCGTTGATAAAAATATTTTGTTAGAATTTGACCAAATTTTATATCGGGATTATTTTCATGAAATGTTTTAAAAATAGTCATGCACTGTTGGTAAAAGTTTGGTACATATAGCGTATGGGTAAATTTGTTAAGGCCTCAATTAGGGTTGAAAGACTTTAATTGTAGGCCGATCCAATACCTTGCAAAATCTTTCCATTTGGCTGAATACTCATCGTCGAGCAATTTTTGAATATGTTATTTTGTAGTGCTTGAATTTTACATCTCGCATGGGTGATATTTATACCCCCTTTGTAAAGAGGGTTGATGCACACGGCTCTTGCAAGGGGTTCAAATTTTGAATTCCACAGAAAGGTGAAAATATTCTTATTTATTAAAGTTTCATAATGTTTAGGTAGATTAGTCACGGTTGCAGTATACCAAATTTTGCTGTTAGCTAACAGATTAATACCATGGGATTTAGAAATGAGGTAAATTTCTACGTTTCCATAGTAATAGTGTATTTATAAGTTTGATAACATTTTAATTCCAGTGATCATCGTTGCTTAAATCATTGCCAAAATGAAAACCTAAACTTTTTGTTTGTCGATCCAAGAGATACCAAATGGGTCATCACTGCGGTTACGCCGTTTTCCCATGAACATACCGTTAGATTTATTGTGGTTTACTTTAGCAACAGAAGCGTGACCGTACATGCGAGACCAAATTAGATACCGTTCAATCGATTTGTCCGTGCAACAGAAACCTGTACTATCATCCAAATAAAGGGAGATCTTACAGGCCTCTGTTGCACCTGGTACCTTAATCCCTATAATTTCTGGGTCATTTCGAATTTTGATTGCAATAGGTTCATCCACTATTACGTATAAAAGGGGGGATAGACTGCAACCTTGACGAACGCCTCTGGAGATTAAAAAGGGGGCCGATATAAAATTGTTCACTATTACTGATGAACTAATATTATTGTAAAAAATTGAAATCCATTTAATAAAATCAGGATGAAACCCAAAAGATTCTAATGATTTTAACATAAATTGATAATTTACTCTATCAAATGCTTTTTCCTGTTCTAAAGATATAAATGCACATGGTAGTTCTTTTTGTGAGATGTAATCACAGATGTTCCGTATTAAGTGACCATTGTCAAAAATAAACCGACCTTTAACCCCACATGTTTGATCCATGTGTATTATTTTGGACATAACCTTACCAAGCCGATTTGCTATAACTTTGGACAGAATTTTGTAATCTAAATTTAAAAGGGAGATAGGTCTCCAATTTTTCATATCATTTGAATTCTGAGGATCCTTACATAGTAACGTAATATAAGATATTTTTTGTGATTCAGACAAAGTGTTTGTTTCAAAGATTAAATTATATAAACGGATTAATGTGTCGCCTAAAGATTCAAAAAAACGTGACGTAAAACTCTTTTGTAAGACCGTCAGGCCCAGGTGTTTTATTTGCTTTCATCGTAGTTAAAGATTTCCGAATTTCATCTTTAGTTATTGGACCAATTAGGAATTGGTTATCCTCAGCTCTCAACTGAGGTAACCCAGTTAGGAATTCTTCAAATAAATTATTTTTAATTGGTTCAGTGGTAAAAAGGTTTGAATAAAATTTATTAAAACAGTTTAAAATATCAACACTTGAGTTATAGGTCACGTTGTTATATTTAATTTCATTGATAGTTTTCTGAGAACCCTTTTTTTCTAATTGAAAAAAAAAATTGGCTCGGTTTTTCATTGTTATCTAGAATTTTCGCCTTACTCCTAATTACTGATCCGTTATATTTTTCATTTTGTAATTCTCTAAGGGACAGTCGGAGTTCTTGTAGTTGGGGGAGAATATATTCGTTATTACTTGAATCAAATTCTTGTCTTAAGCGTTGATAGATTTTCTTCAATGATTCAAATGCAGAATTTTTAATTTTTGAAAGTTGTTTGGAATGTCGAATTATTTCTTCTTTAAGTTTGAGTTTCAGCTCATCCCAAAATTCTAGTGTAATGTTTATATAATATTTGAGTTCTCTTTGAATTATGTCTGTAATGAGTGTTTTTATTGTGGTATTGGTTAAAAGCGAGTTATTACATTTCCAATAACCAGTGCCGTAGGATATTGAAGAATTACAAGTTATACTTAAAATTGCTGCATCGTGGTCAGATTGAGTGAAGTTAACGATTGTCGAATTAATGATGAATTTTGCTATGTTTTTAGAAACATATAGTCGATCAAGTCTGCTTGCTAACAGCGGTAACGAAGTGTCTACTGTGTTTCGATGCCATGTATATATTTTGGATGAGGGGTTCAAATTTCGAAAGGTATTAATTAGTTTAAAGTTAGATATAAGAGATTTTAATGCTTGGATAGACTGATCACTGTAATTAGTTAGATTGCCTATTCTGTCAATATTAGAGTTTAAAACACAATTGAAATCTCCTGCAACAATAAGATTGTGTTGTCCAATTAAATATTTGAACAAAGAATGAAAGAATTCACTTTTTTCCGAATCGGGAATGTGGGCATATATATTTAAAACACGGTATGGTATATTATTGATTTTAAAGTCCGCACAAATTACTCTTCCATCCAAATCAGTTTCATATTTTAAAAAAGTTATGTTATGGTTAAAATTAAGAATAGCGACTCCAGATGAACGACTCGAGCCAAAACTCCATATTGCGTGACAACATTGCAATTTAGTTTGAATTTTTGAAGTAAGGGTTCTTTTTGCTACATGTGCTTCTTGTAAAAATAACAGGTCAATGTTGTACGAAGACACCAAGTTTCTAATCTCGTATATTTTTTGATCCACGTTGGATCGAAGACCATTGGTATTTAACGTAAGAATATTAAGTGTACTCATCACGAATTGTTTGTTTTTGGTTTGATATGTCCAGAATAGGTTAAAAATCGTTCACGCATGTGAGATGTGACGAATCCAGTCAGTGTGAGCTCGAGATGAGTAAAATTCATTTTTTTTATACGTTGAGACTATTCGTAAAATAGTAAGGTAAAATAAATAATAAAGGGATACATTATAATACATGATAACAAACATTCTACGAATCGTATAAATTGAAAATCGTTCACGTATGTGAGGCATGCTAGTTGTTTGAAGCCAATCAGTCTGAACTCGAAATGAGTAGATTTCGTTATACATGGTGAAACTTTTCGTAACCAAACCTAATCTTTTGAACAGTAACATAACAATATAGAGTGTATAAACCAGGAAAAATATATTATTGATGAAAAGAAATAAAAAACTTAATTTATTATATGTGTTATAAAATGGATAAAATTGATAATTTAAGGATAGTGACATATTATAATGAATTGAAATAAACAAACCTAATATGAATGAAAAATAACTTATATCCTTTCATCCGTTTGGCATATTCATTGTCCGTTTTTCTGTCCGTATATATGTCCGGTCCATTGTATATCCTTCATTGTCCGTGGCCGTTCCAGTTTGTTTAGTATATATTTCACAGCGTGATGTTTAACTTTGCATTTCCATATTTAAATCCTCTTCTGCTCGAAACCTTTTTGTTCTCTTGGATGTGACAACTTGCCATGTGCCTGTTTCCATATCAAACAATTCCCTCTTATCTGATGCTCTAGAGGGACTAGGATCATCTTCTGTTTGATCTTCTTCTTCAGCAACTTTTTCCTCTGCTGTTGCTCCAACGTTTGCTGGTGACACGGCTTTAGTTTTGATGGATACCTCCTCTTGTGCCACTCGTAAGGCTTCTGATGGGGTGGAAGTACTGGGGTGATCGACTGTGCTGCTCCCCGCCGACGAACGCGTTTCTGAGGTTGAAGGGTTCTTTACTTCTGATTGTCTTGAAGGTTGTGGTGCAGGTGATTGAAGGGTTATCAGTCGTTGGTTGCTTGCAACCGAAGCCCAGCTTGCCCCTTTGTCTGGACAATCTTTACGTAAGTGTCCGGATTGACGGCATCTTAGGCAAATTGGGGGTCTCCCTTTCATCGTTATCAACATCCCGAACATTTCTAGAGACACAATATGAGGGATGTTTCTTCTATCGAATTCTGTCGTTCTGAGTTTAACAATCCGGGTTCCATTTTCCATCGTCGTTTCTTTACTGATGATGGTTCTATCTCTGGTTATTTCCAGAACTTCACCATAATCTTTTAATACGTCCTTAATGATAAGGTCATCTAAGAACAGTGGCAGCCAGTGTACTCGAAGATCAATTATTAGCCTTGCTATATAGCTGATACCGTCTCCGGCAACACCTTTTGCTTTCTCTTGGGACTTTAAAACTGCGTGCCATGGGGCATTCCCCCCCTTCTCTGTATATCCCTTCCATGTCTGAGATGTCTACACCAGCAGTTGCAAGTTTTCTGAGCGCTTCTTCGCGAGTCATTCTTCCATCTACTCGGATGGTTCTTAGGTAAATGTCTGACTTGACATACTTTGACAGATTGACTTCAACATAACGATACATCTTGAAACAAATTTTGAAATATAAAATCTCAAACTTTTGATTTTTACTCTCTCTTTTGGGGAAACCTCCTTTGTTTTGTTTTTCATAAAGTCTTTATTCAATATTTACATGTTAAAATGTACAAGTGATGTTGATTCTCCCATCTGCACCCATAGTAGATTCTCCGGTCGCTCATATACGCATTTTCACAAACAGATATACATACATATACATACATAAACATACACATATACACACATATACATATACGTACACATACACACACACACACACACATATATATATATATATATATATATATATATATATATATATATATATATATATATATATATATATATATATATATACATACGTATATATACATACATACACATAACATATATATACAAGCATATATGCACACTCACCATACAGACATTTAAAAACTTATATACACACAAATGTACATAGTGGTAGAGTACAAAGCTTCTATACAAAAATGTTATACACATTTAGTTTGCGAAACATACAATAAAATATACGAATATAAAATTATTGGAGTTATTAATTCATTTGTAAAATTAGACGCATTGTATTAATGGAACTGCAAAGTACATTCAAAATTATATCGACACAAGACGGTGAAGTGCAGTAAAAGCTCGAGCAGTTAGCACGTGCAACTTGAGGTATTCATAACGTGTAGACCGGTAGACCGGTATTCGAAGATCAATTATTAGCCTTGCTATATAGCTGATACCGTCTCCGGTAACACCTTTTGCTTTCTCTTGGGACTTTAAAACTGCGTGCCATGGGGCATTCTCCCCTTCTCTGTATAACCCTTCCATGTCTGAGGTGTCTACACCAGCAGTTGCAAGTTTTCTGAGCGCTTCCTCGCGAGTCATTCTTCCATCTACTCGGATGGTCCTTAGGTAAATGTCCGACTTGACATGCTTTGACAGATTTACTTATACATGACGACACATCTTGAAACAACTATTACACTCTAAAATCTCAAAAACGTTTTGATTTTTACTCTCTCTTTTGGGGAAACCTCCTTTGTTTTGTTTTTCATAAAGTCTTTATTCAATATTTACATGTTAAAATGTACAAGTGATGTTGATTCTCCCATCTGCAACCATACTAGATTCTCCGGTCGTTCATACACGCATTTTCACAAACAGATATACAATGGGGAAACCTCCTTTTTTATTTTTCATAAAATCTTTATTCAATATTTACATATTAAAATATACAAGTGATTGTTAATTCTCCCATCAGCACCCATACCCGTCGTTCATACACGCATTTTCACCAAAAATATATATGCACACTCACTACCCATACAGACATTTAAAAACAAACAAATGTACATAGTAGTAGAGTACAAAAATGTTATACATATTTAGTTTGCAAAACATATAATAAATGTATACGAATAGAAAATTATTGAAATTATTAATTAATTGTAATATTAAGGCATTGTATTCATGGAACTACAAAGTATATTCAAAATTATATTGACACAGGACTATTTCCACCAAAAATATATATGCACACTCACTACCCATACAGACATTAAAAAAACACTTATATACACACAAATGTACATAGTAGTAGAGTACAAAATTGTTATACATTTAGTTTGCAAAACATATAATAAATGTATACGAATAGAAAATTATTGAAATTATTAATTAATTGTAATATTAAAGGAATTGTATTCAAGGAACTAAAAAGTATATTCAAAATTATATTGACACAGGACTATTAGACTGTAAAAGTGCAGTAAAAGCTCGAGCAATAAAGGAGAGAAAGTTAGCACGTGCAGCTTGAGGTATTCTTAACGTGTAGACCGGTAGACGTGGATTAAAACATGGCAGCAAGAGAGCTGTTTACTATGTACTACGGAGAGATTCAAGGATTATATATAACTGGATTGATCAAAACGAAAGGTAATGTAACATTATTCTAAACTTATATCAATTACTAATTCAAAATTGAAGAGAGAACATAATAATCCAGCTAAACACCATTTATCTATAAAGTGAACTATATTAAGTCTGGAAAAGTCAGTTCTGATTCTACATTTTAAACGGGAGAGGAAGAAGGATAACAAGGTGTTACTGGTTACCACTTCTTTATAAAAATATGCTTGTATACGTTTAATTCATATAGCATATTTATATTCAGCACATAATAAAAGGCACAAGTCCTCGAATTCAGGTTCCGAGAACGAGGCCCCATTCGGGATAAGACCGAATTTAAGGAAAGTATAAAAGGTATTGAAAGAGTTTCTTGAGAGTTTTTTCAACCATTTAATAATCAGATGTTGTAAAGGGAGTATTAATTTACATTCAAAAAATAAATGATCAATCGTTTCTATCCCCCCGTAAAAACTGCATAACTTAGATTTATAAATTTTCTTTAAGAACATGTTATAGTTAAGTTAAAATATGTATGGTTTTAAAACACATATCTCGAGTAATGGGGTCTAAAAATTTATTATGTAAGTTTTTCCATATGTTGTCAACATTTAAATCATAATTTGGCTATTTTGGGTTGGAGGATATAGTTTCGTAATTGTCGTTGGTAAAATATTTTTGTAGGAACTTGAACAAACTCGAGATCGGGATTATTTTCATGAAAAGTTTTGAAAATGGTTATGCAGTTCTGATAAAATTCAGGTACATGAAACGTATGAGTAAATTTATTAAGGCCTAAATTGGGGTTGAAAAATCGTAATTGTAAACCTATCCAATACCTTGCAAAATCTTTCCATTTGGCTGAATATTCATCATCGAGCAGATTTTGTATGTGTTGTATGCGCATTGCTTGAATTTTACATTTCAAATGGATAATATTCAAACCCCCATCACAAAGGTGATTGATACTTACTGCCCTAGCAAGGGGTTCAAATTTTGAATTCCACAAAAAGGTGAAGATATTTCTATTTATTAAAATTTCATAATGTTTAGGTAGATCAGTCACGGTTGCAGTATACCAAATTTTGCTGTAAGCTAAAAGATTAATAACGTGGGACTTAGAAATAAGAGGTAAATTTCTACGTTTCCATAGTAATAGTGTATTCGTAAGTTTATTAACATTTTTATTCCAGTGATCATCGTTACTTAAATTGTTGCCGAAATGAAAACCTACAATTTTTTCCGGTCAATCCAAGAAATGCCAAAAGGGTGATCACTGCGGTTATGCTATTTTCCCATGAACATACCTTTTGATTTACTGTAATTTACCTTAGCACCAGAAGTACGATCGTACATACGAGACCAAAATAAATATCGTTCGATCGATTTGTCCATGCAACAGAAACCTGTACTATCATCCGCGTAAAGGGAGATCTTACAGGCCTCTGTTGCACCTGGCACCTGAATACCTATAATTTCTGGGTCGTTTCGAATTTTGATTGCAAAAGGTTAATACACTATTACATATAAAAGGGGGGAAAGACTGCAACCCTGACGAACTCCTCTTGAGATTAAAAAGGGGGCCGAGATAAAATTATTAACTATAACTGATGAACTAATATCAGTATAGAAAATTGAAATCCATTTAATAAAATCTGGATGAAACCCAAAAGACTCCAAAGTTTTTAACATGAATTTATAATTTACCCTATCAAATGCCTTTTCTTGATCTAAAGATATAAATGCGCATGATAATTCCTTTTGTTCTATAAAGTCACAGATATTTCGTATAAGGTGGCCATTGTCAAAAATAGGTCGACCTTTAACTCCACATGTTTGGTCCATGTGTATTATTTTGGACATGACATTTCCAAGTCTATTAGTGATAATTTTAGATAAAATTTTGTAGTCCAAATTTAATAGGGAGATAGGGCTCCAATTTTTCATATTGTTTGAATTTTGGGGATCCTTACATAATAAAGTAATATAGGATAATTTTTTGAATCGGACATAGTGTTCGATTCAAAGATCAAATTATATAAGCGGACTAATGTGTCGCCTAAAAATTCAAAGAACGTGACGTAAAATTCTTTTGTGAGACCGTCAGGTCCCGGTGATTTATTAGGTTTCATCATATTTAAAGATTTCCAAATTTCTGTTTTAGTAATAGGTCTAATAAGGAATTGATTATCCTCAGCGTTTAACTGAGGCAATCCAGTTAAAAATTCTTTAAATAATTCTTCATCAATAGATTCAGATGTAAATAAATTTGAATAAAACTTTTCAAAACATTTTAAAATATCAGCACTAAAATTATAGGTCACGTTATTATATTCAATTTCTTTAATAGTTTTCTGAGAACCCTTTTTATTTTCTAATTGGAAAAAGAATTGGCTCGGTTTTTCATTATTGTCTAGAATTTTGGCTTTACTTCTAATTACTGATCCTATATATCTTTCATTTTGCAATTCTTTGATAGCCATCCGGAGTTCTTGTAGTTGCAAGAAAAGTTCTTCTTTATTAATTAAATCATATTGTTGTCTTAGATATTGGTATTATTTCCTCAACGATTTAATTTCAAAAGTTTTTCATTTTTGAGAATTCTTTCGAATATCTAATAATTTCTTCTTTAAATTTGAGTTTTAGCTCATCCCAATATTCTAACGTGAGGTTATGATGTTTTAATCCTCTTTGAATTAATTCCGTAATAAGTGTTTTTAATGTGGTGTGGTTTAAAAGCGAGTTGTTGCATTTCCAGTAACCAGCACCATCGGATATTAATGAGTTGGAAGTTATACTTAAAATTACTGCATCATGATCAGATTGAGTGAAGTTTACAACTGTCGAATTAAGGATGAAATCTGCTATGTTTTTAGAAACATATATTCTGTCTAGCCTGCTTGCTAAAAATGGTAATGAGGGGTCTAGTGAGTTTCTATGCCATGTATAACTTTTTGATAAGGGGTTCAATTTACGAAAAGTATCAATTAATTTAAAGTTGGATATAAGAGACCTTAATGCTTGGATGGACTTATCTCTGTAATTTGTTAGGTTACCTATCCGATCAAGGTTAGAGTTAAGGACACAGTTGAAATCTCCTGCAAAAATGAGATTATGTTGGCCAGTTAAAAATGTGGATAGCGAATTAAAAAATTCGATTTTGTCCGAATAAGGATTAGGGCCATATATATTTAAGGCACGATATAGTATATTATTGTACTGAAAGTCAGCGCAGATTATTCTTCCATCATGATCAGTTTCACATTTAAAGACAGTTATATTAGGATTAAAATTAAAAATAGCGACACCAGTTGAACGACTCGAGCCAAAACTCCATATTGCATTACAACATTTCAAATTATTCTGAATTTTTGTAGTAAGGGTTCTATTTTCTACACGAGTTTCTTGTAGAAAGACAAGGTCAGTATGATAAGAAGATACCAAGTTTCTAATTTCGTATAGTTTTTGATCTGTGTTAGCTCGAACGCCATTTATATTTAATGTAAGGATATTAATTTTACTCATTTGTTTGTTATTAGAGTGGTATGTCCAGAATAAGTTAAACATCGTTCATATATGTAAGACCTGACTGCTGCGTATTTTGGTGTACGAAGCAAGTCAGTCTGAGCTCGAGATGAGTAGAGTTCAATATATATGTAGATACTATTCATGACCAAAACTGACTTATACACTAATAACAAAATAGGGAAGGGTGTATATTTAAGGGTTAAAATATAATGGGTAAACAAAAAATGGTAAAATTTTATAAATGTTTCATGAACTATGAAATCAAAATGGAAAAATAAATGGTAATTTGAAAGCAAAAACAATTTATATTTAAAATTAAGAACAAACCTTATAACCAGGAAAAATCCTGAATTTTTTTTTTTTGGGGGGGGAAGGGCACCAGACAGATGCCCCCATTCCCTATTGAAAAAAACTAAAAAAAGTTTTATGTATGTGTGTGTTCCCCCCGATATGTAGTGTGGTGTTTTTTTTTATGAAATTCCATTTAATTTAAACTAACCTTAATTTTTTCCCATCGGGATTATATGATAATAGGAGGATATTTTGGTCCTTAGTGTTATTCTATGACATTTTCACCCGAACCCAAAGGTCCATCATGGGTGTCTGTCTCAATTTCTCAAAGTTAACCCTGGCTAGGGGTTTCCTACATCCTGTGTATGCTATTTGTGTTGTGCTATATGTGTGTTGCTATATGTATTCATATGAATACTGTATATTTTGTAAGGATAGCCATTCTTGTCAAATTTCCCAGTTTTCTAACCATATAAATACCTCTAAACGGTATTTATTTTAGTATATATATTTTAGTTCCATTTAATTAATATATGTTTTAATAATTTTGAATTTAGTACAAAACATGGTGTCTTAAATTTAATCTAAATTGGTTGAAACCAACCTATTGTTTTAATGTTTGTTCTATTATGTTCCATATTTTGTAATTTCCTTATTTATATAATACATCACTTGGATCGAAATGGGATTCGTACAATTTTTTTATTATTATTTGCACTTCACCCTTCTCGATCTTTTTTGTGATCTTTATTTATTTATCGTTAATTCCTTATTGCATTCCGAAAGATTATTTTATATTTCCCTTTAAACGGGCTTTCTGTGTAGATTTTCACAAATCTCCACAGAGTAAAAACATTTTCTAACCAGTGATTTTGTATGATAGCATGCTTCGCTTAATAAAAAAACGAATCTTAACTATATAGCCTATCTAATCCGTGAGTTGTTTTGTAATGTAAATGTCTCTAGGTGAGCTTTATTCCAAACTCTTTCACGGGCCTGTCCACTTCGCGTAGCGCCATGTGATATAGCCCCGTGCTCTCATTGCTCGTACTTTTCTCCTCCTGAGTTCCCTGTTCCCTCCTTATCTAAAATGTTCCCCATAATTTTGTATTGGTCCGCATGCTATCATATTCTTATTAATAAAGGATGTTATATCTTCTAAGAGTATATTTGTAAATTTTCCATCTAAATATAATAGTTGTATATTGTCATATAATTGTTTTTTTATAATATTGGTGATAATTTTGTTTCTATCAATTTGATTTGTAGAACATTCTGTAATTACATGTTTTTTGGTAAATAAAAATTTTTTGCATAGTGGACATTTTGGCGACACTGCGATCATATTCCGTCGCACTGCTATTTCCCCTGTCAACCATGCATCATGCATGTATTTGAACAAGGTACTTTTGATTTTAATGGATCTAATTTTGACCCAGTTCCCCCATGCCCTATCCCATTGAATACTTATGTGTTTTTGTTCTATCTTATTTTGTTCCTTATTTATTGTGTTTTGTGCTAGCCATCTGTATGTGCATTTTGTATCAGTGTCCCAGAATTCCTTTACATCCCTATATTTGAATAATAAGTCTTTTATTGATCTTAATTTCCTTGGCACTTCTAAGATTTTTACTAATTTATTGTTCCTATATATATCGTTTCTCTGCTTCATAGAGAAACCAAAATAATATATATAGAGCCCTTGCCAAGCTATTTTTGGCTCCGCTTTAATCTCCTTAAATCTATTTAAAATGTTGGTGTATTTAATTAGGGTGGGGTGGGGGAGACCTAAACCTCCTCTCATCCCTTCCCTATATAGAGTATTTTTGTTTGTGTAGTGTATTTTAAAGGCCCATAAATATTTAATAATATCGTTATCTATATTTTTAGTGTATCATTTTTGATGTCTACTGTTTTTAATTTGTAATTTAAGTGCACATACATGTAATTCTTGGCAACTTGTGCTCGTTCCATTAAGCATATTGGCAATGGTGCCCAGATTGCCAAATTTTTCTTAATATTTTCATTTATTTCTTTCAGATTGTTTTTCATTTCATCCTTTCCAAAAATTATTCCTAATGTTTTTATATTGTCTTTAATAAGAAGAGCAGGCAGACCATGTTTCTTACCTCTCCAGTTTCCTATTAATAAAATTTCAGTTTTCTCAGGATTTATCTTAGAACCTGAAACTTTCCCAAATTTGTCAAATTCCTTTATTAGTTCATTATAGGATTTTCCATCTTGGATAAAGTTTGTGCAATCATCAGCATGTTGTAGCATCTTAACTTCTTCTTTGATGTTTGGAACTTTGATCCCTACAATATTTTGGTTATTCCTAACTTTGGTACTTAGAATTTCTATTGCTATTACATATAATAGCATAGATAGTGGGCACCCTTGCCTCACTGATCTTTGAATTTCAAATTTTTCCGTTTTTGCTCCATTTACCTGTACAATCGAGTTTATATCATTGTACAGAATTTTGGTCCAATTTTGGAAATTTTCTCCAAATCCAAATTTTTCTAGTGTCTTATATATATAGTTTTGTTCAAGTCGATCGAAGGCTTTTTCTTGATCAATTAGTACCATAGCACTAGTAGTACCATTTATATTTATATGATCAATTATAGTTTTAATGTTTAAAATGTTATTTTGTATATCTCTTCCTTTTGGCCCACTTGTATGATTTATATTTATAATTGGGTCAAGACACTTTTTGACCCTTTCCGTTAAGATTTTACTAACAATTTTATAATCAACATTAAGGAGTGAGATGGGTCTCCAGTTTTTTATTTCATCCCTATTTCCCTTTTCCTTGTATATTATTGTTATCATACCCTCCCTCATTGTGTTAGACATTTTACTATTTCTGAGTGCAATATTGTTGTATAACCATTCTCAGATTGGCGACAACTCCCTGCAGAATTTTTGGTAGAATTCCGCAGAAAGTCCATCTCTCCCTGGTGATTTATTTTTACATAATTTCCCTATTGTCTCTACTATTTCGTCTTGTGATATAAATTCCTCACATTTGTTTCTATGTTCTGAGGTAATTTTCTCACAATTTGTCTCTCGTAAGTATGTTTCTATATCTTCGTCCGCTATTCTCTGTGAAGTATATAGGTCCTTATAGTAATTTCGTATGTTTTCCAGTATTTGAGTTTTGTCTTCTAGTATCTCCCTTCCCGTGTTTAATCTCTCTAATGTTTTTCCTCCCCCCCCCCCTTCTTAATTCTTCCCTTTTATATAATCCCTCTGCATTTTCATATAGGTGTGTAAATATACCCGCTTTTATTTCCCTCCCTTTATAATAATCTTTCTTTAATTTTTCTAATCTTAATACTAATGTTTCTTTTGTATTCTGTGTTGTTGTTTTTATTAAATTTTCGATAGCTTCTATTTCTAATTTAAAGTTCCTAACCCTTAATTTTGAATGATGTATTGCTATTTTTTTAAATTTAACTTTTAATTTGCCCCATTCTTCTATAATGTTTGTATTTCCTATATTTTTAAAATCTTCTATTTCCCTTTTTATTTCTTCTATAAATTCCCTTGTATTTAATATTTTGGTATTTAACTTCCATGATCCGCGACTCCATTTAGTTCTTTTAGATATCCCTACTTCTAAATAAATTAATTTATGGTCCGAAACTTGATAATCTGATATCCCTGATTTTATATATTTATTTGTCCCAAAACATGTACCCCAAAATTTATCTAATCTACTTGATGTATTTCCTCGTGTATAAGTATATCCCACCCTTGGTAAATTTAAACGTCGATATATGTCAATCAAATCTAATGATTCCATGATAAGTTTCATTATGTCCCTAATCTCTAAATCGTTACGTGTTAATGTTTTTGTCGTTCTGTCTATTTCGTCCTCAATCCAGTTTAAGTCCCCACCTATTATCAAATTTTCCCCAATATAGTTGTCTAAGTACTCCTTAAGTTGTGTTGCAAAGGCCCGTTTCATATTATCAGAGGCTGGCATGTATTTATTTAAAAAATGACAATTCTCTATTTTAAATGAATTAGTCTACTCTTAAAAAAATCCCCTTCCTCTATTCTTTCCCATTTAATTCCTACTTTATTTTTGACCATAATTGCAACCCCTCTTCATTTATCCCTCCCTCCAGAGTCATTTTGAATTATAATACAATCCAGCTTTCTTTCAAGTTGTTCTTTAATTTCGTCTGTTAGTCCATTATGTCTCTTGAATAAACAGTAAATCAAATTCCCCTATTTGTATTAGCTTATTAACTTTTTCTTGGTTTAATCCATTAACATTTAACGACAGTAAACGGAAGTTTTGTTCTTCCATTTCTGGTTTGTCTCCCAGGTGGCCGCTAATTTTAGTGGTTATAATTTATTGGCTATTGTTTATAATTAAGTGCTTGTATCTTCCCCCTTTTGAGGGGAACCTGGGTCATTATTCTCAGATTGGGTGTCACTTATTGGAATTTCAAAATCACTGGTGACATTTGAAGAATAGAGAGTGTCATTATATTTATCATTTCCAGTTTCGTTTCCAATAGTCGTATTTAGGGTGTCCATGTTACAGCTTTTTTCATTTTTCTGGGTGGAATCTAAGTTGGATTCCACATTTTCCTCAGGTTGTGTCTCATTTATTTGTGATTCAATTATTTTGTTTTGTTTCCTTTTCGTTTTCCTGAGGAACTATTTCTGTTTCTTCAGGAGAGGAATTTCAATCATCTTATCTTTCGTTAAAATGGTCTTATCCCTTGTAATTTCAAGAATTTCCCCATATTCTTGTAGTACCTCTTTTATTATGTCATCCTTGACATAAAGGGGCAGCCAATGTACTCTTAAGTCGATAATAAGGCTAGCGATGTAACTAATGCCTTCTCCAGACACATTTTTGGCTTTTTCCTGTGTTTTCAAAATAGCATGCCATGGAGAGCTCTCCCCTTCTCTATAAAACCCTTCTAGGTCCGCAATCCCCACACCCGCAGCTTCCAGCTTCCTGAGCGCCTCCTCCCAAGACATGCATCCATCCACTCGTAAAGTCCCATGATAACTATCTGGGTTCACGTATTTCGAAAGATCTAGTTCCACTCGTCGGTACATCTTCTTCTTTCTTCTTTTTTTTAACTCTTTTGAGATGGAATTTGTTTAGCGTAGGTGAGTTATGAAGTTTCCTTTTTTTTTTTTTCATAAAATCTTTATTCAGGATTTACATATTAAAATATACAAATGATTGTCAACTCCCCCACCAGCACCCGTCACTCATACACACATTTTCACCAAAAATATATACGCACACTCATTACCCATACAGACATTTAAAAACACTTATATTCACACAAATGAAGATAATAGTAGAATAATATAATAAATATATATGAATAGGAAAATATTGAAATTATCAATTAATTATAATGCAAGAATATATGTGCACACTCGCTACCACTTACATTCACACAAATGTACATAGTACTAGAGTACAAAAAAAAGGATATACACATTTTGTTTACAAAAACCTAAAATAAATGTATATGAATAGAAAAATTGAAATTATTAATTGTTTAATTATAATATTGAAGGTTACAGATTATATTCAAATTTATATTAACATAGGACTATTAAACGGTAACGGAGCAGTGAAGGCACGAGCAAACAAGAGAGAGAATTTAGCACGTGCAATGTTTATATACGGAGAGATTCAAGGATTATGTATAACTGGATTTATCAAAGAAAAAGGTAATATAACGTTATTCTAAGCTTATATCGATTACTAATTCAAAATTAAAAAGAGAACAAAATAAACCGGCTAAACACCATTTATCTATAAAATTAACTATATTTTATATATATATTTATATATATTATATATATTTAAATATTATTTATATATTTATATATATTATAACTTTAATACCTATAATTTCTGGGTCATTTCGAATTTTGATTGCGAAAGGTTCGTACACTATTACATATAAAAGAGGGGAAAGACTGCAACCCTGACGGACTCCTCTTGAGATTAATTAATTTAGGTTTTGCTTACTATTGTTGGACTCATAATAGTCTTTGTTTTATTAAGTATTCCGTTTTTCCTTTTGTTTATTATTATCTCTCTTCATTTCATAACTCATGTAACACTTATAGAATTTTACTTTCTTTTCATCCATCACATACTTTATCCCTTAATTATACACCCTCCCCTATTTTCTTGTTATTCAATAAGTCAGTTTTGGTTATGCATAGATTCTACATATACATTGAATTCTACTCATCTCGAGCTCGGACTCACTTGCTTCGTACACCTAAATACGCAGCAGTCAGTCTTACATGTATGAACGATGTTTAACTCATTTTGGACATGCCACTTTAAGAACAAACAAATTAGCAAAATTAATATCCTTTCATTAAAATTAATCATATTTATAATAATACATTTGTATACAAATGGTAGGATAGAAAGAAAGAACAAAAGAACATTATGAAAGAACAAGGTAACCAGGTTATTCCCTGAAGTAATTTGTCCGTTATTCAAATCAAAAGTCCATTGTTCGGTCCTGGTCGTCAATTTTTGTCCATATATCTCCTCCATTATCCTTGGGCGGTCCATTTGTTGTTTGTGAAAGTACTAGAATAAACACATTAATCCTTTGTACTAGAAGTATACATGTTGTTGTCTTCTGTTTCTTTTTTTTCCGATTTGCCAGTTTTGATCCGTTTGTTCCTGTGTACCGTCTGCCATGACAGGGTCTCGACGTCGAACAGCTCCGACCTTTTCTCCGTACTGACATCATTTGTACTTAGTGAATCCTCAGTAAGGGATAGTGTTTCATCATCTTCAGCCAGCTCAGAGTTTGAAATAGGTGTTGTAGGTCGCTTATTCTGGGCGGGTTCTGATACAATTGTATCACTTACTGGGCCTACTGAATTTGAAACTTCATTTTCTCTTGGTGTCTCTGCTTGCGGTTCGGTATCGGGTTGTTGTTGTTGTTGTTGTTGTGTTGGTCCGTTCTTAGTGGCCACCGAAGCATAGGTAGCGGACTTTTCCGGGCAGTCTTTCCTCAAGTGGCCTGACTGCCGACACTTTAAGCAAATTGGGGGGCGTCCCTTCATAGTAATAAGCATGCCGCATTGTCCCAAGGATACAATATGGGGAATGTGGCGGGCGTCAAAATCCGTAGTTAGTAGCTTAACAACCCGGGTTCCATTCATTGTCAGCGTATCTTTGGATAGGATGGTTCTATCTCTTGTGATGTCAATCACTTAAAACTTCTCTGATGATATCATCATTAAAATAGAGTGGTAACCAATGTACCCTCAGATCTATGATCATTTTTGCCAAATACTTGATCCCTTCTGCATTTACGTTGGCAGCCAGCTCTTTTTTGGACAAAACGGCATTCCATGGAGAATTTCCTCCCTCTCTGTACATTCCCTCTATATCTTTGGTCAAAATTCCCGCCGTGTTTAGTCTACGCAGTGCTTCTTCCCGTGATATCCGCCCTTCTATTTTAAGCGTACGGTGATACAGGTCGCAATCCATGAATGAAGCCAAATTGATATCTACTCTTCGGAACATTCTAACGAATGGAAATGAAAATTGTGAAAAACACAAACACAATACTCGCTACTAACTCTCGCTTTTTTTTCCGGGGAAACCTCCTTTTTTTATTTTTCATAAAATCTTTATTCAGTATTTACATATTAAAATATACAAATGATTGTCAACTTCCCCACCAGCACCCGTCACTCATACACACATTTTCACCAAAAATATATACGCACACTCACTACCATACAGACATTTAAAAACACTTATATTCACACAAATGAACATAATAGTACAATACAAAGATGTTATATATATTTTGTTTGCTATATATGAATAGGAACATATTGAAATTATTAATTAATTATAATGCAAGAATATATATGCACACCACTTACATTCACACAGATGTACATAGTACTAGAGTACAAAAATAATATACAAAAATAATATACTCATTTTGTTAGCAAAAACATAATAAATGTATACAAATAGAAAAATTATTGAAATTATTAATTGTTTTTAATTATAATATTGAAAGGTACAAGTTATATTCAAATTTATATTTAGGAAGAAGGATAACAAGGTGTTACTGGTTACCACTTCTTTATAAAAATATGCTTGTATATGTTTAATCCATATAGCATATTTATATTCAGCACATAATAAAAGGCATAAGTTCTCGAATTCAGGTTCCGAGAACGAGGCCCCATTCGGGACAAGACCGAATTTAAGGAAAGTATAAAAGGTATTGAAAGAGTTTCTTGAGAGTTTTTTCAACCATTTAATAATCAAATGTTGTAAAGGAAGTATTAATTTACACTCAAAAAATAAATGATCAATGGTTTCTATCCCCCCGCAAAAACTGCATAACTTTGATCTAGAAATTTTCTTTAAGAACATGTTATAATTAACTGGTAAAATATCATGTATGGTTTTAAAACACACATCACGAGTGATGGGGTCTAAAAATTTATTGTGCAAGTTTTTCCATATATTGTCAAAATTTAAATCGTATAATTTGGTTATTTTCGGTTTAAGGATATAATTTCGTAGTTGTCGTTGGTAAAAAATGTTTGTAGGAACTTTGCTAAAACAGAGATCAGGATTATTTTCATGAAAAGTTTTAAAAATGGTTATGCAGTTTTTATAAAATTCAGGTACATTAAGCGTAGGGGTAAATTTGTTAAGGCCTAAATTTGGGTTGAAAAATCTTAATTCTAAACCTATCCAATACCTTGCAAAATCTTTCCACTTGGCTGAATATTCATCATCGAGCAGTTTTTGTATATGTTGTATACGTATTGATTGTATTTTACATTTCAGATGTATAAAATTCAAACTCCCATCACAAAGGGGATTGACACTTACTGCTCTAGCAAGGGGTTCAAATTTTGAATTCCACAAAAAAGTGAAAATACTTCTATTTATTAAACTTTCGTAATGTTTAGGTAGGTCAGTCACGGTTGCAGTATACCAAATGTTGCAGTACGCTAAAAGATTTATAATGTGGGACTTAGAGATGAGAGATAGATTTCTTCGTTTCCATAGTAATAGTGTATTTGTAAGTTTATTAACATTTTTGTTCCAGTGATCATCATTACTTAAATTGTTGCCGAAAAAAAAACCTACAATTTTTGCCTTATCAATCCAAGAAATGCCAAAGGGGTGATCACTGCGGTTATGCCATTTTCCCATGAACATACCGTTTGATTTACTGTAATTTACCTTAGCACCAGAAGTACGATCGTACATGCGAGACCAAAATAAATACCGTTCGATCGACTTGTCCGTGCAACAGAAGCCTGTACTATCATCCGCGTAAAGGGAGATCTTACAGGCCTCTGTTGCACCTGGCACCTTAATACCTATAATTTCTGGGTCTTTTCGAATTTTGATTGCGAAAGGTTCATACACTATTACATATAAAAGGGGGGAAAGACTGCAACCCTGACGGACTCCTCTTGAGATTAAAAAGGGGGCCGAGATAAAATTATTGACTATTACTAATGAACAAATATCAGTATAAAAAATTTTGATCCATTTAATAAAGTCTGGATGAAAACCAAAAGACTCCAAAGTTTTTAACATAAATTTATAGTTTACCCTATCGAATGCTTTTTCTTGATCTAGGGATATAAACGCACATGATAATTGTTTTTGTTCTATATAATCACAGATGTTTCTTATAAGGTGACCGTTATCAAAAATAGATCGACATTTAACTCCACATGTTTGATCCATGTGTATTATTTTGGACATGACATTTCCAAGTCTATTAGTAATAATCTTTGATAAAATTTTGTAATCCAAATTTAATAGGGAGATAGGTCTCCAATTTTTCATATTTTTTGAATTTTGAGGATCCTTACATAGTAAAGTAATATAGGATAATTTTTGTGAATCGGACATAGTGTTCGATTCGAAGATCAAATTATATAAGCGGATTAATGTGTCGCCTAAATTTTCAAAGAACGTGACGTAAAATTCTTTTGTGAGACCGTCAGGTCCCGGTGATTTATTAGATTTCATCATATTTAAGGCCTTCCAAATTTCAGATTTAGTAATAGGTTGGATAACTTTATGATTATCCTCAGCATTTAACTGAGGCAATCCAGTTAAAAATTCATTAAATAAATCCTCTTCAATGGATTCAGACGTAAATAGATTTGAATAAAATTTTTCAAAACATTTTAAAATATCAGCACTAGAATTATAGGTCACGTTATTATATTCAATTTCATTAATAGTTTTCTTAGAACCCTTTTTATTTTCTAATTGGAAAAAGAAATGGCTCGGTTTTTCATTGTTGTCTAAAATTTTAGCCTTACTTCTAATAACTGATCCTATATACTTTTCGTTTTGCAATTCTTTAATAGCCATCCTAAGTTCTTGCAGTTGTAAGAAAAGTTCTTCTTTATTAGTTAAACCAAATTGTTTTTTTATATATTGGTATTTATTTCTCAAAGATTTAATTTCAAAGTTTTTCACTTTTGAGAAATCCTTAGAATATCGAATAATTTCTTCTTTAATTTTTAGTTTTAGCTCGTCCCAATATTCTAAAGAGAGATTATGATGTTTCAGTTCTCTCTGTAGTAAAACCGTAATAAGTGTTTTTAAATTGGTGTGGTTTAAAAGCGAGTTGTTGCATTTCCAGTAACCAGCACCATAAGATATTAATGAGTTTGAAGTTATACTTAAAATTGCCGCATCATGATCAGATTGAGTAAAGTTTACAATTGTCGAATTAAGAATGAAATCTGCTATGTTTTTAGAAACATATATTCTGTCTAATCTACTTGCTAAAGGTGGTACTGAGGGGTCTAGTGAGATTCTATGCCATGTATAACTTTTCGATAAAGGGTTCAGTTTACGAAAAGTATCAATTAATTTAAAGTTGGATATAAGAGACCTTAAAGCATGGATCAGCTTCCGTCTTAGAACATTCAAGTATAACATGTTTTTTTGTAAATAAAAACCCTTTACACAGTGGACATTTGGGCGATACTTCGATCATTTGCCGTCTCACTGCTATTTCTCCTGTCAACCATGCATCATGCATGTATTTGAACAGGGTACTTTTTTTCCTAATAGGTTTAATATTGTTCCAGTTCCCCCAAGCCCTAACCCACTGAATATTTATGTATTTATGTTCAATCCTATTTTTTTCCTTATTTATTGTTTCTTGTGTTAACCATTTGTATGTGCTTTTTGTATCAATGTCCCAAAATTCTTTAGCATCCCTATATTTGAATAATAAATCTTTTATATACCTTAATTTCCTTGGCACTTCTATAGTTTTAGTTAATCTATTGTTCCTATAAATGTCATTTCTCTGCTTCATAGAGAAACCAAAATAATATATATAAAGCCCTTGCCAAGCTATTTTAGGCTCTTCTTTAATTTCCTTAAAACGGTTCAAAATGTTGGTGTATTTAATAAGGATTGGATGAGGGAGACCTAAACCCCCTCTCATCCCTCCCTTATATAAAGTATTTTTGTTTGTGTAATGGACTTTATTACCCCATAAGTATTTAATAATATCATTATCTATAATTTTTAGTGTAGTATCTTTAAAGTCTACTGTTTTCAATTTATAATTAAAGTGCACATACATATAGTTTTTTGCTACTTGCGCTCGTTCCAATAAGCATATTAGCAAAGGTGCCCAGGTTGCCACATTTTTTTAAATTTTTTCTTTAATATCTTTCAAATTCACTATCAGTTCGTCCTTTCCAAAATATATTCCTAAAGTTTTTATATTATCTTTAATAAGAGGAGCAGGTAGATCATGTATCTTACCCCTCCAGTTTCCTATTAGTAAAATTTCAGTCTTTTCAGGATTTATCTTAGAGCCTGAGACTTTCCCAAATCTTTCAAATTCCTTTATAAGTTCATCATAGGATTTTTTATCTTGTATAAAGTTCGTGCAATCATCAGCATGTTGTAACATCTTAACTTCGTTTCTAATGTTTGGAACTTTGATTCCTACAATGTTTGGGTTATTCCTAACTTTGGTACTTAGGATTTCTATTGCTATTACATATAATAACATCGATAGTGGGCAGCCTTGCCTCACTGATCTTTGAATTTCAAATTTTGCCGTTTTTGCTCCATTAACCAAATTTTTCTAGTGTCTTAATTATATAGTTATGTTCAAGTCGATCAAAGGCTTTCTCTTGATCAATTAGTACCATAGCACTAGTAGTACCAATTGTATTGATATAATCAATAATAGTCCTAATATTTAAAAGGTTATTCTGTATGTTTCTCCCTTTTGGGCCACTAGTTTGATTTATATTAATAATTGGGTCAAGACACTTTTTTACCCTTTCCGTTAAAATTTTACTAATAATTTTATAATCTACATTAAGGAGTGAGATGGGTCTCCAATTTTTAAGTTCTTCCCTATTTCCTTTCCCCTTATATATTATTGTTATCATACCCTCCCTCATTGTGTTTGACATTTTGCTATTCCTAAGTGCTATGTTGTTATATAACCATTCTAAAATCGGCGACAATTCCTTACAGAATTTTTTATAGAATTCTGCAGAAAGTCCATCTCTTCCTGGTGATTTATTTTTACCTAAATTTCCTATTGTCTCAACTATTTCGTCTTGTGATATAAATTCCTCACATTTGTCTCTATGTTCTGAGGTAATTTTTTCACAATTTGTCTCTCGTAAGTATGTTTCTATATCTTCGTCTGCTATTCTCTGTGAAGTATATAGGTCCTTGTAGTAATTCCGTATATATTCTAATATTTGAGTTTTGTATTCTAGTATTTCCATTCCCGTATTTAAAGTCTCTAAAATTTTCCCTCCCCCCCTTCTTAATTCCTCCCTTTTATGAAGACCCTCTGCATTTTCATATAATTCGGTAAATAGCCCAGCATTTATTTCCCTCCCTTTATTAAAAACTTTCTTTAATTTCTTTAATCTTTGTAATAATGTGTTTTTAATGCCCTGTATTGTTGTTGTGTTGATCAGATTTTCCAAGGCGGCTACTTCTAATTTAAACTTCCGAATCCTGAATTTTGAATGTTTAATAGCTATTTCCTTAAATTTGACTTTTAAATTATCCCATTCTTCAAAAATATTTATATTCCCCTTATTTTTAAAATCTGCTATTTCCTTAGTAATTTCATCTATAAATTCCTTTGTATTTAATAGTTGATTATTTAATTTCCATGACCCCCTACCCCATTTAGTCCTTTTAAAAATCCCTACTTCTAAGAAAATTAATTTGTGGTCCGAAACTTGGTAATCTAAAATCCCTGAATTAATATACTTATTTGTGCCAAAACATGTACCCCAAAATTTATCTAATCTACTTGATGTATCCCTTCCTATAAAAGTATATTCCACCCTTAGTAAATTTAAACGTCGATATATGTCAACCAAATCCAATGAATCCATAATAAGTTTCATTGTGTCCCCAATCTGTAAGTCACTTCTCACTAATTTCCTCGTCTTTCTGTCAATTCCGTCCTCAATCCAGTTAAAGTCCCCACCAATTATCAAATTTTCCCCAATAAAGTTGTCTAAGTACTCCTTTAAACGCGTTGCAAAAGCATTTCTCATATTACACACTGGCATATATATATATTAATAAAATGACACTTCTCTATTTTTAAATGGATTAATCTCCCCTTAAAAAAATACCCTCCTCTATCCTTTCCCATTTAATCCCTACTCTATTTTAACCATAACGGCTACCCCTCCCCTTATATCTCTCCCATCAGGATCATTTTTTAAAACAATACAGTCCAGTTTCCGTTCAAGTTGTTCTTTAAGTTCATCAGTTAGTCCGTAATGTGTCTCTTGAAGAAAAAGTAAGTCAAAGTCTCCTATTTTTAGTAACTTATTAACTTTGTCTTGGTTTAGACCATTAATATTTATAGACTTTAAAAGGAAGTTTTGTTCCTCCATTTTAAGTTTTTCTCCAGGTGGCCGCTAATTTTTAAATGGATATAATTTATTGAGCTAATGTTAATGAGTAGTAGTGATATCTTCCCCACTTTGAGGGGAGCCTGGATCTATATTCTCCACTGTATTTTCCGATTCACTAACTGATATTGAGAAATCACTGGTGAGAAAAGATGTGTACAATGTATCATTCAAATTGTCTTTTCCAGAGTCAGAATCAGTGTTAATGGTTGTATTTAAGGTGTCCATATTTGCATTGGATGACACATTTTCATCCAACACAGATTCTTCAGAAACTTCTAAATGTGAATTGTCAATCTCATTTCCATCTTTTGCCTTATTTGGTTCTACTGTCATACCACAAGAGAAGGAGAAGGAGTCTCCTTCTCATATTTCTCATTGTGTTGAGGAATATCTTCATCCGAGGATGAAACGATTTCCACCTTCCTCTTTTTCTGCTTGGGTTGACATTTTTTTGCACTGATTTTGATTGTAGTAGATGTGGCTGTGGATATAACTCGCCTTGGTCTGGGTCCTTTTCCCTTAGGAGAGGACCCTTCACCCTCTACTTGTGGTAATATTGCAAACGGGTTAGAATGCGTAAACGCAGGAAATTGTAGTTGAACAGGTTTAGCTGCCTTCGCTACTTTTGCCCATGTGTTAGGGTTAGTTTCATTAGGAACATCAAGCAAAGGTACATTTGCTATCGATGTCCCCTGTGCGGCCATTCCCATGCCACACTCCCATGGACCATGCCCAACTTGTCCACATTTAAAGCATTTCCTGTCTCTTTCGCAGTTCCGATACCATGCTCTCAATTTAAATCCCAATACATAAAAGTATGGGGGAATTTTCTTTTCCTGACCCTCTTCTACTTTTACAATCCTAACTGCTGAAGTGACACCTGCATAACCCCAGTAATCTGCATATTTAGTTCCCTTAGCCTGAACCCCAAACCTATCCTTAAGTTTTTCCTCAATTTCCTGGGTGTCAATATAGAAAGGGAGCCCATGGAAATGTACATCCACCATTCTTGGACCTAATTCCCTTTCTATTGGTGGAGCAGCATGAACATGCATTGTGATGTTATTTACCCTAAACTCATCCACGTCCAAAACAGGGGTTTCCTTATCCCGGGGATACAACATAAAACGCTTAGGGCCAGCGTTTTGCAAACATACAATTTTTTTCATATCTATCCCCATCGCTTTGAATGTCGCCAAAATCTCGAGTTGTTTGGGCGTCTCATCCGATCCAGACACTAGGATCTGACACCCTTGGGGATGGTGTGCTACAAGCATATTATTATCCACCGTGCATTTGTAATACAAATTCAACCTGGACCTTGATCCCCTACCATCATGTGAAACTTGTTCCTGATGTGCCATTTGACACTGTGAAACAAATGAACCCAAAATATAGAAAATAAAAAGAAAAAACTATAAAGTGCAGTGAAAAACAAATTGAAAAAACAAGGTGAGTATAAGAAAAACGTATTCCTTTTGTAGACAGATAAATTATAATCCAAATATCCACAAAGAACTCAAGTAAGCTGAAAACACACTTATTTAGCAAATTTGCTTGAAACCAGCCGCTTGTTGCCAAAACCCGTAGTAGGAAAATATTGAAATTATCAATTAATTATAATGCAAGAATATATATGCACACCACTTACATTCGCACAAAAGTACATAGTATTAGAATACAAAAATGATATACACATTTTGTTTGCAAAAACATACAATAAATGGGGAAACCTCCTTTTTTTTGTTTTTCATAAAATCTTTATTCAATATTTACATATTAAAATATACAAATGAAAGTCAACTCCCCCACCAGCACCCGTCACTCGTGCACACATTTTCACCACACTCACTACCCATACAGACATTTAAAAACACTTATATTTACACATAATAGTAGAAACATGTAATAAATATATATGAATAGGAAAATATTGAAATTATCAATTAATTATAATGCAAGAATATATATGCAAACCATTTACATTCGCACAAAAGTACATAGTATTAGAATACAAAAATGATATACTTATTTTGTTAGCAAAAACATACAATAAATGTATACAAATAGAAAAATTATTGAAATTATTAATTGTTTAATTATAATATTGAAGCCTACAAATTACCGGTATATTCAAATTTATATTAACATAGGAAGTAAAGGCACGAGCAAAACAAGAGAGAGAAAGGTAGCACGTGCAGCCTGAGGCACCGTGAAGACCGGCAGACGTGGATTAAAAATGGCGATATACGGAGATTCAAGGATTATGTGTAACTGGGTTTTATCAAAGAGAAAGGTAAGATAACGTTAGTCTAAGCTTATATCTATTACTAATTCAAAATTATAAAGGGAACAAAATAGTCCGGCTAAACACCATTTGTCTATAAAATGAACGATATTAAGTCTATAAAAGTCAGTTTTGATTCTACATTTTAAACGGGATAAGAAGAAGGATAACAAGGTGTTACTGGTTACCACTTCTTTATGAAAATATGCTTGTATACGTTTAATCCATATAGCATATTTATATTCAGCACATAATAAAAGGCACAAGTCCTCGAATTCAGGTTCCGAGAACGAGGCCCCATTCGGGATAAGACCGAATTTAAGGAAAGTGTAAAAGGTATTGAAAGAGTTTCTTGAGAGTTTTTTCAACCATTTAATAATCAAATGCTGTAAAGGAAGTATTAATTTACACTCAAAAAATAAATGATCAGTGGTTTCTATCCCCCCGCAAAAACTGCATAACTTTGATCTAGAAATTTTCTTTAAGAACATGTTATAATTAACTGGTAATATATGATGTATGGTTTTAAAGCACACATCACGAGTGATGGGGTCTAAAAATTTATTGTGTAAGTTTTTCCATATATTGTCAAAATTTAAATCATATAATTTGGTTATTTTCGGTTTAAGGATATAATTTCGTAATTGTCTTTGGTAAAAAATGTTTGTAGGAACTTTGCCAAAACAGAGATCAGGATTATTTTCATGAAAAGTTTTAAAAATGGTTATGCAGTTTTTATAAAATTCAGGTACATGAAACGTATGAGTAAATTTATTAAGGCCTAAATTTGGGTTGAAAAATCTTAATTGTAAACCTATCCAATACCTTGCAAAATCTTTCCACTTGGCTGAATATTCATCATCGAGCAGTTTTTGTACATGTTGTATACGCATTGCTTGTATTTTACACCTTAAATGGATGATATTCAAACCCCCATCACAAAGGGGGTTGATACTGACTGCCCTAGCAAGGGGTTCGAATTTTGAACTCCACAAAAAGGTGAAAATACTTCTATTCATTAAAACTTCGTAATGTTTAGGTAGGTCAGTCACGGTTGCAGTATACCAAATTTTACTGTAAGCTAGAAGATTTATAATATGGGATTTAGAGATGAGAGATAAATTTCTACGTTTCCATAGTAATAGTGTATTCATAAGTTTATTAACATTTTTGTTCCAGTGATCATCATAATTTAAATTGTTGCCGAAATGAAAACCTACAATTTTTGCCTTGTCAATCCAAGAAATGCCAAAAGGGTGATCACTGCGGTTATGCCATTTTCCCATGAACATACCGTTGGATTTACTGTAATTTACTTTAGCACCAGAAGTACGATCGTACATGCGAGACCAAAATAAATACCGTTCGATCGACTTGTCCGTGCAACAGAAGCCTGTACTATCATCCGCGAAAAGGGAGATTTTACAGGCCTCTGTTGCACCTGGCACCTTAATACCTATAATTTCTGGGTCTTTTCGAATTTTGATTGCGAAAGGTTCATACACTATTACATATAAAAGGGGGGAAAGACTGCAACCCTGACGGACTCCTCTTGAAATTAAAAATGGGGCCGAGATAAAATTATTGACTATTACTGATGAACAAATATCAGTATAAAAAATTTTGATCCATTTAACAAAGTCTGGATGAAAACCGAAAGACTCCAAAGTTTTTATCATAAATTTGTAGTTTACCCTATCGAATGCTTTTTCTTGATCTAGGGATATAAACGCACATGATAATTGTTTTTGTTCTATATAGTCACAGATGTTTCTTATAAGGTGACCGTTATCAAAAATAGATCGACCTTTAACTCCACATGTTTGATCCATGTGTATTATTTTGGACATGACATTTCCAAGTCTATTAGTAATAATCTTTGATAAAATTTTGTAATCCAAATTTAATAGGGAGATAGGTCTCCAATTTTTCATATTATTTGAATTTTGAGGATCCTTACATAATAATGTAATATAAGATAATTTTTGTGAATCGGACATAGTGTTCGATTCGAAGATCAAATTATATAGGCGAACTAATGTGTCACCTAAACTTTCAAAGAACGTAACGTAAAATTCTTTTGTGAGACCGTCTGGTCCTGGTGATTTATTAGATTTCATCATATTTAAGGCTTTCAAAATTTCTGCTTTAGTAATGGGTTGAGTAAGGACATGATTGTCCTCAGCATTTAACTGAGGCAATCCTGTTAAAAATTCATTAAATAAATCTTCTTCAATAGATTCGGACGTAAATAAATTGGAATAAAATTTTTCAAAACATTTTAAAATATCACCACTAGAATTATAGGTCACGTTATTACATTCAATTTCATTAATAGTTTTCTTAGAACCCTTTTTATTTTCTAATTGGAAAAAGAATTGGCTCGGTTTTTCATTGTTATCTAAAATTTTGGCCTTACTTCTAATAACTGATCCTATATACTTTTCGTTTTGCAATTCTTTAATAGCCATCCGGAGTTCTTGTAGTTGTAAGAAAAGTTCTTCATTATTAGTTAAATCAAATTGTTGTTTTATATATTGGTATTTGTTTCTCAAAGCTTTAATTTCAAAGTTTTTCGCTTTGGAGAAATCCTTAGAATATCGAATAATTTCTTCTTTAATTTTTAGTTTTAGCTCGTCCCAATATTCTAAAGAGAGATTATGATGTTTCAGTTCTCTCTGTAGTAAAACCGTAATAAGAGTTTTTAAATTGGTGTGGTTTAAAAGCGAGTTATTGCATTTCCAGTAACCAGCACCATAAGATATTAATGAGTTTGAAGTTATACTTAAAATTGCCGCATCATGATCAGATTGAGTAAAGTTTACAATTGTCGAATTAAGAATGAAATCTGCTATGTTTTTAGAAACATATATTCTGTCTAATCTACTTGCTAAAGGTGGTACTGAGGGGTCCAGTGAGGTTCTATGCCATGTATAACTTTTCGATAAAGGGTTCAGTTTACGAAAAGTATCAATTAATTTAAAGTTGGATATAAGAGACCTTAAAGCATGGATGGACTTATCGCTATAATTTGTTAAGTTGCCTATCCGATCAAGGTTGGAATTAACAACACAGTTGAAATCACCTGCAAAAATGAGGTTATGTTGGCCAGTTAAAAAAGGAAATAACGAATTAAAAAATTCGCATTTTTCTGAGTCAGGAATAGGGCCATATATATTTAAAACACGATATATTATATTATTGTGCTGAACGTCAGCACATATTATTCTACCCTCATAATCAGTTTCATATTTAAAGACAGTTATACTAGGATTAAAATTAAAAATAGCGACACCTGATGAACGACTCGAGCCAAAACTCCATATTGCATTACAACATTGCAATTTATTTTGAATTTTTGTAGAAAGGGTTCTGTTATCTACATGAGTTTCTTGTAGAAAGACAAGGTCAATATAATAAGAAGATACCAAGTTTCTAATTTCGTATAGTTTTTGATCAGTATTGGCTCGAAGGCCATTTACATTTAATGTGAGGATATTAATTTTGCTCATTTGTTGTTATTAACGTATCATGTCCAGAATGAGTTAAACATCGTTCATACATGTAAGACTGACTGCTGCGTATTTAGGTGTACGAAGCAAGTCAGTCCAGGCTCGAGATGAGTAAAATTCAATGTATATGTAGAATCTATGCGTAACCAAAACTGACTTATTGAATAACAAGAAAATAGGGAAGGGTGTATAATTAAGGGATAAAATATATGATGGATGAAAAGAAGGTAAAATTCTATAAATATTGCATGAGTTATGAAATGAAGAGGGATAATAATAAACAAAAGGAAAAAACGAAAACTTAATAAAACAAAAACTATTATGAGTCCAACAATAGTAAGCAAAAACTAAATTAATCATGTTTATAATAATACATTTGTATACAGAAAAAGATATGATAGAAAGAAAGAACAAAAGAACATTATGAAAGAACAAGGTAACCAGGTTATTCCCTGAAGTAAATTGTCCGTTATTCAAATCAAAAGTCCATTGTTCGGTCCTGGTCGTCAATTTTTGGCCATATATCTCCTCCATTATCCTTGGGCGGTCCATGTTGTTGTTTGTGAAATATTGGAATGAACACATTAATCCTTTGAACTGGAGGTATCCATTTCGTTATCCTCTGTTTCTTTTTTTTCCCGTTTGCCTGTTTTAATCCGTTTATTTCTATGTACCTTCTCCCATGAACCGGTATCTACGTCAAACAGCACCGACCTTTTCTCCTTATTGACATCGTTTGCATCTGGCGATTCTTCAGTAAGAGATAATGTTTCCTCATCCTCAACCTGTTCTGAGTCTGGAACAGTTGTTGTAGGTCGCTTATTCTGGCTGGGTTCTGCTACAATTGTATCGCTTACTGGGCCTACTGTAATTGGAACTTCGTTTTCTGTTGGTGTTTCTGCTCGCAGTTCGGTATCGGGTTGTTGCTGTTCTTGTTGTTGTTGTTGTTGTTGTTGCTGCTGTGTTGGTCCGTTTTTTGTGGCTACCGAAGCATAAGTAGCAGGCTTTTCCGGGCAGTCCTTCCTCAAATGGCCTGACTGCCGACACCTTAGGCATATTGGGGGGGCGTCCCTTCATAGTGATAAGCATGCCACATTGCCCCAAGGATATAATATGGGGAATGTGGCGGGCGTCAAAGTCCGTGGTTTGTAGCTTGACTACACGTGTTCCATTCATTGTTGATGTGTTTCGGTCCAGAATGGTTCTATCTCTAGTTATATCCATCACTTTTCCGTAAGGGCTTAGAACTTCTCTTATGATGTCGTCGTTAAAATAGAGTGGTAACCAATGCACTCTTAGGTCTATTATCATTTTTGCCAGATATTTAATGCCTTCGCAATTCACATTGACAGCCTGCTCTTTTGTTGACAAAACGGCATTCCATGGGGAATTTTCTCCCTCTCTATACATTCCCTCTATATCCTTGGCTGAAATTCCCGCCGTGTATAGTCTGCGCAGCGCTTCTTCTCTCGATATCCGTCCTTCTATTTTTAGCGTGCGGTGATACAAGTCACAATCCATATACGAGGCTAAATTGATCTCTATTCTTCGGAACATTTCTCGCTCTTTTTTTTTCCAGAGGAAAACTAACTGAGCAACGTACTCCCTGGTCCAGGTAAGTATGATTACTTGACGTTTACTGACGTTTATCACCTTACATTTGTGTCTGGTGTAGGAAGTGTCCCTGTAAAGAAAGGGACGAAATTAAAACGATTCAGGGCCATAGTACTGCACGTGTCTTAGTATTCCGAATGTCTTTATATCTTATGTTTCAACATCACAAATGTAAGTGAAATGTCTTCAACTTGTTCTTTATTTGCCATTTCAGTCTCTTTTGCAGTTGATATTGGCTATATTTGTTTGCTCCTCGGGTGTCAAGGGGTAGTTTCGTATTTTGAACACTGGCTGATTTCTTAGCTTGAGGCTATGGTGCGACGTTTAAGTAACTCGTGATGTAGAGGCTATGACAATTAGAATGATGACGACGCTGTCATTGCTGTTGATAAAGGCAACAAGCTTGCTGTATTGTTATTGGTGTTTTTGTTATTTGAAGATATTGTTATAATTTTTACTGCCGAGACGTTCTGTGAAAATTGAACACGATTTGCGAGTGGAGCGAGTGGAGCATGTTTCTTTCTTTGTCTTTCTTTCCTTTTCTTTCTTTCTTTCTTTCTTTCTTTCTTTCTTTGTAATTTTTCCAAATATACTGGAAAGCTCTTACTCGAAAGTATTTTGCCTGTTCGTTGTGCGATGGGCCCCTGAAAGGTGTTGTTGTTGTTGTTGTTGTTGTAGGTTTTAAGATCGTTTTCAAGCACAAGATGGACATACGTCACAGTTAATTTTACCATATGTTCTCTACATATATTTCTCAGTACTGAATTTTCCACTGTGACAATCAGTACAAATCATATATGTTAATCTAAAATACTGTTACACGCACAGGGGTATCCACCTGACCGAGCGGTGTCAAAACCCTGGCGCGAGTCACGCTGGAAGTCATAAGTTTTCCCCAAATTTCCAAAGACTTCCATACAACTTGATTTGTAAAATGGAAAGAAAGACGTGTCTGCTATATTTAATAACCTCTGCTCTAATCAATTGGCAATTCTAATTGAAAAAAGAATTGGCTCGGTTTTTCATTATTGTCTAAAATTTTTGCTTTACTTCTAAATACTGATCCTATATATTTTTCATTTTGCAATTCTTTGATGGCCATCCGGAGTTCTTGTAGTTGCAAGGAAAGGTCTTCCTTATTAGTTAAATCATATTTTTCTCTTAGATATTGGTATTTTTTTTCAAAGATTTAACTGCCAGGTTTTTCATTTTTGAGAGTTCTTTCGAATATCGAACAATCTCTTCTTTAAATTTGAATTTTAGCTCATCCCAATATTCTAACGTAAGGTTATGATGTTTTAGTTCCCTCTGAATTGAATCCGTAATAAGCGTTTTTAATGTGGTGTGATTTAAAATCGAGTTGTTGCATTTCCAGTATCCAGTACCATAGGATATTGATGAGTTGGAAGTTATACTTAAAATTACTGCATCATAGTCAGATTGAGTGATGCCCCCTCCCCTATTGAAAACAAAACTAATAAAAAAAAAGTTTTGTGTGTGTGTGTTCCCCCCGATTTTGTCCTTAGTGTTTTTCTATGACGTTTTCACCCGAGCCTAAAGGTTCATCACGGGTGTCTGTCTTAATTTCTCAAAGTTAACCCTGGCTAGGGGTTCCCTGTATCCTGGGCATGTTATTTGTGTTGTGCTATTTGTATGTTGCTATATGTATCCATATGAATACAGTGTATTTTTATAAGGATAGCCATTCTTGTCATATTTCCCTGTTTTCTAATCATAAAAATACCTCTAAACGGTATTTATTTAAATATATATTTTTTAATTCCATTTAATTAATATGTTTCAGCAATTTTGAATTTGGTACAAACATGGTGTACTAAATTTAGTTTAAATTGGTTGATTCCTTTTTCTTCGGGGACACCAGACAGATGCCCCTCCCCCTATTGAAAAAACTAATAAAAAAGTTTTATGAGTGTGTGTGTGTTCCCCACCCCCAATGTGTAGTTTTGTGTTTACTTTTTTTTATAAAATTCCATTTAATTTTAACCTATCTCTAATTTGTTCCCATCGGGATTATATGATAATAGGTGTAGATGTTCCTACCGACTCCATTATTTACAATTGGGCAATTGTTGCGAATGGATTTACATTGGTGAAGTTGAAGGTGTGTATCACCACTTTTACATTTTTGTTTGTCCCTTTTTTTCCTTTCTAACTTCTTTCCACTATTCCAATTCTTCATTTGTTTTGGGATTTCCTAATTCATGGATTTTGTTGCCCGCCGCTACATCTGCATATGTAGTGCCTGTTGTTGGGTTTTTTCTTTCTTGCATTCCCATGGTCCATGCCCTATTTCCCCACATTTACTAAATTTTCTGTCACGCTCGCAGTCTTTGTACCATGAGCATAACTTGAACCCCATCACGTAAAAGAAAGCCGGAAATTTCTTGTTGCTTGTTTGCTTGTTCTTTTTCCAGTTTCATGATTATTACTCCTGACGTACTATCCCCATACCCCCAATAATTACCTAACTTGTTCCCCCTACTTTGCACCCTTAACCTTGTCATTAATTTATATTCAATCTCTTTCGTATCGATTTGGAATGGGAGTCCATGAAAATGGACTTCCACCATTCTAGGTCCAAGCTCCCTTTGAAAAAGGGGGGGGGGGGGGAGGCCTCATACACGTGTGCAGTTTTCCCTTTTACCGAAAATTTATTACATTTCAGTATTGGTTCCTTCAAGACCTTAGGGTAGATCATGAAGCGTTTGGGTCCTGCACTCTGAACTTCTGCTAATTTCCCCATTTCGATATCCATTGCTTGCAGGGATGCCAGTATTTCGATCTGTTTTTGAGCAGTATCATCCCCACTAAAGTCTATCACCTGGCACCCTCTTGGATGGAAATTCAATAAAACGTTCTCCTCCACTTTAACCTCGAAATAGAGTTGTAATCTTGATGTGCTCCCTTTTATTTGTTCCCCTGAGGGCCTACATGTGATTATTTCCTCCTCCCATTCCCATTTCCCCATTAGCTGCCATGATTCTCAAAAAATTGTGACAATTCTATCAATACAAAAATAAAGTTATGAAAGTGCAAAACTAAATTGTGTAGTGATCTCTAAACAGAAATATGAAACAAAAACCAATAACCTCTTTGAAAATCCTTTCTCTTTCCAACACAAATTAATCCAATTGTATTTGTGATACACTGATTGATTTGTGATCGATATGTATGAAGAGTTACTTGCGATGCTACAGAGTGTGTACAAACCCAAATAACGGCTTGACATTTATTTTATCCATTGTATGCGCTGAAATGAAGAAGTCAGTAATCTATAAGGTAGACCTGTCACTTGATGAAAATGGGGTAGTACAAGAAGCTCAGTGTGAATGTGGTGCTGTGGAAGGTCCCTCAGCTCACTGCAAACATGTTGTTACGGTCTTGTATGCAAGTATCAGGTTTTTGCAAGATGGAATCATTTTGTCTGAACTGTCGTGCACTCAGGTACTGCAGATATTTCATAAGTCAAAACCACACAAAGGACAAGCTCGTGCTAAGCAACAGATTATGTTGCACGTGCTTCTTGGGGTATTCTTGAGTAAACGTGAAGACCGGTTGAATGTGGATTGAAAAATGTTATCAAAAAATATAAGAGATAAGGGATTTTCGAAAAGGATTTACGATTGGATTTATCTAAATTAAAAGGTACGTAGTGAGTATTATTCTATCCTTCCTTGGCAGGGGTGGGGCACCAGACAGATGCCCCCTCCCCTTATTTAAAAACTAAAAAGTGTTTTTTATGTCTGTCCCACCCACCGATGTGTAGAGTTGTGGTTTTTGTTTGTTTTCTAATATAAAATTCCATTTAATTTTAACTTAACCTTAATTTTTTCACATCGGGATTATATAATAGGATGATATTTTTGTCCCTAGTGTTTTTATGACAATTTCAACCGAGCCCAATGGCCAATCATGGGTGTATCCGTCTTAATTTCTCAAAGTTAACCCTGGCTAGTGGTTTGTGTATCCTTTGTATGTTATTTGTGTTGTGCTATTTGTATGTTGCTATATGTATACATATGTATACAGTGTAATTGTAAGGATAGCCATTCTTGTCACATTTCCCAGTTTTCTAATCATATAAATACCTCTAATCGGTATTTATTTAAATATATATAATTTTTAAATTTCATTTAATTGATATGTTTTAGCAATTTCGAATTTGGTACAAACACATGGTGTATTAAATTTAGTTTAAATTGGCCGATTCCATCCTATTGTTTTAATGTTTGCTTTATGATGTTCCATGTTTTGTAATTTCCTTATTTATATAATGGATCACTTGGATCGAAATGGGATCCGTACACTTTCTTTTTTTTTTTTTGGGGGGGGGGGGGCACCAGACAGATGCTCCCTCCCCCTATTGAAAAAACTAAAAAAAAAATGATGTGTGTGTGTGTGTGTTCCCCCCGATATGTAGTTTGGTGTTTTTTTTATAAAATTCCATTTAATTTTAATCTATCCTTAATTTTTTCCCATCGGGATTATATGATAATAGGAGGATATTTTCGTCCCTAGTGTTTTTCTATGACATTTTCACCCGAACCCAAAGGTCCATCATGGGTGTCTGTCTTAATCTCTCAAAGTTAACCCTGGCTAGGGGTTTCCTGTATCCTGTGTATGCTATTTGTGTTGTGCTATGTGTATGTTGCTATATGTATCCAAATGAATACTGTATATTTTTGTAAGGATATCCATTCTTGTCAAATTTCCCAGTTTCCTAACCATATAAATACCTCTAAACGGTATTTATTTCAATATATATATTTTTTCGTTTCATTTAATTAATGTTTTAACAATTTTGAATTTGGTACAAAACATGGTGTCTTAGTTTTAATTTAAATTGGTTGAAACCAACCTATTGTTTTAATGTTTGTTCTATTATGTTCCATGTTTTGTAATTTCCTTATTTATATACTACATCACTTGGATCGCAATGGGATTCGTACAATTTCTTTATTATTTGTTGCGCTTCACCCTTCACGATCTTTTTGTGATCTTTATTTATTTATCATTAATTCCTTATTCCATTCCAAAAGATTATTTTATATTTCCCTTTTGAACGGGCTTTCTGTGTAGATTTTCACAAATCTCCACAGAGTAAAAAAATTTTTTCACCTGTGATTTTGTATGATAGCATGCTTTGTTGGAAAAAGGACAATTCTTAACTATAAAGCCTATCTAATCCGTGAGTTGTTTTGGTTGTGTATATGTCTCTAGGTGAGCTTTATTCCAAACTCTTTCACGGGCCTGTCCACTTCGCGTAGCGCCATGTGACGTAGCCCCGTGCTCTCATTGCTCGTACTTCTCTTCTCCTGAGTTCCCTGTCCTACCCTTTTATCTAAAGTTTTCCCCATATGTATGTATTGGGCCGCATGCTATCATATTCTTAATAATAAAGGATGTTATTTCTTCTAAAATTATATTTGGAAATTTTCCATCTAAGTATAACAATTGTATGTTGTTGTACAATTGTTTTTTTGTAATATTGGTTTTAATTTTATTTCTATCAATTTGATTATAATTGCATTCCGTTATAACATGTTTTTTGGTAAATGAAAAATTTTTGCATAGTGGACATTGTGGCGACACTGCGATCATTTGCCGTCTCACTGCTATTTCCCCTGTCAACCATGCATCATGCATGTATTTGAACAGGGTACTTTTGATTTTAATGGATCTGAGTTTGACCCAGTTTTCCCATGCCCTATCCCAGTTAATATTTGTGTTTTTGTTCTACCTTATTTTTGTCCTTATTTTTTGTTTTGTGCTAGCCATCTGTATGTGCATTTTGTATCAATGTCCCAAAATTCCTTTACATCCCTATATTTAAACAATAAATCTTTTATTGATCTTAATTTTCTTGGCACATCTAAGATTTTTGTTAATTTATTATTCATATATATGTCGTTTCTCTGCTTCATAGAGAAACCAAAATAATATATATAGAGCCCATGCCAAGCTATTTTTGGCTCCACTTTAATCTCCTTAAATCTATTTAAAATGTTGGTGTATTTAATTAGGGTGGGTTGGGGGAGACCTAAACCTCCTCTCATCCCCTCCCTATATAGAGTATCTTTGTTTGTATAATGTATTTTAAAAGCCCATAAGTATTTGATAATATCGTTATCTATATTTTTAAGTGTTGCATTTTTGATGTCTACTGTTTTTAATTTGTAATTTAAGTGCACATACATGTAATTCTTTGCAACTTGCGCTCGTTCCATTAAGCATATTGGCAATGGTGCCCAGATTTGCAAATTTTTCTTAATACTTTCTTTTATTTCTTTCAGATTGTTTTTCATTTCGTCTTTTCCAAAATTTATACCTAATGTTTTTATATTGTCTTTAATAAGAAGAGCAGGCAGACCATGTTTCTTACCTCTCCAGTTTCCTATTAATAAAATTTCAGTTTTCTCAGGATTTATCTTAGATCCTGAAACTTTCACAAATTTCTCAAATTCCTTTATTAGTTCATTATAGGATTTTCCATCTTGGATAAAGTTTGTGCAATCGTCAGCGTGTTGTAGCATCTTAACTTCTTCTTTGATATTTGGAACTTTGATCCCTACAATATTTTGGTTGTTCCTAACTTTGATACTTAGAATTTCTATTGCTATTACATATAATAGCATAGATAGTGGGCAACCTTGCCTCACTGATCTTTGAATTTCAAATTTTTCCGTTTTTGCTCCATTTACCTGTACAATCGAGTTTATATCATTATACAGAATTTTGGTCCAATTTTGGAAATTTTCTCCAAATCCAAATTTTTCTAGTGTCTAATATATATAGTTTTGCTCAAGTCGATCAAAAGCTTTTTCTTGGTCAATTAGTACCATAGCACTAGTAGTACCATTTATATTTATATAATCAATTATAGTTTTAATGTTTAAAATGTTATTTTGTATATCTCTTCCTTTTGGCCCACTTGTTTGATTTATATTTTTAATTGGGTCAAGACACTTTTTGACCCTTTCCGTTAAGATTTTACTAACAATTTTATAGTCAACATTAAGGAGTGAGATGGGTCTCCAGTTTTTTATTTCATCCCTATTTCCCTTTCCCTTATATATAAGTGTTATCATACCCTCCCTCATTGTGTTAGACATTTTACTATTTCTAAGTGCAATATTATTGTATAACCATTCTAAAATTGGCGACAACTCCCTGCAGAATTTTTGGTAGAATTCCGCGGAAAGTCAATCTTTCCCTGGTGATTTATTTTTGCATAATTTCCCTATTGTCACTACTATTTCATCTTGTGATATAAATTCCGCACATTTGTTTCTATTTCTGAGGTAATTTTCTCACAATTTGTCTCCCGTAAGTATGTTTCTATATCTTCGTCTGCTATTCTCTGTGAAGTATATAGGTCCTTAAAGTAATTTCGTATGTAATCCAGTATTTGAGTTTTGTCTTCTAGTATTTTCTTTCCCGTGTTTAATCTTTCTAAAGTTCTTTCCCCCACTCTTCTTAATTCTTCCCTTTTATATAATCCCCTGCAGTTTCATATAAGTCTGTAAATATACCTGCTTTTATTTTCCTCCCTTTATAATAGTCTTTCTTTAATTTTTCTAATCTTAATACTAATGTTTCTTTTGTGTTCTGTGTTGTTGTTGTTTTTATTAAATTTTCGATAGCTTCTGTTTCTAATTTAAAGTTCCTAACCCTTAATTTTGAATGATATATTGCTATTTTTTTAAATTTAACTTTTAATTTATCCCATTCTTCTATAATGTCTTTATTCCCTTTATTTTTAAATTCTTCTATTTCCCTTTTAATTTCTTCTATAAATTCCACAGTATTTAATATTTTTGTATTTAATTTCCATGATCCCCTACCCCATTTAGTTCTTTTAGATATTCCTACTTCTACATAAATTAGTTCATGGTCCGAAATTTGATAGTCTAATATCCCTGATTTTATATATTTATTTGTTCCAAAAAGTGTGCCCCAAAATTTATCTAATCTACTTGATGTATCTCCCCGTATATAAGTATATTCCACCCTTGGTAAATTTAAACGTCTATATATGTCAACCAAATCTAATGATTCCATTATAAGTTTCATTATGTCCATAATTTCTAAGTCGGAACGTGTTATTTTTGTCATTCTGTCTGTCTATGTCGTCACCAACCCAATTAAAATCCCCACCTATTATCAAATTGTCCCCTATATAGTTGTCTAAGTACTCCATAAGTTGTGTTGCAAAGGCCCGTTTCATATTCAAAGAGGCTGGCATGTATAT
Organism: Unio pictorum; assembly: GCA_030141615.1. Classification (NCBI taxonomy): domain Eukaryota; kingdom Metazoa; phylum Mollusca; class Bivalvia; order Unionida; family Unionidae; genus Unio; species Unio pictorum. The sequence continues at coordinate 16,563,338 of JARLTB010000029.1, read as the reverse complement.
ATTTAAAAAATGACAATTCTCTATTTTTAAATGAATTAGTCTATCCTTCAAAAAAATACCTTCCTCTATTCTTTCCCATTTAACTTCTACTTTATTTTTGATCATAATTGCAATCCCTCTCCCTTTATCCCTCCCTACATAGTCATTTTGAATTATAATGCAATCCAGCTTTCTTTCAAGTTGTTCTTTGAATTCGTCTGTTAGTCCATTATGTGTCTCTTGTATAAACAGTAGATCAAATTCCCCTATTTGTGTTAGCTTATTAACTTTTTCTTGATTAAATCCATTGACATTTAATGACAGTAAACGGAAGTTTTGTTCCTCTATTTCTGGTTTGTTCCCAGGTGGCCGCTAACTTTAGTGGTTATAACTTATTGACTATTGTTTATAATTTAGTACTTGTATCTTCCCCCGTTTGAGGGGAGCCCGGGTCATTATTCTCAGATTGGGTGTCACTTATTGGAATTTCAAAATCACTGGTGATATTTGAAGAATAGAGAGTGTCATCATATTCATGTTTGTTGACAGTTTCATTGTCCTTGGTCGTGTTTAGGGTGTCCATGTTGCAGCTTTGGTCATTGTCCTGAGTGGAATCTAAATTTGATTCATCATTTCTCTCAGTGTGTGTCTCATTTGTTGGTGGTTCAGTTATTTGAGTTGGTATTTCTTTTGCGTTTTCCTCAAGTACTCTGTCTTTTTCGTCTGAAGAGGAAGAAAGGCTCTCCGCCTTCCTCTTCTTGTTGGTTTTTTTTTGTGATTTTGGTGGGTGTTGATGTTCCCCTAGGTTTTGGTTCATTTGCCTCAGGCAAAGACTCTACAACTTCCTCATTTGTTAAGGTTGCAAAAGGGTTAATGTGCGAAAACGTGGGTAGGATAACCTGAGACCCAGGTTCCCTCCTACTAACCACGTGGACCCACCCCGTATTTGGGTTATTGTTTGGCTGGGTTTCATTTTGTACTGCATTTGCATAGGAGGTCTTTTGTTTCCCTATGTCCTTCTTACAGTCCCAAGGCCCATGACCCTTTTCCCCACATTTACTGCATTTACGATCTTGTTCACAGCCTTTCTACCATGATCTTACCCTGAATCCTAATACATAAAAAGGGGGGTATTTTTGCTGCTTGGTCCTTCTCTACCCTGATAATTCTTACTGCTGATGTGATTCCATTAAAACCCCAAGAGTCTCCTAGTTTGTGTCCTTTACTTTGTACCTGGAAACGTTGATACAATTTCATTTCTAACTCCACGGTATCAATAGAATAAGGTAGGCCATGGAAATGGACTTCCATCATTTTTGGGCCTAACTCTCTTTCAATGGACGGGGCTGCATGGACAAACATTTTTATGCCCTTCACCATGAAGGAATTTATATCTAAGATAGGTATCTCCTTTTCCTTTGGGTATAGCATAAAACGCTTTGGGACTGCATTCTGAAGCGCAGCAATCTTAGTCATATCTACTGACATGGCCTTAAGAGCTGCCAATATTTCCAGTTGTTTTGGTGTTACGTCTGCATTGGAGATAAGTAGTTGGCAACCCTTTGGGTGATGCGCCATCAACACATTATCTTCCACAGTACATTTGAAATATAGATTCAACCTTGATCTACTACCTTTGGGGTAGTTGGAATGATTTCCCTCAGGTTGTGCCATTTTTGATTCTTGGATTTCCAAGTTGACAATGCATAAATGAAAAACAAAATTAATGTAAAGTAAAAATAGAAAAAAAAGGTGCAGTGAATTAAAGAAAAAAACGTGATATGAAGAAAATTATATACCTCTTGTAGAAATGCCTTGAAAAGTATATCCACAATAAATCTCTTTCGTATCGATTTGGAATGGGAGTCCATGAAAATGGACTTCCACCATTCTAGGTCCAATCTCCCTTTCAAAGGGGGTGGGGGCTCATACACGTGTGCAGTTTTCCCTTTTACCACTGGAAATCAGTAGTTGACAGCCTTTAGGATGGTGTGCCATCAGCATATTGTCTACTACAGTGCATTTGTAATATAGGTGCAGTCTGGACCTGCTACCTCTGGGGAAGTATGAGCTATTTCCCTCCATTTTGATACTTGGAAACCCAAGTTAATAATGTATAAATGAAAAAGGAAATTCAAAGAATAGTGAAAATATAAAAAAGTGAAGTGAACTAATTAACTAAACAATGTGATATAAGAAAACTATAGACCTCTTGTAGATAATGAAATGAGAAGTAACTCCACAATAATCCAATTTGCACAAATTTTGTTCAAAAACAACAACCGAACATTTTTCCTTGTGTCTTTCACCATTCTTCCACCATTCTAGGTCCGATCTCCCTTTCAAAAAAAGGGGGGGGGGTCCTCATACACGTGTGCAATTTTCACTTTTCCCGAAAATTTAGTACATTTCAGTATTGGTTCCGTCAAGACCTTAGGGTAGATCATGAAGCTTTTGGGTCCTGCACTCTGCAGTGCTGCTAATTTCCCCAATTCTATATCCATTCCTTGCAGGGATGCCAGTATTTCGATCTGTTTTTGGGCAGTATCATCGCCACTAAAGTCTATCACCTGGCATACTCTTGGATGGAAATCCAATAAAACGTTATCCTCCACTTTAACCTCGAAATAGAGTTGTAATCTTGATGTGCTCCCTTTTATTTGTTCCCCCTGAGAGATGGAGGGGCCTACATCTGATTATTTCCTCCTCCAATTCCCATTTCCCCATTAGCTGCCATGATTTTCAAAAATTTGTGACAATTCTATCAATACAAAAATAAAGTTATGAAAGTGCAAAACTAAATTGTGTAGTGATCTCTAAACAAAAACGTGAAATATGAAACAAAAACCAATAACCTCTTTGAAAATCCTTTCTCTTTCCAACACAAAGTAATCCAATTGTATTTGTGATACACTGGTTGATTTGTGATCGATATGTATGAAGAGAGTTACTTACGATGCTATAGAGTGTGTACAAACCCAGATAACGGATTGACATTTATTGTATCCATTGTATGCGCTGAAATGAAAAAGTCAGTAATCTATTAGGTAGACGTGTCACTTGATGAAAATGGGGTAGTACAAGAAGCTCAGTGTGAATGTGATGCTGGAGAAGGTCCCTCAGCTCACTGCAAACATGTTGTTACGGTCTTGTATGCAAGTATCAGGTTTTTGCAAGATGGAATCATTTTGTCTGAACTGTCGTGCACTCAGGTACTGCAGATATTTCATAAGTCAAAACCACACAAAGGACAATCTCGTTCTAAGCGACAGATTATGTTGCACGTGCTTCTTGGGGTATTCTTGAGTAAACGTGAAGACCGGTTGAATGTGGATTGAAAAATGTTATCAAAAAAATATAAGAGATAAGGGATTTTCGAAAAGGATTTACGATTGAATTTATCAAAATTAAAAGGTACGTAGTGATTATTATTCTATCCTCATGTCAATTACTAACTCAAAGTTAAAGAGAGAACAAAATAATCCCGCTAGACACCATTTATCTATAAAGTGAACTAAGTTGAGTCTGGAAGAGTCAGCTCTGCTTCTACATTTTAATCGCGAAAGAAAGAAATATAATAGGGTATTAATATTTACTACATCTTTATAGTTTAGTCCATATAGCAAATTTATAGTCAGCACATAATAAATGGCACAAGTCCTCGAATTCGGGTTACGGGAACAAGGCCCCTTTCGGGGATAAGACCGAATTTAAGGAAAGTATAATAGGCATTGAAGGATTTTCTTGAAAGGTCTCTCAACCATAGGATAATGAACTTTTGTAAGGGGAGTATTAGTTTGCATTCCACAAATAGATGCTCAGTCGTTTCAATATCGCCAGAAAAAGTGCATAACTTAGATATAGATATTATTTAAAAACATATTGTAATTAACGGGTAAAATATCATGTATTGTGTTAAAACACATCTCTAGTGATAGGGTCTAACAATTTATTATGTAAATTTTTCCAAATGTTCCCGAAATTTAGATCGTATAATTTGGTTATTAGGTTCAAGAACACAACTTTGTAACTGCCTTTGGTAAATATATTTTGTGGGAGTTTGACCAAACCTGATACCAGAATTATTTTCATTAAATGCTTTGAAAATAGTCATGCACCATTGATAAAAAACAGGCACATATAGCGTAGGGGAAGATTTGTTAAGGCATAAATTAGGGTTGAAAGACTTTAATTGTAACCCGATCCAATACCTTACAAAATCTTTCCATCTGGGTGAACACTCGTCGCAGAGTAATATTTGTATATGATCAATTTCTTGATCAATTAGTACCATAGCACTAGTAGTACCACTTATATTTATATGATCAATTATAGTTTTAATGTTTAAAATGTTATTTTGTATATCTCTTCCTTTTGGCCCACTTGTTTGATTTATATTTATAATTGGGTCAAGACACTTTTTGACCCTTTCCGTTAAGATTTTACTAACAATTTTATAGTCAACATTAAGGAGTGAGATGGGTCTCCAATTTTTTATTTCCTCCCTATTTCCCTTTCGCTTATATATTATTGTTATCATACCCTCCCTCATTGTGCTAGACATTTTACTATTCCTAAGTGCAATATTATTGTATAACCATTCTAAGATTGGCGACAACTCTCTGCAGAATTTTTGGTAGAATTCCGCCGAAAGTCCATCTTTCCCTGGTGATTTATTTTTACATAATTTCCCTATTGTCTCTACTATTTCGTCTTGTGATATAAATTCCTCACATTTGTTTCTATGTTCTGAGGTAATTTTCTCACAATTTGTCTCTCGTAAGTATGTTTCTTTATCTTCGTCTTCTATTCTCTGTGAAGTATATAGGTCCTTATAGTAATTTCGTATGTAATCCAGTATTTGAGTTTTGTCTTCTAGTATTTCCCTTCCCGTGTTTAATCTTTCTAATGTCCCCCCCCCCTTCTTAATTCTTCCCTTTTATATAATCCCCCTGCAGTTTCATATAGGTGTGTAAATATACCTACTTTTATTTCCCTCCCTTTATAATAATATTTCTTTAATTTTTCTAATCTTAATACTAGTGTTTCTTTTGTGTTCTGTGTTGTTGTTGTTTTTATTAAATTTTCTATAGCTTCTGTTTCCAATTTGAAATTCTTAACCTTAATTTGGAATGATATATTGCTATTTTCTTAAATTTAACTTTTAATTTATCCCATTCTTCTATAATGTCTTTATTTCCTTTATTTTTAAAATCTTCTATTTCCCTTTTTATTTCTTCTATAAATTCCCTTGTATTTAATATTTTGGTATTTAATTTCCATGACCCGCGACCCCATTTAGTTCTTTTAGATATCCCTACTTCTAAGTAAATTAATTTATGGTCCGAAACTTGATAATCTGATATCCCTGATTTTATATATTTATTTGTTCCAAAACATGTACCCCAAAATTTATCTAATCTACTTGATGTATTTCCTCGTGTATAAGTATATCCCACCCTTGGTAAGTTTAAACGTCTATATATGTCAACCAAATCTAATGATTCCATTATAAGTTTCATTATGTCCCTAATCTCTAAGTCATTACGTGTTAATGTTTTTGTCATTCTGTCTATTTCGTCCTCAATCCAGTTAAAGTCCCCACCTATTATCAAATTTTCCCCAATATAGGTGTCTAAGTACTCCTTAAGTTGTGTTGCAAAGGCTTTTTCATATTATCAGAGGCTGGCATGTATATATTTAAAAAATGACAATTCTCTATTTTTAAATGAATTAGTCTACCCTTAACAAAATCCCCTTCCTCTATTCTTTCCCATTTAATTCCTACTTTATTTTTGACCATAATTGCAACCCCTCCCCATTTATCCCTCCCTCCAGGGTCATTTTGAATTATAATACAATCCAGCTTTCTTTCAAGTTGTTCTTTGAATTCGTCTGTTAGTCCATTATGTGTCTCTTGAATAAACAGTATATCAAATTCCCCTATTTGTATTAGCTTATTAACTTTTTCTTGGTTTAATCCATTAACATTTAACGATAGTAAACGGAAGTTTTGTTCTTCCATTTCTGGTTTGTCTCCCAGGTGGCCGCTAATTTTAGTGGTTATAATTTATTGACTATTGTTTATTAATTAAGTGCTTGTATCTTCCCCCTTTTGAGGGGAACCTGGGTCATTATTCTCAGATTGTGTATCACTGATTGGGATGTCAAAATCACTGGTGGCATTTGAGGAGAATAGAGTGTCATTGTATTTATCATTTCCATTTTCAGTTCCAATGGTCGTATTTAGGGTATCCATATTACAACTTTTTTCAGTTTCCTGGGTGGAATCTAAGTTGGATTCTACATTTTCCTCAGGTTGTGTCTCGTTTCTTTGTGTTTCACTTATTTTGTTTTGTGGTTCTTTTTCTGTTTCTGCAGGAGAGGGAAGTTTTTCGTCAATCTCTTCAGAAGAAGGAAGCATTTTGTCTAATTCCTCAGAAGAAGAAGAGAGGCTTTCTGCCTTCCTTTTCTTGTTTGATTTTTTTTTTGAAATTTTGACCGGTGTTGAGGTTCCCTTTGGTTTGGGCTCGTTTCCTTCAGGAAAAGACGTTTCAACCTCTCCATCTATCAAAACCTCAAATGGATTGGTGTGTGAAAATGTAGGAAGGTTACGTTTAGCCCTAGGCTCTTTCTTACCAGCGACCTGAACCCACCCTGTATTGGGGTTATTGTTTATGGAGGGTTCATTTTGTACTACATTCGCATACGAGGGTCCTTGTTTTTCTACCCCCTTATTGCAATCCCAAGGCCCATGACCTTTTTCTCCGCATTTGCTACATTTGCGATCTTTTCCGCAGTCCCTATACCAAGATCTAACTCTAAACCCTAGCACATAGAAGAAAGGGGGTATCTTGACTTCTTGGCCTTTCTCGACCCTAATCATTCTAACCGCAGATGTTATCCCATTATACCCCCAAGAGTCTGCTAGTTTGTTTCCTTTGCTTTCAACCTTGAACCGTTCATATAATTTCGTTTCTAATTCTACCGTATCTATGTAGAATGGCAATCCATGAAAATGGACTTCTGCCATTTTCGGGCCCAATTCTCTCTCAATGGGCGGGGCTTCATATACGTACATTCTAATACCTTTTACCATAAAGGATTCTATGTCTAAAATTGGTGTTTCTTTCTCCCTTGGGTACGACTTAAACCTTTTGGGTCCTGCATTTTGGAGTGCAACGATTTTTGTCATGTCCACGGACATGGCCTTTAGGGCTGCTAATATCTCCAGCTGTTTGGGTGTTTCATCGCCACTGGAAATCAGTAGTTGACAGCCTTTAGGATGGTGTGCCATCAGCATATTGTCTACTACAGTGCATTTGTAATATAGGTGCAGTCTGGACCTGCTACCTCTGGGGAAGTTTGAGCTATTTCCCTCCATTTTGATATTTGGAAATCCAAGTTAATAATGTATAAATGAAAAAGGAAATTCAAAGAAAAGTGAAAATATAAAAAAGTGAAGTGAACTAATTAACTAAACAAATGTGATATAAGAAAACTATAGACCTCTTGTAGATAATGAAATGAGAAGTAACTCCACAATAATCCAATTTGCACAAATTTTGTTCAAAAACAACGACCGGACATTTTTCCATGTCTTTCACCATTCTTCCACCATTCTAGGTCCGATCTCCCTTTCAAAAAGGGGGGGGGGGCCTCATACACGTGTGCAGTTTTCCCTTTTACCGAAAATTTAGTACATTCCAGTATTGGTTCCGTCAATACCTTAGGGTAGATAATGAAGCTTTTGGGTCCTGCACTCTGCAGTGCTGATAATTTCCCCAATTCTATATCCATTCCTTGCAGGGATGCCAGTATTTCGATCTGTTTTTGGGCAGTATCATCGCCACTACAGTCTATCACCTGGCATACTCTTGGATGGAAAGCCAATAAAACGTTATCCTCCACTTTAACCTCGAAATAGAGTTGTAATCTTGATGTGCTCCCTTTTATTTGTTCCCCCTGAGAGATGGAGGGGCCTACATCTGATTATTTCCTCCTCCCATTCCCATTTCCCCATTAGCTGCCATGATTTTCAAAAATTTGTGACAATTCTATCAATACAAAAATAAAGTTATGAAAGTGCAAAACTAAACTGTGTAGTGATCTCTAAACAAAAACGTGAAATATGAAACAAAAACCAATAACCTCTTTGAAAATCCTTTCTCTTTCCAACACAAAGTAATCCAATTGTATTTGTGATACACTGGTTGATTTGTGATCGATATGTATGAAGAGAGTTACTTACGATGCTACAGAGTGTGTACAAACCCAGATAACGGATTGACATTTATTTTATCCATTGTATGCGCTGAAATGAAGTCAGTAATCTTTAAGGTAGACCTGTAACTTGATGAAAATTAGGTAGTACAAGAACCTCAGTGTGAACGTGGTGCTGGACAAGGTCCTTCAGCTCACTGCAAACATGTTGTTACGGTCTTGTATGCAAGTATCAGGTTTTTCTTTTTTTTAGGGGGCACCATACAGATGCCCCCTCCCCCTATTGAAAAAAACTAATAAATTATTATTTGTGTGTGTTCCCCCCAATGAGTAGTTTTGTGTTTTTTTTATTAAATTCCATTTACTTTTAACCTATCCTTAATTTTTTCCCATCGGGATTATATGATAATAGGAGGATATTTTGGTCCTTAGTTTTTTTCTATGACATTTTCACCCGAACCCAAAGGTCCATCATGGGTGTCTGTCTTAATCTCTCAAAGTTAACCCTGGCTTGGGGTTTCCTGTATCCTGTGTATGCTATTTGTGTTGTGCTATTTGTATGTTGCTATATGTATCCATATGAATACTGTATGTTTTTGTAAGGATATCCATTCTTTTCAAATTTCCCAGGATTCTAACCATATAAATACCTCTAAACGGTATTTATTTCAATATATATTTTTAATTCCATTTAATATGTTTTAGTAATTTTAAATTTGGTACAAACACATGGAGTAGTAAATTTAGTTTAAATTGGTTGAAACCAACCTAATGTTTTAATATTTGTTCTATGATGTTCCATGTTTTGTAATTTCCTTATTTATATACTAGATAACTTGGATCGAAATGGGATCCATACAATTTCTTTATTATTTTTTGCACTTCACCCTTCTCGACCTTTTTGTGATCTTTATTTATTGATTATTAATTCCTTATTCCATTCCAAAAGATTATTTTATATTTCCCTTTAAACGGGCTTTCTGTGTAGCTTTTCACAAATCTCCACAGAGTAAGTTTTTGTCACCAGTGACTTTATACGATAGCATGCTTTTTGTTGGGGAAACGTAATTCTTAAATTTTGAGCCTATCTAATCCGTGAGTTGTTTTGGTTGTGCATAAGTCTCTAGGTGAGCTTTTTTCCCAACTCTTTCGCGGGCCTGTCCACTTCGCATAGCGCCATGTGATTTAGCCCCGTGTTCTCATTGCTCGTACTTTTCTCCTCCTAACTATAAATGTCATTATTTCATATAATGTTTCTTGGGGAAATTTACCATCTAAGTATAAAAAGTGTATATTTTGATATAATTGGTTTTTATTTATAGTTATAATTTTATTTCTTGCTTGTCGATTAAAGGTACATTCTGTCATGACACGAGATTTTGTAAAAAAAAAAATTTTGCACATTGGACATTTTGGCGACACTGCGATCATATGCCGTCTCACTGCTATTTCCCCAGTCAACCATGCATCATGCATGTACTTGAATAGATTACTTTTCATTTTTATGGATCTTAGTTTAACCCAGTTTCCCCATGCCCTATCCCAATTAATGTTTTATGTGTTTTTGTTCTACCATATTTTTTTCCTTATGTATTGTGTTTTGTGTTAGCCATCTGTATGTGCATTTTGTATCAATTTCCCATAATTCCTTTGCATCCCTATATTTAAAAAAATTAATCATTTACTGATCTTAATTTTCTTGGCACCTCTTAAAGTTATTGTTAATTTATTATTCCTATTTATGTCGTTTCTCTGCTTCATAGAGAAACCAAAGTAATAAATATAGAGCCCTTGCCAAGCTTTTTTGGCTCCGCTTTAATATTCTTAAATCTGTTTAAAATGTTGGTGTATTTAATTAGAGTGGGGTAGGGGAGACCTAAACCTCACCTTTTTCCCTCCCTATATAAAGTTTCTTTGTTTATGTAGTGTATTTTAAATGCCCATAAGTATTTAATAATGTTATCTATGTCTTTTAATGTTGCGCTCTTTAATGTCTACTGTTTTTAGTTTGTAATTTAGGTGCACGTACATGTAATGTTTTGCATCTTGTGCTCGTTTCATTAAGCACATTGGCATTAGTGCCCAGATTTGCAAATTTTTTTAATACTTTCCCTGATTGCTTTAGATTTTTTCCATTTTATCTTTTCCAAAATTTACACCTAATGTTTTTATATTGTCTTTAATAAGAGTAGTAGGTAGACCATGTTTCTTGCCTCTCCAGTTTCCTATTAATAAAATTTCTGTTTTTTCGGGATTAACTTAGATTCCGAAACTTTCCCAAATTTGTCAAATTCCTTTATTAGTTCATTATAGGATTTTCCATCTTGGATAAAGTTTGTACAATCATCAGCGTGTTGTATCATCTTCACTTCTTCTTTGATATTTGGAACTTTGATCCCTACTATTTGTTGGTTGTTTTTAACTTTGATACTTAGTATTTCTATTGCTATTACGTATAATACCATAGATAGTGGGCATCCTTGCCTCACCGATCTTTGAATTTCAAATTTCTCCGTTTTTGCTCCATTTACCTGTACACCTGAGTTTTTTTACCTGTACACCTGAGTTTATATCATTGTACAGGATTTTGATCCAATTTTGGAAGTTTTCTCCAAATCGAAATTTTTCTAGTGTCTTATATAGGTAGTTTTGCTCAAGTCTATCAAAGGCTTTTTCCTGGTCAGTTAGTACCATAGCACTAGTATTATCATTTATATTTGTATGGTCTATTATAGTTTTAATGTTTAGAATGTTGTTTTGTATGTCTCTTCCTTTTGACCCACTTGTTTGATTTATATTTATAATTGGGTAAAGACATTTTTTGACCCTTTCCGCTAATATTTTACCAATAATTTTATAGTCAACATTAAGGAGTGAGATGGGTCTCCAATTTTTTATTTCATCCCTATTTCTCTTTCCCTTACATATTAGTGTTATCATACCCTCCCTCATTGTGTTAGACATTTTTCTATTTCTAAGTGCAATATTATTATATAACCATTCTAAAACTGAATAATTTCCCTATTGTCTCTATTATTTCGTCTTGTGAGATAAATTCTTCACATTTGTTTCTATGTTCTGAGGTAATTTTCTCACAATTCGTCTCTCTTAAGGATGTTTCTATATCTTCGTCTGCTATTCTCTGTGAAGTATATAGGCCCTTATAGTAATTCCGTATGTAATCTAGTATTTGAGTTTTGTCCTCCAGTATTTCACTTCCCTTATTTAAAATTTCAAGTGTTCTTTCCCGCCCCCCCCCCCTTCTTAATTCCTTCTTTTGTATAACCCCTCTGCATTTTTATATAGTTCTGTAAATATACCTGCTTTTATTCCTCCCCCCACTTTATAATTTTATTGTTTTAAAGTTGCTAATTTTAACACTAATGTTTCTTTTGTGTTCTCTGTTGTTGTGTTTATTAAATTTTCTAGAGCTTCTTTTTCTAATTTAAATTTCTTAACCCTTATTTTTGAATGATATATTGCTGTATTTTTAAATTTAACTTTAAATTTATCCCATTCTTCTATAATATCTGTATTCCCTTTATTTATAAAATCTTCTATTTCCCTTTGAATTTCTTCTATAAATTCCTCATTATTTAATATTTTTGTATTTAATTTCCATGATCCCCATCCCATTTAGTTATTTTTTTATTCCTATATCTAAATAAATTAGTTTATGATCCGAAATGTTATAATCTAATATCCATGATTTTATATATTTATTTATTCAAAAAGATGTGCCGCAAAATTGATCTAATCTACTTTTTCCATTTTCACGTGTATAGGTGTATTCCACTCTTGGTAAATTTAACCGTCTATATATGTCAATCAAATTTAGTGACTCCATAGTTAGTTCCATTATATCCTTAATTTGTAAGTTGTTGTGTATTAGTTTTTCCCTTTCTGTCTATTTCGTCTCCATCCCAAATAAAATCCCCTCCTATTATCAAATTTTTCCCTGTATAGTTGTCTAAGTACTCCATAAGTTGTGTTGCAAAGGTTCTTTTCATATTTGTTTTGGTTGGCATATATATTTAAAAAATGATTATTCCCTATTTTTAAATGAACGAGTCTTCCCCTAAAAAAATCCCCTTCCTCTATTCTTTCCCTTTTGACTCCTACTTTATTTTTTATCATGATTGCTATTCCTCCTCCTTTTTCCCTCCCTATATAGTTGTTTTTAATTATTATGCAGTCCAGCTCCCTTTCAAGTTCTTTTATTTCGTCTGTTAGTCTATTATGCGTGTCTTGTATAAACAGTAAGTAAAAATCCCCTATTTGTGTTAATTTAGTTATTTTTTCTTTATTTAATCCATTCATATTTATAGACAGCAAACGGAAGTTTTGTTCTTCCATTTGTGATTTCTTTCCCTCTCAGGTGGTCGCTTATTCTAGTGGTTATTAGTTATTGTCTATTGTTAAAATTTAATTATCTGTATCTTCCCCCTTTTGAGGGGATCCCGGGTCATCGATTCCTGATTTAACCGTGCTATTAGAAATTTCAAAGTCACTGGTGACATATGAAGTTAAAAGTGTGTCCTTGAATTTATCCGTCTCCATCTCCTCAGGGGTTGTACTAATTGTTTGATTTTCCTGTGTTGTATCAATTGTTCCTATAGAACTTTCGTCTTCTGATTTCCGTTCTTCCAATGGTTTATTTTCCCTTCATAATCATCTTTCCCTTCCCTTTCGCTTTGTCCTTGTTTTCTTCCTCTATTGATTGTGATATTTCCGTTTGTTTGGTTGTTTGTTTGGCATCATCTGAAGACGATGATGACGAATTTGCTACTTTCCTTTTTTATTTGCCTTTTTCTTAATAGGGGGAACAAGTTAGGTAATTCCTACCGACTCCATTATTTAGATGGAACCTTCCGGTTCTTCTTGGGCAATTGTTGCGAATGGATTTACATTGGTGAAGTTGAAAGTGTGTATCACCACTTTTACATTTTTGTTTGTCCTCTTTTTTCCTTCCTAACTTCTTCCCACTTTTCCAAATCTTCATTTGTTTTGGGATTTCCTAATTCATGGATTTTGTTGCCCGCCGCTACATCTGCATATGTAGTGCCTGTTGTTTGGGTTTTTTCTTTCTTGCATTCACATGGTCCATGCCCTATTGCCGCACATTTACTAAATTTTCTGTCACGCTCGCAGTCTTTGTACCATGAGCATAACTTGAACCCCATCACGTAAAAGAAAGCCGGAATTTTCTTTGCTTGTTTTTTTTTCTCCAGTTTCATGATTATTACTCCTGACGTAATATCCCCATACCCCCAATAATTACCTAACTTGTTCCCCCTACTTTGCACCCCTAACCTTGTCATTAATTTATATTCAATCTCTTTCGTATCGATTTGGAATGGGAGTCCATGAAAATGGACTTCCACCATTCTAGGTCCAATCTCCCTTTCAAAGGGGGGTGGGGGTGGGCTCATACACGTGTGCAGTTTTCCCTTCTACCGAAACTTTAGTACATTTCAGTATTGATTCCATCAAGACCTTAGGGTAATTCATGAAGCGTTTGGGTCCTGCACTCTTCAGTGCTGCTAATTACCCCATTTCTATATCCATTGCTTGCAGGGATGCCAATATTTCGATCTGTTTTAGGGCAATATCATCCCCACTAAAGTCTATCACCTGGCATACTCTTGGATGGAAAGCCAATAAAACGTTCTCCTCCACTTTAACCTCGAAACAGAGTTGTAATCTTGATGCGCTCCCTTTTATTTGTTCCCCCTGAGGCATGGAGGGGTCTACATGTGATTATTTACTCCTCCCATTCCCTTTCCCCATTAGCTGCCATGATTCTTAAATTTTGACAATTCTATCAATACAAAATTAAAGTTATGAAAGTGCAGAACTAAATTGTGTAATGATCTCTAGACAAAAACGTGAAATATGAAACAAAAACCAATAACCTCTTTGAAAATCCTTTCTCTTTCCAACACAAAGTAATCTAATTGTATTTGTGATACACTGGTTGATTTGTGATCGATATCTATGAAGAGAGTTACTTGCGATGCTACAGAGTGTGTACAAACCCAAATAACGGCTTGACATTTATTTTATCCATTGTATGCGTTGAAATGAAGAAGTCAGTAATCTATAAGGTAGACCTGTCACTTGATGAAAATGGGGTAGTACAAGAAGCTCAGTGTGAATGTGGTGCTGGAGAAGGTCCCTCAGCTCACTGCAAACATGTTGTTACGGTCTTGTATGGAAGTATCAGGATTTTGCAAGATGGAATCATTTTGTCTGAACTGTAGTGATCTCAGGTACTGCAGATATTTAATAAGTCAAAACCACACAAAGGACAAGCTCGTGCTAAGCGACAGATTATGTTGCACGTGCTTCTTGGGGTATTCTTGAGCAAACGTGAAGACCGGTTGAATGTGGATTGAAAAATGTTATCAAAAATATTAGAGATAAGGGATTTTCGAAAAGGATTTACGATTGGATTTATCTAAATTAAAAGGTACGTAGTGAGTATTATTCTATCCTTATGTCAATTACTAACTCAATGTTAAAGAGAAAACAAAATAATCCCGCTAGACACCATTTATCTATAAAGTGAACTAAGTTGAGTCTGGAAGAGTCAGCTCTGCTTCTACATTTTAATCGCGAAAGAAAGAAATATAATAGGGTATTAATATTTACTACATCTTTATAGTTTAGTCCATATAGCAAATTTATAGTCAGCACATAATAAATGGCACAAGTCCTCGAATTCGGGTTACGGGAACAAGGCCCCATTCGGGGAAAAGACCGAATTTAAGGAACGTACAATAGGAATTGAAGGATTTTCTTGAAAGGTCTCTCAACCATAGGATAATGAACTTTTGTAAGGGGAGCATTAGTTTGCATTCCACAAATAGATGCTCAGTCGTTTCAATATCGCCAGAAAAAGTGCATAACTTAGATATAGATATTATTTAAAAACATATTGTAATTAACGGGTAAAATATCATGTATTGTGTTAAAACACATCTCTAGTGATAGGGTCTAACAATTTATTATGTAAATTTTTCCAAATGTTCCCGAAATTTAGATCGTATAATTTGGTTATTAGGTTCAAGAACACAACTTTGTAACTGCCTTTGGTAAATATATTTTGTGGGAGTTTGACCAAACCTGATACCAGAATTATTTTCATTAAATGCTTTGAAAATAGTCATGCACCATTGATAAAAAACAGGCACATATAGCGTAGGGGAAGATTTGTTAAGGCATAAATTAGGGTTGAAAGACTTTAATTGTAACCCGATTCAATGCCTTACAAAATCTTTCCATCTGGCTGAACACTCGTCGTAGAGTAATATTTGTATATGATCAATTTCTTGATCAATTAGTACCATAGCACTAGTAGTACCACTTATATTTATATGATCAATTATAGTTTTAATGTTTAAAATGTTATTTTGTATATCTCTTCCTTTTGGCCCACTTGTTTGATTTATATTTATAATTGGGTCAAGACACTTTTTGACCCTTTCCGTTAAGATTTTACTAACAATTTTATAGTCAACATTAAGGAGTGAGATGGGTCTCCAATTTTTTATTTCCTCCCTATTTCCCTTTCGCTTATATATTATTGTTATCATACCCTCCCTCATTGTGCTAGACATTTTACTATTCCTAAGTGCAATATTATTGTATAACCATTCTAAGATTGGCGACAACTCTCTGCAGAATTTTTGGTAGAATTCCGCCGAAAGTCCATCTTTCCCTGGTGATTTATTTTTACATAATTTCCCTATTGTCTCTACTATTTCGTCTTGTGATATAAATTCCTCACATTTGTTTCTATGTTCTGAGGTAATTTTCTCACAATTTGTCTCTCGTAAGTATGTTTCTTTATCTTCGTGTTCTATTCTCTGTGAAGTATATAGGTCCTTATAGTAATTTCGTATTTAATCCAGTATTTGAGTTTTGTCTTCTAGTATTTCCCTTCCCGTGTTTAGTCTTTCTAATGTTTCCCCCCCCCCTTCTTAATTCTTCCCTTTTATATAATCCCCCTGCAGTTTCATATAGGTGTGTAAATATACCTACTTTTATTTCCCTCCCTTTATAATAATATTTCTTTAATTTTTCTAATCTTAATACTAGTGTTTCTTTTGTGTTCTGTGTTGTTGTTGTTTTTATTAAATTTTCTATAGCTTCTGTTTCCAATTTGAAATTCTTAACCCTTAATTTGGAATGATATATTGCTATTTTCTTAAATTTAACTTTTAATTTATCCCATTCTTCTATAAAGTCTTTATTTCCTTTATTTTTAAAATCTTCTATTTCCCTTTTTATTTCTTTTATAAATTCCCCGGTATTTAATATTTTGGTATTTAATTTCCATGACCCGCGACCCCATTTAGTTCTTTTAGATATCCCTACTTCTAAGTAAATTAATTTATGGTCCGAAACTTGATAATCTGATATCCCTGATTTTATATATTTATTTGTTCCAAAACATGTACCCCAAAATTTATCTAATCTACTTGATGTATTTCCTCGTGTATAAGTATATCCCACCCTTGGTAAGTTTAAACGTCTATATATGTCAACCAAATCTAATGATTCCATTATAAGTTTCATTATGTCCCTAATCTCTAAGTCATTACGTGTTAATGTTTTTGTCATTCTGTCTATTTCGTCCTCAATCCAGTTAAAGTCCCCACCTATTATCAAATTTTCCCCAATATAGGTGTCTAAGTACTCCTTAAGTTGTGTTGCAAAGGCTTTTTCATATTATCAGAGGCTGGCATGTATATATTTAAAAAATGACAATTCTCTATTTTTAAATGAATTAGTCTACCCTTAACAAAATCCCCTTCCTCTATTCTTTCCCATTTAATTCCTACTTTATTTTTGACCATAATTGCAACCCCTCCCCATTTATCCCTCCCTCCAGGGTCATTTTGAATTATAATACAATCCAGCTTTCTTTCAAGTTGTTCTTTGAATTCGTCTGTTAGTCCATTATGTGTCTCTTGAATAAACAGTATATCAAATTCCCCTATTTGTATTAGCTTATTAACTTTTTCTTGGTTTAATCCATTAACATTTAACGATAGTAAACGGAAGTTTTGTTCTTCCATTTCTGGTTTGTCTCCCAGGTGGCCGCTAATTTTAGTGGTTATAATTTATTGACTATTGTTTATTAATTAAGTGCTTGTATCTTCCCCCTTTTGAGGGGAACCTGGGTCATTATTCTCAGATTGTGTATCACTGATTGGGATGTCAAAATCACTGGTGGCATTTGAGGAGAATAGTGTCATTGTATTTATCATTTCCATTTTCAGTTCCAATGGTCGTATTTAGGGTATCCATATTACAACTTTTTTCAGTTTCCTGGGTGGAATCTAAGTTGGATTCTACATTTTCCTCAGGTTGTGTCTCGTTTCTTTGTGTTTCACTTATTTTGTTTTGTGGTTCTTTTTCTGTTTCTGCAGGAGAGGGAAGTTTTTCGTCAATCTCTTCAGAAGAAGGAAGCATTTTGTCTAATTCCTCAGAAGAAGAAGAGAGGCTTTCTGCCTTCCTTTTCTTGTTTGATTTTTTTTTTTGAAATTTTGACCGGTGTTGAGGTTCTCCTTGGTTTGGGCTCGTTTCCTTCAGGAAAAGACGTTTCAACCTCTCCATCTATCAAAACCTCAAATGGATTGGTGTGTGAAAATGTAGGAAGGTTACGTTTAGCCCTAGGCTCTTTCTTACCAGCGACCTGAACCCACCCTGTATTGGGGTTATTGTTTATGGAGTGTTCATTTTGTACTACATTCGCATACGAGGATCCTTGTTTTTCAACCCCCTTATTGCAATCCCAAGGCCACTGACCTTTTTCTCCGCATTTGCTACATTTGCGATCTTTTTCGCAGTCCCTATACCAAGATCTAACTCTAAACCCTAGCACATAGAAGAAAGGGGGTATCTTGGCTTCTTGGCCTTTCTCGACCCTAATCATTCTAACCGCAGATGTTATCCCATTATACCCCCAAGAGTCTGCTAGTTTGTTTCCTTTGCTTTCAATCTTGAACCGTTCATATAATTTCGTTTCTAATTCTACCGTATCTATGTAGAATGGCAATCCATGAAAATGGACTTCTGCCATTTTCGGGCCCAATTCTCTCTCAATGGGCGGGGCTTCATGTACATACATTCTAATACCTTTTACCATAAAGGATTCTATGTCTAAAATTGGTGTTTCTTTCTCCCTTGGGTACAGCTTAAACCTTTTGGGTCCTGCATTTTGGAGTGCAACGATTTTTGTCATGTCCACGGACATGGCCTTTAGGGCTGCTAATATCTCCAGCTGTTTGGGTGTTTCATCGCCACTGGAAATCAGTAGTTGACAGCCTTTAGGATGGTGTGCCATCAGTATATTGTCTACTACAGTGCATTTGTAATATAGGTGCAGTCTGGACCTGCTACCTCTGGGGAAGTTTGAGCTATTTCCCTCCATTTTGATACTTGGAAACCCAATTCAAAGAATAGTGAAAATATACAAAAGTGAAGTGAACTAATTATCTAAACAAATGTGATATAAGAAAACTATAGACCTCTTGTAGATAATGAAATGAGAAGCAACTCCACAATAATCCAATTTGCACAAATTGTTCAAAAACAACGACCGGACATTTTTCCTTGTCTTTCACCATTCTTCCACCATTCTAGGTCCGATCTCCTTTTCAAAAAGGGGGGGGGGGCCTCATACACGAGTGCAGTTTTCCCTTTTACCGAAAATTTAGTACATTTCAGTATTGGTTCCGTCAATACCTTAGGGTAGATCATGAATCTTTTGGGTCCTGCACTCGGCAGTGCTGCTAATTTCCCCAATTCTATATCCATTCCTTGCAGGGATGCCAGTATTTCGATCTGTTTTTGGGCAGTATCATCGCCACTAAAGTCTATCACCTGGCATACTCTTGGATGGAAAGCCAATAAAACGTTATCCTCCACTTTAACCTCGAAATAGAGTTGTAATCTTGATGTGCTCCCTTTTATTTGTTCCCCCTGAGAGATGGAGGGGCCTACATCTGATTATTTCCTCCTCCCATTCCCATTTCCCCATTAGCTGCCATGATTTTCAAAAATTTGTGACAATTCTATCAATACAAAAATAAAGTTATGAAAGTGCAAAACTAAATTGTGTAGTGATCTCTAGACAAAAACGTGAAATATGAAACAAAAACCAATAACCTCTTTGAAAATCCTTTCTCTTTCCAACACAAAGTAATCCAATTGTATTTGTGATACACTGGTTGATTTGTGATCGATATGTATGAAGAGAGTTACTTACGATGCTACAGAGTGTGTACAAACCCAGATAACGGATTGACATTTATTTTATCCATTGTATGCGCTGAAATGAAGTCAGTAATCTTTAAGGCAGACCTGTAACTTGATGAAAATGGGGTAGTACAAGAACCTCAGTGTGAATGTTGTGCTGAACAAGGTCCTTCAGCTCACTGCAAACATGTTGTTACGGTCTTGTATGCAAGTATCAGGTTTTTTTTTTAGGGGGCACCATATTGATGTCCCCTCCTCCTATTGAAAAAACTAATAAAAAATTATTATGTGTGTGTGTGTTCCCCCCAATGAGTAGATTTGTGTTTTTTTTTATTAAATTCCATTTACTTTTAACCTATCCTTAATTTTTTCCCATCGGATTATATGATAATAGGAGGATATTTTGGTCCTTAGTGTTTTTCTTTGACATTTTCACCCGAACCCAAAGGTCCATCATGGGTGTCTGTCTTAATCTCTCAAAGTTAACCCTGGCTTGGGGTTTCCTGTATCCTGTGTATGCTATTTGTGTTGTGCTATTTGTATGTTGCTATATGTATCCATATGAATACTGTATATTTTTGTAAGGATATCCATTCTTTTCAAATTTCCCAGGATTCTAACCATATAAATACCTCTAAACGGTATTTATTTCAATATATATTTTTAATTCCATTTAATATGTTTTAGTAATTTTGAATTTGGTACAAACACATGGAGTAGTAAATTTAGTTTAAATTGGTTGAAACCAACCTAATGTTTTAATATTTGTTCTATGATGTTCCATGTTTTGTAATTTCCTTATTTATATACTAGATAACTTGGGTCGAAATGGGATCCATACAATTTCTTTATTATTTTTTGCACTTCACCCTTCTCGACCTTTTTGTGATCTTTATTTATTGATTATTAATTCCTTATTCCATTCCAAAAGATTATTTTATATTTCCCTTTAAACGGGCTTTCTGTGTAGCTTTTCACAAATCTCCACAGAGTAAGTTTTTGTCACCAGTGACTTTATACGATAGCATGCTTTTTGTTGGGGAAACGTAATTCTTAAATTTTGAGCCTATCTAATCCGTGAGTTGTTTTGGCTGTGCATAAGTCTCTAGGTGAGCTTTTTTCCCAACTCTTTCGCGGGCCTGTCCACTTCGCATAGCGCCATGTGATTTAGCCCCGTGTTCTCATTGCTCGTACTTTTCTCCTCCTGAGATCCCTGTCCCTCCCTTATAATTTTTTCCCCATACTTATAAACTGTACTGCATGCTATCATGCTATAAATGTCGTTATTTCATATAATGTTTCTTGGGGAAATTTACCATCTAAGTATAAAAAGTGTATATTTTGATATAATTGGTTTTTATTTATAGTTGTTATAATTTTATTTCTTGCTTGTCGATTAAAGGTACATTCTGTCATGACACGAGTTTTTGTAAAAAAAATTTTTTTTGCACAATGGACATTTTGGCGACACTGCGATCATATGCCGTCTCACTGCTATTTCCCCAGTCAACCATGCATCATGCATGTACTTGAACAGATTACTTTTCATTTTTATGGATCTTAGTTTAACCCAGTTTCCCCATGCCCTATCCCAATTAATGTTTTATGTGTTTTTGTTCTACCATATTTTTTCCTTATTCATTGTGTTTTGTGTTAGCCATCTGTGTGTGCATTTTGTATCAATTTCCCATAATTCCTTTGCATCCCTATATTTAAAAAAATAAATCATTTACTGATCTTAATTTTCTTGGCACCTCTTAAAGTTATTGTTAATTTATTATTCCTATTTATGTCGTTTCTCTGCTTCATAGAGAAACCAAAGTAATAAATATAGAACCCTTGCCATGCTTTTTTTTGCTCCGCTTTAACATTCTTAAATCTGTTTAAAATGTTGGTGTATTTAATTAGAGTGGGGTGGGGGATACCTAATCCTCACATATTTCCCTCCCTATATAAAGTTTCTTTGTTTGTGTAGTGTATTTTAAATGCCCATAAGTATTTAATAATGTTATCTATGTCTTTTAATGTTGCGTTGTTTAATGTCTACTGTTTTTAGTTTGTAATTTAGGTGCACGTACATGTAATGTTTTGCATTTTGTGCTCGTTTCATTAAGCATATTGGCATTAGTGCCCAGATTTGCAAATTTTTTTAATACTTTCCCTGATTGCTTTAGATTTTTTCCATTTTATCTTTTCCAAAATTTACACCTAATGTTTTAATATTGTCTTTAATAAGAGTAGTAGGTAGACCATGTTTCTTGCCTCTCCAGTTTCCTATTAATAAAATTTCTGTTTTTTCGGGATTTATCTTAGATTCCGAAACTTTCCCAAATTTGTCAAATTCCTTTATTAGTTCATTATAGGATTTTCCATCTTGGATAAAGTTTGTACAATCATCAGCGTGTTGTATCATCTTCACTTCTTCTTTGATATTTGGAACTTTGATCCCTACTATTTGTTGGTTGTTTTTAACTTTGATACTTAGTATTTCTATTGCTATTACGTATAATAGCATAGATAGTGGGCATCCTTGCCTCACCGATCTTTGAATTTCAAATTTCTCCGTTTTTGCTCCATTTACCTGTACACCTGAGTTTTTTTACCTGTACACCTGAGTTTATATCATTGTACAGGATTTTGATCCAATTTTGGAAGTTTTCTCCAAATCGAAATTTTTCTAGTGTTTTATATAGGTAGTTTTGCTCAAGTCTATCAAAGGCTTTTTCCTGGTCAGTTAGTACCATAGCACTAGTATTATCATTTATATTTGTATGGTCTATTATAGTTTTAATGTTTAGAATGTTGTTTTGTATGTCTCTTCCTTTTGACCCACTTGTTTGATTTATATTTATAATTGGGTAAAGACATTTTTTGACCCTTTCCGCTAATATTTTACCAATAATTTTATAGTCAACATTAAGGAGTGAGATGGGTCTCCAATTTTTTATTTCATCCCTATTTCTCTTTCCCTTACATATTAGTGTTATCATACCCTCCCTCATTGTGTTAGACATTTTTCTATTTCTAAGTGCAATATTATTATATAACCATTCTAAAACTGAATAATTTCCCTATTGTCTCTATTATTTCGTCTTGTGAGATAAATTCTTCACATTTGTTTCTATGTTCTGAGGTAATTTTCTCACAATTCGTCTCTCTTAATGATGTTTCTATATCTTCGTCTGCTATTCTCTGTGAAGTATATAGGCCCTTATAGTAATTCCGTATGTAATCTAGTATTTGAGTTTTGTCCTCCAGTATTTCACTTCCCTTATTTAAAATTTCAAGTGTTCTTTCCCGCCCCCCCCCCTTCTTAATTCCTTCTTTTGTATAACCCCTCTGCATTTTTATATAGTTCTGTAAATATACCTGCTTTTATTCCTCCCCCACTTTATAATTTTATTGTTTTAAAGTTGCTAATTTTAACACTAATGTTTCTTTTGTGTTCTGTTGTTGTGTTTATTAAATTTTCTAGAGCTTCTTTTTCTAATTTAAATTTCTTAACCCTTATTTTTGAATGATATATTGCTGTATTTTTAAATTTAACTTTAAATTTATCCCATTCTTCTATAATATCTGTATTCCCTTTATTTATAAAATCTTCTATTTCCCTTTGAATTTCTTCTATAAATTCCTCATTATTTAATATTTTTGTATTTAATTTCCATGATCCCCATCCCATTTAGTTATTTTTTTATTCCTATATCTAAATAAATTAGTTTATGATCCGAAATGTTATAATCTAATATCCATGATTTTATATATTTATTTATTCAAAAAGATGTGCCGCAAAATTGATCTAATCTACTTTTTCCATTTTCACGTGTATAGGTGTATTCCACTCTTGGTAAATTTAACCGTCTATATATGTCAATCAAATTTAGTGACTCCATAGTTAGTTCCATTATATCCTTAATTTGTAAGTTGTTGTGTATTAGTTTTTCCCTTTCTGTCTATTTCGTCTCCATCCTAAATAAAATCCCCTCCTATTATCAAATTTTTCCCTGTATAGTTGTCTAAGTACTCCATAAGTTGTGTTGCAAAGGTTCTTTTCATATTTGTTTTGGTTGGCATATATATTTAAAAAATGATTATTCCCTATTTTTAAATGAACGAGTCTTCCCCTAAAAAAATCCCCTTCCTCTATTCTTTCCCTTTTGACTCCTACTTTATTTTTTATCATGATTGCTATTCCTCCTCCTTTTTCCCTCACTATATAGTTGTTTTTAATTATTATGCAGTCCAGCTCCCTTTCAAGTTCTTTTATTTCGTCTGTTAGTCTATTATGCGTGTCTTGTATAAACAGTAAGTAAAAATCCCCTATTTGTGTTAATTTAGTTATTTTTTCTTTATTTAATCCATTCATATTTATAGACAGCAAACGGAAGTTTTGTTCTTCCATTTGTGATTTCTTTCCCTCTCAGGTGGTCGCTTATTCTAGTGGTTATTAGTTATTGTCTATTGTTAAAATTTAATTATCTGTATCTTCCCCCTTTTGAGGGGATCCCGGGTCATCGATTCCTGATTTAACCGTGCTATTAGAAATTTCAAAGTCACTGGTGACATATGAAGTTAAAAGTGTGTCCTTGAATTTATCCGTCTCCATCTCCTCAGGGGTTGTACTAATTGTTTGATTTTCCTGTGTTGTATCAATTGTTCCTATAGAACTTTCGTCTTCTGATTTCCGTTCTTCCAATGGTTTATTTTCCCTTCATAATCATCTTTCCCTTCCCTTTCGCTTTGTCCTTGTTTTCTTCCTCTATTGATTGTGATATTTCCGTTTGTTTGGTTGTTTGTTTGGCATCATCTGAAGACGATGATGACGAATTTGCTACTTTCCTTTTTTATTTGCCTTTTTCTTAATAGGGGGAACAAGTTAGGTAATTCCTACCGACTCCATTATTTAGATGGAACCTTCCGGTTCTTCTTGGGCAATTGTTGCGAATGGATTTACATTGGTGAAGTTGAAAGTGTGTATCACCACTTTTACATTTTTGTTTGTCCTCTTTTTTCCTTCCTAACTTCTTCCCACTTTTCCAAATCTTCATTTGTTTTGGGATTTCCTAATTCATGGATTTTGTTGCCCGCCTCTACATCTGCATATGTAGTGCCTGTTGTTTGGGTTTTTTCTTTCTTGCATTCACATGGTCCATGCCCTATTGCCGCACATTTACTAAATTTTCTGTCACGCTCGCAGTCTTTGTACCATGAGCATAACTTGAACCCCATCACGTAAAAGAAAGCCGGAATTTTCTTTGCTTGTTTTTTTTCCAGTTTCATGATTATTACTCCTGACGTAATATCCCCATACCACCAATAATTACCTAACTTGTTCCCCCTACTTTGCACCCCTAACCTTGTCATTAATTTATATTCAATCTCTTTCGTATCGATTTGGAATGGGAGTCCATGAAAATGGACTTCCACCATTCTAGGTCCAATCTCCCTTTCAAAGGGGGGTGGGGGTGGGCTCATACACGTGTGCAGTTTTCCCTTCTACCGAAACTTTAGTACATTTCAGTATTGATTCCATCAAGACCTTAGGGTAATTCATGAAGCGTTTGGGTCCTGCACTCTTCAGTGCTGCTAATTACCCCATTTCTATATCCATTGCTTGCAGGGATGCCAATATTTCGATCTGTTTTAGGGCAATATCATCCCCACTAAAGTCTATCACCTGGCATACTCTTGGATGGAAAGCCAATAAAACGTTCTCCTCCACTTTAACCTCGAAACAGAGTTGTAATCTTGATGCGCTCCATTTTATTTGTTCCCCCTGAGGCATGGAGGGGTCTACATGTGATTATTTACTCCTCCCATTCCCATTTCCCCATTAGCTGCCATGATTCTTAAATTTTGACAATTCTATCAATACAAAATTAAAGTTATGAAAGTGCAGAACTAAATTGTGTAATGATCTCTAGACAAATACGTGAAATATGAAACAAAAACCAATAACCTCTTTGAAAATCCTTTCTCTTTCCAACACAAAGTAATCTAATTGTATTTGTGATACACTGGTTGATTTGTGATCGATATCTATGAAGAGAGTTACTTGCGATGCTACAGAGTGTGTACAAACCCAAATAACGGCTTGACATTTATTTTATCCATTGTATGCGTTGAAATGAAGAAGTCAGTAATCTATAAGGTAGACCTGTCACTTGATGAAAATGGGGTAGTACAAGAAGCTCAGTGTGAATGTGGTGCTGGAGAAGGTCCCTCAGCTCACTGCAAACATGTTGTTACGGTCTTGTATGGAAGTATCAGGATTTTGCAAGATGGAATCATTTTGTCTGAACTGTAGTGATCTCAGGTACTGCAGATATTTAATAAGTCAAAACCACACAAAGGACAAGCTCGTGCTAAGCGACAGATTATGTTGCACGTGCTTCTTGGGGTATTCTTGAGCAAACGTGAAGACCGGTTGAATGTGGATTGAAAAATGTTATCAAAAATATTAGAGATAAGGGATTTTCGAAAAGGATTTACGATTGGATTTATCTAAATTAAAAGGTACGTAGTGAGTATTATTCTATCCTTATGTCAATTACTAACTCAATGTTAAAGAGAAAACAAAATAATCCCGCTAGACACCATTTATCTATAAAGTGAACTAAGTTGAGTCTGGAAGAGTCAGCTCTGCTTCTACATTTTAATCGCGAAAGAAAGAAATATAATAGGGTATTAATATTTACTACATCTTTATAGTTTAGTCCATATAGCAAATTTATAGTCAGCACATAATAAATGGCACAAGTCCTCGAATTCGGGTTACGGGAACAAGGCCCCATTTGGGGAAAAGACCGAATTTAAGGAACGTACAATAGGAATTGAAGGATTTTCTTGAAAGGTCTCTCAAACATAGGATAATGAACTTTTGTAAGGGGAGCATTAGTTTGCATTCCACAAATAGATGCTCAGTCGTTTCAATATCGCCAGAAAAAGTGCATAACTTAGATATAGATATTATTTAAAAACATATTGTAATTAACGGGTAAAATATCATGTATTGTGTTAAAACACATCTCTAGTGATAGGGTCTAACAATTTATTATGTAAATTTTTCCAAATGTTCCCGAAATTTAGATCGTATAATTTGGTTATTAGGTTCAAGAACACAACTTTGTAACTGCCTTTGGTAAATATATTTTGTGGGAGTTTGACCAAACCTGATACCAGAATTATTTTCATTAAATGCTTTGAAAATAGTCATGCACCATTGATAAAAAACAGGCACATATAGCGTAGGGGAAGATTTGTTAAGGCATAAATTAGGGTTGAAAGACTTTAATTGTAACCCGATCCAATGCCTTGCAAAATCTTTCCATCTGGCTGAACACTCATCGTAGAGTAATTTTTGTATATGATGCATACGATTTGCTTGGATTTAAATCTAACATGGGTAATATTTAAATCCCTTTGTAAAGGAGGGTTGATGTACACGAATATAGCGAGGGGTTCAGATTTCGAACTCCACAAAAAGTCAATATATTCCTATTTATTAAAGTTTCATAGTGTTTATGTAGATTAGTAACGGTTGCAGTATACCAAATGTTGCTGCTAGCTAACAAATTAATAACATGGGATATAGAAATGAGAGGTAAATTTCTACTTTTCCATAGTAATCGTGTATTCATAAGTTTGGTAACATTTTATTCCAGTGATCATAGTTACTTAAATCATTGGCAAAATGAGAACCTAAAATTTTTGTTTGTCAATCCAAGAGATGCCAAATGGGTAATCACTGATTACGCCATTTTCCCATGAACAAACCGTTAGATTTGTTGTGATATATCATCCGCATAAAGTGAGTTAGGTTACGCCATTTTCCCATGAGCATACCGTTAGATTTATTGTGATTTACCTTAGCACCAGAAGCGTGGCCGTACATGCGAGACCAAAATAGATATCGTTCGATCGATTTGTCCGTGCAACAGAAACCTGTACTATCATCCGCATAAAGGGAGATCTTTCAGGTCTCTCTTGCACCTGGCACCTTAATCCCTATAATTTCTGGGTCGTTTCGAATTTTGATTGCAAAAGGCTCGTACACTATTACAGATAAAAGGGGGGAATGAATACAACCTTGACGAACTCCCCTGGAGATTAAAAAGGGGGCCGAAATAACATTGTTAACTATTACTGATGAACTAATATTATTGTAAAAAATTGAAATCTATTTAATGAAATCAGAATGAAACCCAAAAGATTCTAATGATTTTAACATAACTTGATAATTTACTCTTATCAAATGCTTTTTCCTGATGTAAAGATATAAATGCACATAGTTTTTTGTGCGATGTAATCACATGTTCCGTATAAGGTGACCATTGTCAAAAATAGACCGACCTTTAACCCCAAACGTTTGATCTATGTGTATTATTTTGGACATAACATTAACAAGCCGATCCTATAACTTTAGACAGAATTTTGTAATCTAAATTTAAAAGGGAGATAGGTCTCTTAACTTTCATATTATTTGAATTTTGAGGATCCTTAAATAGCAACGTAATATAAGATATTTTTTGTGATTCAGTCAAAGTGCTTGTTTCAGAGATTAATTTATATAAACGGACTAAAGATTCAAAGAACGTGACGTAAAACTCTTTTGTAAGACCGTCAGGACCAGATGATTTATTGGGTTTCATCGTATTTAAGAATTTCCAAATTTTATCTTTAGTTATTGGACCAATGAGGAATCGTTATCCTCAGCGCTTAACTGAGTTAATCCAGTTAAGAATTCTTCAAAAAAATTAGGTTTAATTGGTTCAGTGGTAAAAAGATTTGAATAAAAATTTGTAAAACAGTTTAAAATGTCAACACTTCAGCTATAGGTCACGTTGTTATATTTAACTTCAGTGATTGTTTTCTGAGAACCCTTTTTATTTTCTAATTGAATAAAGAATTGATTCGGTTTTTCATTATTATCTAAAATATTTGCCTTACTCCTAATTACTGATCCGTTATATTTTTCATTTTGTAGTTCTTTAAGGGACATTTGGAGTTCTTGTAGTTGGGAGAGAAAGTCTTCGTGATTAGTTGAATCCTATTCTTGTCTTAAGAGTTGGTAGTTTTTCTTCAATGATTCAATTGCAGTGTGTTTTAATTTTTGAAAATTGTTTGGAATATCGAATGATTTCCTCTTGAAGTTTGAGTTTTATCACATCCCAAAATTCTAGTGTAATGTTTTTATGATATTTTAGTTCTCTTTGAATTAGGTCTGTAATGAGTGTTTTTATTGTGGTATTGGTTAAAAGCGAGTTATTGCATTTCCAGTAACCAGTGACGTAGGATATTGAAGAATTACAAGTTATACTTAAAATTGCTGCACCGTGGTCAGATTGAGTGAAGTTAACGATTGCCGAATTATTGATGAATTTTGCTATGTTTTTTGAAACATAGTCGATCAAGTCTGCTTGCTAACATCAGTAACGAAGTGTCTACTGTGTTTTGATACCATGTATACATTTTGGATGAGGGGTTCAAATTTCGAAAGGTATCAATTCGTTTAAAGTTAGATATAATAGTTTAATGCTTGAATAGACTTATCACTGTAGTTAGTTAGATTACCTATTCTGTCAAGGTTAGAGTTATGAACACAATTGAAGTCTCCTGCAACAATAAGATTGTTCAAATATTTATTGGACAACAAAAAGTAAAAAAATTCACTTTTCTCCGAATCGGGAATGAGGGCATATATATCTAACACACGGTATGGTATATTATTGATTTTAAAGTCAGCACACATTATTCTTCCATCAAAATCAGTTTCATATTTTAAAAAAGTTATGTTATGGTTAAAATTAAGAATAGCGACTCCAGATGAACGACTCGAGCCAA
The DNA here is from genome assembly GCA_030141615.1 of Unio pictorum. Taxonomy (NCBI): domain Eukaryota; kingdom Metazoa; phylum Mollusca; class Bivalvia; order Unionida; family Unionidae; genus Unio; species Unio pictorum. The sequence continues at coordinate 16,534,022 of JARLTB010000029.1, read as the reverse complement.
AACTCTAATTTAGTCTGAATTTTTGAAGTAGGATTTCTATTTTCTACATGTGTTTCTTGTAAAAATAAAAGGTCAATGTGATACGAAGACACCAAGTTTCTAATCTCGTATATTTTTTATCTGTGTTGGTTCAATGACCATTGATGTTTAACGTAAGGATATTAAGTGTACTCATATGTTGTTTGTTGTTGGGGCGATATGTCCAAAATAGGTTAAACATCGTTCACGCATGTGAGATGTGGCGAATCCAGTTAGTGTAAGCTCGAGATGAGTAAAATTCATTTTATACGTTGGGACTATTCGTAACATAGTAAGAGAAGGTAAAATAATGAATTATATTGCATGACAGAAAACAGTAATATTCTACAAATCGTATGAGTGAAAATCATTCACACATGTGAAGCATGACTGCTTGTATAATCCAGTTGTTCGGAGCCAGTCAAACTGAACTCGAAATGAGTAGAATTCGTTGTACAAAATAAATTTTTTGAACAATAACATAGTAATATATGGTGTATAACCCAGGAAAAATGATTGATGAAAAGAGGTAAAATTCTACAAATGTTATTATAACAAAAATGGTGGTGAGTTGCAATAAATAAATTAAATTCGTAAACACAAAGTAACGAAAACAACAAGAGTACAAATGAAAGCAAGAAAAAGGAATATGCAATAAGAAAAAACCGATTATAACCAACGCAGTGGTTAACATTACATAAATGAATTATACGAATTATCAATGAAAAATACAAAAGGATTAGAATAGAAAGAAGGAAAGGGGAAAATGGAAACAGGAAACCATGATTATGAGTTAAACAATAATAAGCAATACATAAATAAAATAAGTGAACAATAAAGAAAAATTGCAAACGGATTACAATAGAAAGAAGGAAAAAAGAATACCTAATAAAACGAAAATGATTGAGTCAAAAAATAGTAAGCAAAACATAAATGAAACATATTTATAATAATACATTCATATACAAATGGTAGGATAGAAAGAAAGAAAAAGAGAACATTGTGAAAGAAAAAGGTAACCAGGTAATTGAATTTAGTAAAGTGTACGTTATTCAAATCAAATATCCATTGTTCGGTCCGGGTCGTCAGTTCTTGTCCATATATCTCCTCCATTATCCTTGGGCGGTCCATGTTGTTGTTATTGAAGCAATAGAATGAAACATTTTAATCCTTTGCAATAAAAGTATCCATACGGTTATCTTGTGTTTCCAATTTCACAGATTTGATTCTTTTGTACTTACGTACCTCCTGCCATGACAAGGTATCAACGTCAAATGACTAAGTTCTTTTCTCTGTATTGACCTCCGTTGTCTGACGTTAGCACTTTGTAAATCCTCGGTAAGAATTAGTATTTCCTCTTCAGACAGTTCAGGGTTTAAAATAGGTACTATAGATGGTTCCGTCTGGGCAGTTTCTGGTACGATTGTAACAATTACTGGATCTACTGGAGTTGAAACATCATTTTCGTTTGGCAACACAACTTGTGGCTCAGCATTTGGTTGTTGTTGTCCTGGTCTTTTCGTGGTCGCCACCGATGCATATGTGGCGGATTTTTCTGGGCAGTCTTTCGGTAAATGGCCTGACTTACGACACTTTAAACAAATTGGGGGGCGTCCTTTGATGGTGATGAGCATACTGCATTGTCCCAAGGATACAATATGGGGAATATGACGGGAGTCAAACTCCGTAGTCTGCAGCTTAACAACGCGGTTTCCATTCATTGTCAGCGTATCTCTATCTAGAATTGTTCTATCTCTTGTGATGTCAATGACTTTTTCAAAAGGACTTAGCACTTCTCTGATGATATCGTCATTAAAATAAAGTGGTAGCCAGTGTACCCTCAGATCTATATTCATCTTCGCTAAATATTTAATCCCTTCTGCATTTATATTGGCAGCAAGCTCTCTTTCGGATAAAACAGCATTCCATGCGGAGTTTTCCCCTTCTCGATACATTCCCTCGATATCCTTCAAGATTCCCGCCATGTTCAATCTACGCAAGGCTTCGTCACGTGATATTCGTCCTTCTATTTTAAGAGTGCGATGGTAAATATCACAATCCAAAAATGGAGCCAAGTCAATGTCAAATTTACGAAACATTGTAACGAAACACAATTGTGAAACACACAAATTAAACTGATACAACAGTGATTGCTTCTTTTTTTCTGGGGAAACCGCCTAGCTGATCACGGTAATCCCTGGTCCAGGTAAGTATGATTACTTCACGTTTACTGACGTTCATAACTTTACATTTGTGTCTGGGGTAGGAAGTATCCCTGTAAGTAAAGGGACAAACTTAAAATGATACAGGGCCATAGTACTGCATATGTCTTAGTATTCAACCCGCTCCGGTGGCCTAGTGGTTCGAGCGTCTGCCCCGGAAGCTGGAGGTCGTCGGTTCGATTCCCGGTAGAGTCATACCAAAGACTTACAAAAATGGTACTAACAGCTGCCTCGCTTGATGCTCAGCATAAAGAGGTTATAGTGTTAGGACTGGTCGCCCTGGTGTCAGGATATGACTGGGTGAGACATCATGCTACATGTCTGCGGCATGATGTCTCAGTGCTAGACATCACTATAAACTGCCTCACTGCAGACATCGTAGCGATTTGACTGAAACTTTTTTAAAGCTACATTAAAAATCCTAATCAAACAAACAAAATATACTTAAAATTGCTGCATCGTGGTCAGATTGAGTGAAGTTAACGATTGTCGAATTAATTATGAATTTTGCTATGTTTTTTGAAACACATAGTCGATCAAGTCTGCATGCTAACAGTGGTAACGAAGTGTCTACTGTGTTTCGATGCCATGTATACATTTTGGATGAGGGGTTCAGGTTTTGAAAGGTGTCAATTAGTTTAAAGTTAGATATAAGAAATTTTAATGCTTGGATAGACTTATCACTGTAGTTAGATTACTTATTCTGTCAAGGTTAGAGTTAAGCACACAATTGAAGTCTCCTGCAACAATAAGATTGTGTTGTCCAATTAAATATTTGAACAAAGTAAAAAATTCACTTTTCTCTGAATCAGGAATGGTGGCATATATATTTAAAACACGGCATGGTATAATATTGATTTTAAAGTCAGCACACATTATTCTTCCATCAAAATCAGTTTCATATTTTAAAAAAGTTATGTTATGGTTAAAATTAAGATATATATATATACAAGCATATATGCACACTCACTACCCATACAGACATTTAAAAACTTGTATACACACAAATGTACATAGTGATAGAGCACAAAGCTTTTACACAAAAATGTTATACACATTTAGTTTGCGAAACATATAATAAATGTATACGAATATAAAATTATTGAAATTTATAATTAATTTGAAAAATTAGAGGCATTGTATTAATGGAACTGCAAAGTATATTCAAAATTATATCGACACAAGACTGTTAGACCGGTGAAGTGCAGTAAAAGCTCGAGCAATAAAAGTTAGCACGTGCAGCTTGAGGTATTCATAACGTGTAGACCGGTAGACGTGGATTAAAACATGGTGGCAAAAGAGCTGTTTACTGTGTGCTAAGGAGAGATTCAAGGATATATAATTGGATTTATCTAACCGAAAGGTAATGTAGCATTATTCTAAACTTTTGTCTTTTTGGGGGCACCAGACAGATGCCCCCTCCCCCTATTGAAAAAAACTAGTAAGAGTTTTATGTGTGTGTGTGTGTTCCCCCGATATGTAGTTTTTGTGTTTTTTATGAAATTCCATTTAATTTTAACCTATCCTTAATTTTTTCCCATCGGGATTATATGATAATAGGAGGATATTTTTGTCCTTCGTGTTTTTATGACATTTACACCCGAACCCATAGGTCCATCATGGTTGTCTGTCTTTAACTCTCAAAGTTAACCCTGGCTAGGGGTTTCTTGTATCCTGTGTATGCTATTTGTGTTGTGCTATTTGTATGTTGCTATATGTATTCATATGAATACTGTATATTTTTGTAAGGATAGCCATTCTTATCAAATTTCACAGGTTTTTTAAACATATAAATACCTCTAAACGGTATTTATTTCAATATGTAATTTTTTTTAAATTAATTGATATATTTATTAAACAATTTTGAATTTTGTACAAAACATGGTGTCTTAGTTTTAATTAAAATTGTTCCTAACTTTGGTACTTAGAATTTCTATTGCTATTACATATAATAACATAGATAGTGGGCAACCTTGCCTCACTGATCTTTGAATTTCAAATTTTTCCGTTTTTGCTCCATTTACCTGTACAATCGAGTTTATATCATTATACAGGATTTTGGTCCAATTTTGGAAAATCTCTCCAAATCGAAATTTTTCTAGTGTCTTATATAGGTAGTTTTGCTCAAGTCTATCAAAGGCTTTTTCCTGGTCAATTAGTACCATAGCACTAGTAGCACCAGTGATATTTATATGATCTATTATAGTTTTAATGTTTAGAATGTTGTTTTGTAGGTCTCTTCCTTTTGGCCCACTTGTTTGGTTTATATTTATAATTGAGTCAAGACACTTTTTGACCCTTTCCGCTAATATTTTACTAATAATTTTATAGTCAACATTAAGGAGTGAGATGGGTCTCCAATTCTTAATTTCATCCCTATTTCCCTTTCCCTTATATATTAATGTTATCATACCCTCCCTCATTGTGTTAGACATTTTTCTATTTCTAAGTGCAATATTATTATATAACCATTCTAAAACTGGCGACAACTCCCTGCAGAATTTTTGATAGAATTCCGCTGAAAGTCCATCTCTCCCTGGTGATTTATTTTTGGATAATTTCCCTATTGTCTCTATTATTTCGTCTTGTGAGATAAATTCCTCACATTTGTTTCTATGTTCTGAGGTAATTTTCTCACAATTTGTATCTCGTAAGTATGTTTCTATATCTTCGTCTGCTATTCTCTATGAAGTATATAGGTCCTTATAGTAATTCCGTATGTAATCTAATATTTTAGTTTTGTCTTCCAGTATTTCCCTTCCCGTATTTAAAATTTCTGGTGTTCTTTCCCCCTTCTTCTTAATTCCTCCCTTTTATATAACCCCTATGCAGTTTCATATAGTTCTGTAAAAATACCTGCTTTTATTTCCCTCCCTTTATAATAGTCTTTTTTAATTTTGCTAATCTTAACACTAATGTTTCTTTTGTGTTCTGTGTTGTTGTTGTATTTATTAAATTTTCTATAGCTTCTATTTCTAATTTAAATTTCCTAACCCTTAATTTTGAATGATATATTGCTATATTTTTAAATTTAACTTTTAATTTATCCCATTCTTCTATTATACCTTTATTACCTTTATTTTTAAAATCTGCTATTTCCCTTTTAATTTCTTCCATAAATTCCTCATTATTTAATATTTTGTTATTTAACTTCCATGATCCCCTTCCCCATTTAGTTCTTTTTTTAATTCCTACTTCTAAATAAATTAGTTTATGGTCCGAAATTATATAATCTGATATACCTGATTTTATATATGTATTTGTTCCAAAAGATGTGCCCCAAAATTTATCTAATCTACTTGCTCCATCTGCATTGTACAAGTGTATTCCACCCTTGGTAAATTTAAATGTCTATCAAATTTAGTGATTCCATTGTTAATTCCATTATGTCTATAATGTGCAAGTCGTCGTGCTTCAGTTTGCCCGTTCTGTCTATATCGTCCCCTACCCAATTAAAATCCCCTCCTATTATCAAATTTTCCCCTGTATAGTTTTCTAAGTACTCCATAAGTTGTGTTGCAAAGGCTCTTTTCAAATTTGTTTTGGCTGGCATATATATATTTAAAAAATGATTATTCCCTATTTTTAAATGAACGAGTCTTCCCCTAAAAAAATCCCCTTCCTCTATTCTTTCCCATTTAACTCCTACTTTATTTTTAATCGTAATTGCTATCCCTCCTCCTTTATCCCTCCCTGCATAGTTGTTTTTAATTATTATGCAATCCAGCTGCCTTTCAAGTTGTTCTTTGATTTCGTCCGTTAGTCCATTATGGGTTGTATAAACAGTAGGTCAAAGTCCCCTATTTGTATTAACTTCGTTACTTTTTCTTGATTTAATCCATTCACATTTAACGATAACAAACGGAAGTATTGTTCTTCCATTTTTGGTTTTTCTCCCAGGTGGCCGCTTATTTTAGTAGTTATTAGTTATTGGCTATTGTTCATAATTAAGTACCTATATCTTCCCCTGTTTCAGGGGATCCCGGGTCATCCTTTTCTGATTGAGTGTCACTTGTTGGGATGTCAAAGTCACTGGTGACTTGTGAGGTGTAAAGTGTTTCATTGAATTTATCTTGTTTCCTGTGTTGTTGTAAATGTTTCATTTTCTAGGGTTGTTTCAATTGTGTCCATTTTGCTGTCCGTTTCATTTTCTTGTGTTTCTACTGTGGATAGGTTAACTTTTCCCACCATTCTTTTCCCTTTCCCTTTTCCTTTCATTTCCTCTTTTACTGGTTCCTGTTTTGATGATTCTATTACTATGTCTAGTTCATCCGAAGAGGAAGATAAACTAGCTACCTTCCTCTTCTTGGTGATACTGGTTTTTCTTATGGGCATAGATGTTCCCACTGGTACTATTTCCTCCATTGCAGGTAATGTCAGTATTTCTTCATGTTGCAGATTAGCAAAGGGATTAAAGTCTCCTGCAACAATAAGATTATGTTGTCCAATTAAATATTTGAACAAAGAAAAAATTCACTTTTTCCGAATCGGGAATGGGGGCATATATATTTAAAACACGGTATGGTATATTATTGATTTTAAAGTCCGCACAAATTACTCTTCCATCCAAATTAGCTTCATATTTTAAAAAAGTTATGTTATGGTTAAAATTAAGAATAGCGACTCTAGATGAACGACTCTAGCCAAAACTCCATATTGCATGGCAACATTGCAATTTAGTTTGAATTTTTGAAGTAAGGGTTCTTTTTTCTACATGTGTTTCTTGTAAAAATAACAGGTCAATATGGTTTTTTGTTTTTCATAAAATCTTTATTCAATATTTACATATTAAAATATACATGTGATTGTTAATTCTCCCATCAGCACCCATACCCGTCACTCATACACGCATTTTCACCACATATATATATATGCACACTCACTACCCATACAGACATTTTAAAAACACTTATATTCACACAAATGAACATAGTAGTAGAATACAAAAATGTTATATATATTTAGTTTGCAAATCATATAGTAAATATATACGAATAGGAAATTATTGAAATTATTAATTAATTGTAATGCAAGAATATATATGCGCACTCACTACCCATACAGACATTTAAAAACACTTATATTCACACAAATGTACATAGTACTAGAGTACAAAAATGATATACACATTTTGTTTGCAATACATATATAATAAATGTATACGAATAGAAAAATTATTGAAATTATTAATTATTTAATTATAATATTGAAGGCTACAAATTATATTCAAATTTATATTGACACCGGATTATTAGAGGGTAAAAGAGCAGTAAATGCTCGAGCAATAAAGGAGAGAAAGTTAGCACGTGCAGCTTAACATGAAGACCGGTAGACGTGGATTAAAAATGGCGACAAAAGAGCTGTTTACTATACGGAGAGATACAATGATTATGTATAACTGGATTTATCAGAAAGAAAGGTAATGTAACATTATTCTAAGCTTATATCGATTACTAATTCAAAATTAAAAAGAGAACAAAATAATCCGGCTAAACACCATTTATCTATAAAATGAACTATATTAAGTCTGGAAAAGTCAGTTCTGATTCTATATTTTAAACGGGATAGGAAGAAGGATAACAAGGTGTTACTGGTTACCACTTCTTTATAAAAATATGCTTGTATACGTTTAATCCATATAGCATATTTATATTCAGCACATAATAAAAAGCACAAGTCCTCGAATTCAGGTTCCGAGAACGAGGCCCCATTCGGGATAAGACCGAATTTAAGGAAAGTATAAAAGGTATTGAAAGAGTTTCTTGAGAGTTTTTTCAACCATTTAATAATCAAATGCTGTAAAGGAAGTATTAATTTACATTCAAAAAATAAATGATCAATGGTTTCTATCCCTCCGCAACAACTGCATAACTTAGATCTAGAAATTTTCTTTAAGAACATGTTATAGTTAACTGGTAAAATATCATGTATGGTTTTAAAACACACATCTCGAGTGATGGGGTCTAAAAATTTATTGTGTAAGTTTTTCCATATATTGTCAAAATTTAAATCATATAATTTGGTTATTTTGGGTTTGAGGATATAATTTCGTAGTTGCCGTTTGTAAAAAGTGTTTGTAGGAACTTGACCGAAATCGAGATCAGGGTTATTTTCATGAAAAGTTTTAAAAATGGTTATGCAGTTTTTATAAAATTCAGGTACATGAAGCGTATGAGTAAATTTATTAAGGCCTAAATTGGGGTTGAAAAATCTTAATTGTAAACCTATCCAATATCTTGCAAAATCTTTCCACTTGGCTGAATATTCATCATCGAGCAGTTTTTGTATATGTTGTATACGTATTGATTGTATTTTACATTTCAAATGGATAATATTCAAACCCCCATCACAAAGGGGATTGATACTTACTGCCCTAGCAAGGGGTTCAAATTTTGAACTCCACAAAAACGTGAAAATACTTCTATTGATTAAAATTTCGTAATGTTTAGGTAGGTCAGTCACGGTTGCAGTATACCAAATTTTGCTGTAAGCTAAAAGATTTATAATGTGGGACTTAGAGATGAGAGATAAATTTCTACGTTTCCATAGTAATAGTTTATTCGTAAGTTTATTAACATTTTTGTTCCAGTGATAATCATAATTTAAATTGTTGCCGAAATGAAAACCTACAATTTTTGCCTTGTCAATCCAAGAAATGACAAAAGGGTGATCACTGCGGTTATGCCATTTTCCCATGACCACACCGTTTGATTTACTGTAATTTACCTTAGCACCAGAAGTACGATCGTACATGCGAGACCAAAATAAATACCGTTCGATCGATTTGTCCGTGCAACAGAAACCTGTACTATCATCCGCGTAAAGGGAGATCTTACAGGCCTTTGTTGCACCTGGCACTTTAATACCTATAATTTCTGGGTCATTTCGAATTTTGATTGCGAAAGGTTCGTACACTATTACATATAAAAGAGGGGAAAGACTGCAACCCTGACGGACTACTCTTGAGATTAAAAAGGGGGCCGATATAAAATTATTGACTATAACTGATGAATTAATATCAGTATAGAAAATTGAGATCCATTTAATAAAGTCTGGATGAAAACCAAAAGACTCCAAAGTTTTTAACATGAATTTATAGTTTACCCTATCAAATGCTTTTTCTTGATCTAAGGATATAAATGCGCATGATAATTGCTTTTGTTCTATAAAGTCACATATTTCTTATAAGGTGACCATTGTCAAAAATAGATCGACCTTTAACTCCACATGTTTGATCCATGTGTATTATTTTGGACATTACATTTCCAAGTCTATTAGTAATACTTTTTGATAAAATTTTGTAATCCAAATTTAATATGGAGATAGGTCTCCAATTTTTCATATTGTTTGAATTTTGAGGATCCTTACATAATAAAGTAATATAGGATAATTTTTTGTGAATCGGACATAGTGTTCGATTCAAAGATCAAATTATATAAGCGGACTAATGTGCCGCCTAATAATTCGAAAAACGTGACGTAAAATTCTTTTGTGAGACCGTCAGGTCCCGGTGATTTATTAGATTTCATCATATTTAAAGATTTCCAAATTTCTGTTTTAGTAATAGGTTTGATAAGAGATTAATTATCCTCAGCATTTAACTGAGGCAATCCAGTTAAAAATTCTTTAAATAATTCTTCCTCAATATCTTCAGATGTAAACAAATTTGAATAAAACTTTTCAAAACATTTTAAAATATCACCACTAGAATTATAGGTCACGTTATTATATTCGATTTCATTAATGGTTTTCTTAGAACCCTTTTTATTTTCTAATTGGAAAAAGAATTGGCTCGGTTTTTCATTATTGTCTAGAATTTTAGCTTTACTTCTAATTACTGATCCTATATACTTTTCGTTTTGCAATTCTTTAATAGCCATCCGGAGTTCTTGTAGTTGTAAGAAAAGTTCTTCTTTTTTATTTGAATCAAATTGTTGTCTTATATATTGGTATTTGTTTCTCAACGATTTAATTTCAAAGTTTTTCGCTTTTGAGAAATCCTTAGAATATCGAATAATTTCTTCTTTAAATTTGAGTTTTAGCTCGTCCCAATATTCTAAAGAGAGATTATGATGTTTCAGTTCTCTCTGTATTAAAACCGTAATAAGTGTTTTTAAATTGGTGTGGTTTAAAAGCGAGTTGTTACATTTCCAGTAACCAGCACCATAAGATATTAATGAGTTGGAAGTTATACTTAAAATTGCCGCATCATGATCAGATTGAGTAAAGTTTACAATTGTCAAATTAAGAATGAAATCTGCTATGTTTTTAGAAACATATATTCTGTCTAATCTACTTGCTAAAAATGGTACTGAGGGGTCTAGTGTGATTCTATGCCATGTATAGCTTTTCGATAAGGGGTTCAGTTTACGAGAAGTATCAATTAATTTAAAGTTGGATATAAGAGACCTTAAAGCATGGATGGACTTATCGCTATAATTTGTTAAGTTGCCTATCCGATCAAGGTTGGAATTAAGAACACAGTTGAAATCACCTGCAAAAATGAGGTTATGTTGGCCAGTTAAAAAAGTGAATAGCGAATTAAAAAATTCGCATTTTTCTGAATCAGGAATAGGGCCATATATATTTAAAGCACGATATATTATATTATTGTGCTGAAAGTCAGCGCAAATTATTCTTCCATCATGGTCAGTTTCAAATTTAAGGACAGTTATATTAGGATTAAAATTAAAAATAGCGACACCGGATGAACGACTCGAGCCAAAACAACATATTGCATTACAACATTGCAATTTATTTTGAATTTTTGTAGAAAGGGTTCTGTTTTCTACATGAGTTTCATGTAGAAAGACAAGGTCAATATGATAGGAAGATACCAAGTTTCTAATTTCATATAGTTTTTGATCTGTATTAGCTCGAAGGCCATTACATTTAATGTAAGGATATTAATTTTGCTCATTTGTTTGTTATTAAAGTGGCATGTCCAAAATGAGTTAAACATCGTTCATACATGTAAGACTGACTACTGCGTATTTAGGTGTACGAAGCGAGTCAGTCCGAGCTCGAGATGAGTAGAATTCAATGTATATGTAGAATCTATGCATAACCAAAACTGTCTTATTGAATAACAAGAAAATAGGGGAGGGTGTATAATTAAGGGATAAAATATGTGATGAATGAAAAGAAAGTAAAATTCTATAAGTGTTACATGAGTTATGAAATGAAGAGAGATAATAATAAACAAAAGGAAAAACGGAATACTTAATAAAACAAAGACTATTATGAGTCCGACAATAGTAAGCAAAACCTAAATTAATCATATTTATAATAATACATTTGTATACAAATGGTAGGATAGAAAGAAAGAACAAAAGAACATTATGAAAGAACAAGGTAACCAGGTTATTCCCTGCAGTAATTTGTCCGTTATTCAAATCAAAAGTCCATTGTTAGGTCCTGGTTGTCAATTTTTGTCCATATATCTCCTCCATTATCCTTGGGCGGTCCATTTGTTGTTTGTGAAAGTACTAGAATAAACACATTAATCCTTTGTACTAGAAGTATCCATGTTGTTGTCTTCTGTTTCTTTTTTTTCCGATTTGCCAGTTTTGATCCGTTTGTTCCTGTGTACCGTCTGCCATGACAGGGTCTCGACGTCGAACAGCTCCGACCTTTTCTCTGTACTGACATCATTTGTACTTGGTGAATCCTCAGTAAGGGATATTGTTTCATCATCTTCAGCCAGCTCAGAGTTTGAAATAGGTGTTGTAGGTCGCTTATTCTGGGCGGGTTCTGATACAATTGTATCACTTACTGGGCCTACTGAATTTGAAACTTCATTTTCTCTTGATGTCTCTGCTTGCGGTTCGGTATCGGGTTGTTGTTGTTGTTGTTGTTGTTGTTGTTGTTGTTGTGTTGGTCCGTTCTTAGTGGCCACCGAAGCATAGGTAGCGGACTTTTCCGGGCAGTCTTTCCTCAAGTGGCCTGACTGCCGACACTTTAAGCAGATTGGGGGGCGTCCCTTCATAGTTATAAGCATGCCGCATTGTCCCAAGGATACAATATGGGGAATGTGGCGGGCGTCAAAATCCGTAGTTTGTAGCTTAACTACACGTGTTCCATTCATTGTTAGTGTGTCTCTGTCTAGAATGGTCTTATCTCTAGTGATGTCAATCACTTTTCCATAGGGGCTTAAAACTTCTCTAATGATATCATCATTGAAATAGAGTGGTAACCAATGTACCCTCAGATCTATGATCATTTTTGCCAAATACTTGATCCCTTCACAATTCACGTTGGCAGCCAGCTCTTTTTTGGACAAAACGGCATTCCATGGAGAATTTTCTCCCTCTCTGTACATTCCCACTATATCTTTGGTCAAAATTCCCGCCGTGTTTAGTCTACGCAGTGCTTCTTCCCGAGATATCCGCCCTTCTATTTTAAGCGTACGGTGATACAGGTCGCAATCCATGAATGAAGCCAGATTGATATCTACTCTTCGGAACATTCTAACGAATGGAAATGAAAATTGTGAAAAAAACAAATTTAACACAATAATCGCTTCTATCTCTCGCTTTTTTTTCCCACAGGAAATCTTTTTTTTATTTTTCATAAAATTTTTATTCAGTATTTACATATTAAAATATACAAATGATTGTCAACTCCCCCACCAGCACCCGTCACTCTTACACACATTTGCAGCAAAAATATATACGCACACTCACTACCCATACAGACATTTAAAAACTTATATTCGCACAAATGATTGTCGACTCCCTCACCAGCACCCGTCAATCATACACAGTTTCCCCTCACTACTCATACATATATTTAAAAACACTTATATTCACACAAATGAAACATGATAGTAGAATATAAGGATGTTATATATATTTAGTTTGCATATCATATAATAACTATATATGAATAGGAAAATATTGAAATTATTAATTAATTATAATGCAAGAATATAAATGCACACTCACTACCACTTACATTCACACAGATGTACATAGTATTAGAGTACAAAAATAATATATATACTCATTTTGTTAGCAAAAACATGTAATAAATGTATACAAATAGAAAAATTATTGAAATTATTGTTTTTAATTATAATATTGAAAGGTACAAGTTATATTCAAATTTATATTTACATAGGACTATTATACAGTAACAGAGCAGTGAAAGCACGAGCAACAAAATAGAGAAAGTTAGCACGTGCAGCCCGTGAAGTCTGGCAGACGTGGATTAAAAATGGCGATAAAGGAGCTGTTTACTATACGAGGAGATTCAAGGATTATGTATAACTGGAAAAAGGAAAAGGTAATGTAATATTATTCTAAGCTTATATCAATTACTAGTTCAAAGTTAAAAAGAGAACAAAATAATCCGGCTAAACACCATTTATCTATAAAATGGACTATATTAAGTCTAGAAAAGTCAGTTCTGATTCTACATTTTAAACGGGATAGGAAGAAGGATAACAAGGTGTTACTGGTTACCACTTCTTTATAAAAATATGCTTGTATACGTTTAATCCATATAGCATATTTATATTCAGCACATAATAAAAGGCACAAGTCCTCGAATTCAGGTTCCGAGAACGAGGCCCCATTCGGGATAAGACCGAATTTAAGGAAAGTGTAAAAGGTATTGAAAGAGTTTCTTGAGAGTTTTTTCAACCATTTAATAATCAAATGCTGTAAAGGAAGTATTAATTTACACTCAAAAAATAAATGATCAATGGTTTCTATCCCCCCGCAAAAACTGCATAACTTTGATGTAGAAATTTTCTTTAAGAACATGTTGTAATTTACTGGTAAAATATCATGTATGGTTTTAAAACATACATCACGAGTGATGGGGTCTAAAAATTTATTGTGCAAGTTTTTCCATATATTGTCAAAATTTAAATCATATAATTTAGTTATTTTGGGTTTAAGGGTATAATTTCGTAATTGTCGTTGGTAAAAAATGTTTGTAGGAACTTTGCCAAAACAGAGATCAGGATTATTTTCATGAAAAGTTTTAAAAATGGTTATGCAGTTTTTATAAAATTCAGGTACATGAAACGTATGAGTAAATTTATTAAGGCCTAAATTGGGGTTAAAAAATCGTAATTGTAAACCTATCCAATACCTTGCAAAATCTTTCCACTTGGCTGAATATTCATCATCGAGCAGTTTTTGTATATGTTGTATACGTATTGATTGTATTTTACATTTCAGATGTATAATATTCAAACCCCCATCACAAAGGGGATTGACACTTACTGCTCTAGCAAGGGGTTCAAATTTGGAATTCCACAAAAAAGTGAAAATACTTCTATTTATTAAACTTTCGTAATGTTTAGGTAGGTCAGTCACGGTTGCAGTATACCAAATTTTGCAGTACGCTAAAAGATTTATAATGTGGGACTTAGAGATGAGAGATAGATTTCTTCGTTTCCATAGTAATAGTGTAATTGTAAGTTTATTAACATTTTTGTTCCAGTGATCATCATTACTTAAATTGTTGCCGAAATGAAAACCTACAATTTTTGCCTTATCAATCCAAGAAATGCCAAAGGTGTGATCACTGCGGTTATGCCATTTTCCCATGAACATACCGTTTGATTTACTGTAATTTACCTTAGCACCAGAAGTACGATCGTACATGCGAGACCAAAATAAATACCGTTCGATCGACTTGTCCGTGCAACAGAAGCCTGTACTATCATCCGCGTAAAGGGAGATCTTACAGGCCTCTGTTGCACCTGGCACCTTAATACCTATAATTTCTGGGTCGTTTCGAATTTTGATTGCGAAAGGTTCATACACTATTACATATAAAAGGGGGGAAAGACTGCAACCCTGACGGACTCCTCTTGAGATTAAAAAGGGGGCCGAGATAAAATTATTGACTATTACTGATGAACAAATATCAGTATAAAAAATTTTGATCCATTTAATAAAGTCCGGATGAAAACCAAAAGACTCCAAAGTTTTTAACATAAATTTATAGTTTACCCTATCGAATGCTTTTTCTTGATCTAGGGATATAAACGCACATGATAATTGTTTTTGTTCTATATAGTCACATATGTTTCTTATAAAGTGACCGTTGTCAAAAATAGATCGACCTTTAACTCCACATGTTTGATCCATGTGTATTATTTTGGACAAGACATTTCCAAGTCTATTAGTAATAATCTTTGATAAAATTTTGTAGTCCAAATTTAATATGGAGATAGGTCTCCAATTTTTCATATTATTTGAATTTTGGGGATCCTTACATAATAATGTAATATAAGATAATTTTTGTGAATCGGACATAGTGTTCGATTCGAAGATCAAATTATATAGGCGGACTAATGTGTCACCTAAAATTTCAAAAAACGTGACGTAAAATTCTTTTGTGAGACCATCAGGTCCCGGTGATTTATTAGCTTTCATCATATTTAAGGCTTTCAAAATTTCTGTTTTAGTGATAGGTTGTATATGGGTATGATTGTCCTCAGCGTTTAACTGAGGCAAACCAGTTAAAAATTCTTTAAATAAATCTTCTTCAATGGATTCCGACGTAAATAGATTTGAATAAAATTTTTCAAAACATTTTAAAATATCACCACTAGAATTATAGGTCACGTTATTATATTCAATTTCATTAATAGTTTTCTTAGAACCCTTTTTATTTTCTAATTGGAAAAAGAATTGGCTCGGTTTTTCATTGTTGTCTAAAATTTTAGCCTTACTTCTAACAACTGATCCTATATACTTTTCGTTTTGCAATTCTTTAATAGCCATCCTAAGTTCTTGTAGTTGTAAGAAAAGTTATTCTTTATTAGTTAAATCAAATTGTTGTTTTATATATTGGTATTTATTTCTCAAAGATTTAATTTCAAAGTTTTTCGCTTTTGAGAAATCCTTAGAATATCGAATCATTTCTTCTTTAATTTTTAGTTTTAGCTCGTCCCAATATTCTAAAGAGAGATTATGATGTTTCAGTTCTCTCTGTAGTAAAACCGTAATAAGAGTTTTTAAATTGGCGTGGTTTAAAAGCGAGTTGTTGCATTTCCAGTAACCAGCACCATAAGATATTAATGAGTTTGAAGTTATACTTAAAATTGCCGCATCATGATCAGATTGAGTAAAGTTTACAATTGTCGAATTAAGAATGAAATCTGCTATGTTTTTAGAAACATATATTCTGTCTAATCTACTTGCTAAAGGTGGTACTGAGGGGTCTAGTGAGTTTCTATGCCATGTATAACTTTTCGATAAAGGGTTCAGTTTACGAAAAGTATCAGTTAATTTAAAGTTGGATATAAGAGACCTTAAAGCATAGATGGACTTATCGCTATAATTTTGTTAAGTTGCCTATCCGATCAAGGTTGGAATTAACAACACAGTTGAAATCACCTGCAAAAATGAGGTTATGTTGGCCAGTTAAAAAAGGAAATAACGAATTAAAAAATTAGCATTTTTCTGAGTCAGGAATAGGGCCATATATATTTAAAACACGATATATTATATTATTGTGCTGAAAGTCAGCACATATTATTCTACCATCATAATCAGTTTCATATTTAAAGACAGTTGTATTAGGATTTAAATTAAAAATAGCGACACCTGATGAACGACTCGAGCCAAAACTCCATATTGCATTACAACATTGCAATTTATTTTGAACTTTTGTAGAAAGGGTTCTATTTTCTACATGAGTTTCTTGTAGAAAAACAAGGTCAATATGATAAGAAGATACCAAGTTTCTAATTTCGTATAGTTTTTTATCTGTATTTTTTTTTGGGGAGGGGGCACCAGACAGATGCCCCCTCCCCCTATTGAAAAAACTAGAAAGGTTTCATGTAGGTGTGTGTTCCCCCCGATATGTAGTTATGTGTTTTTTAGAAATTTCATTTAAATTATCCTAACCTTAATTTTTCCCATCGGGATTATATGGTAATAGGAGGATATTTTCCCTTAGTGTTTTTCTATGACAGTTTCACCCGAACCACAAGGTCCATCATGGGTCTCTGTCTTATTCCATAAAGTTAACCCTGGCTAGCGGTCTCCTAAATCCTGTGTCTGCTATTTGTGTTGTGCTGTATGTATGATGCTATATTCATATGAATATTATATATTTGTTAGGATAGCCATTCTTGTCAAATGTCCCAGTTTTTCTAACCATATAAATACCTTTAAAAACGGTATTTATTTCAATACATACTTTATTTCCATTAAAATCATATATGTTCAAAAATTTTGAATTTAGTACAAAACATGGTGTCTTAAAAATAAAACACCCTATTGTTTTACTGTTTGTTCTATGATGTTCCATGTTTGTAATTTCCTTATTTATATACTAGATTACTTGAATCGAAATGGGATTCGTGCAATTTTTTTTATTATTTTTCGCACTTCACCCTTTTCGATCCATTTGTAATCTTTATTTATTTATAATTAAGTCCTTATTCCATTCCAAAATTGTTTATATTCCCTTAAAACGGGCTTTCTGTGTAGATTCATGATCTCCACAGAGTAAATACATATACCAACCAGTGATTTCTATATGATAGCATGCTTCCCTTAAGAAAAACAAACTTAACCATATAATCTATCTAGTCCATGTTTTGTTGTAATGTAAATGTCTCTAGGTGAGCTTTGTTCCCAACTCTTGCACGGGCCTGTCCACTTCGCGTAGCGCCATGTGATATAGCCCCATGCTCTCATTGCTTGTACTTTTCTCACCTGAGTTCCCTGTTCCCTCCTTATCTAAAATTTTCCCCATAAGTTCTTATCGGTCCACATGCTATCATAGTCTTAATAATGAAATCTCTTATTTGCTGTAAAATATCACTTGACAAATTTCCATCTAAATATAATAGTTTTGCTTCATATAACTGATTTACCGTAATATTTGTGATAATTGTATTCCTATCAGATTGAGTTTTTGAACATTCTCTAATAACATGCTTTTTTGTAAATAAAATTTTTTTGCATAGTGGACATTTTGGCGACACTTCGATCATATGCCGTCGCACTGCTGTTTCCCCTGTTAACCAAGCATCATGCATGTATTTGAACAGGGTACTCCTTTTCCTGATAGATTTAAGTTTGGTCCAGTTCCCCCATGCCCTATTCCATTGAATATTTATGTTGTTTTGTTCTATCCTATTTTTTTCCTTATTTATTGTTTCTTTTGTTAGCCATTTGTATGTGCAGTTTGTTTCAGTGTCCCAGAATTCCTTAGCATCCCTATATTTGAATAATAAATCTTTTATATACCTTAATTTCATTGGCACTTCTACAGTTTTAGTTAATTTATTGTTCCTACATATGTCGTTTCTCTGCTTCATAGAGAAACCAAAGTAATATATATATAGAGCCCTTGCCAAGCTATTTTAGGCTCTTCTTTAATCTCTTTAAATCTGTTCAAAATGTTGGTGTGTTTAATGAGGATTGGGTGAGGGAGACCTAAACCTCCTCTCACCCCTTCCTTATATAAAGTATTTTTGTTTGTATAGTGTACTTTATATCCCCATAAGTATTTAAAAATCTCGTTATCTATCTCTTTTAGTGTAGTATCTTTAATGTCTATTGTTTTTAATTTATAATTAAGGTGCACATACATATAGTTTTTTGCTATTTGTGCTCGTTCCAATAAGCATATTGGCAAAGGTGCCCAGGTTGCCACATTGTTCGTAATTTTGTCTTTAATTTCTTTCAGGTTTTTTTCCATTTCGTTTTTTCCAAAATTTATTCCTAATGTTTTGATATTATCTTTAATCAAAGGAGTGGGTAGACCATGTTTCTTACCCCTCCAGTTTCCTATAAGTAAAATTTCAGTCTTTTCAGGATTTATCTTTGAACCTGAGACTTTTCCAAATCTTTCAAATTCCTTTATAAGTTCATTATAGGATTTTCCATCTTGGATAAAGTTTGTGCAATCATCAGCATGTTGTAACATCTTAACTTCTTCTCGAATGTTTGGAACTTTGATCCCTACAATGTTTGGGTAATTCCTAACTTTGGTACTTAGAATTTCTATTGCTATTACATATAATAACATAGATAGTGGGCATCCTTGCCTCACTGATCTTTGAATTTCAAATTTTCCCGTTTTTGCTCCGTTAACCTGTACAATCGAGTTTATATCATTGTACAGGATTTTGGTCCAATTTTGGAAATTTTCTCCAAAACCAAATTTTTCTAGTGTCTTAATTATATAGTTTTGTTTAAGTCTATCAAAGGCTTTCTCTTGATCAATTAGTACCATAGCACTAGTAGTACCATTTGTATTTATATGATCTATGATAGTTCTAATGTTTAAAATGTTATTCTGTATGTTTCTCCCTTTCGGCCCACTAGTTTGATTTATATTTATAATTGGGTCAAGACACTTTTTTACCCTTTCCGTTAAAATTTTGCTAATAATTTTATAATCAACGTTGAGGAGTGAGATGGGTCTCCAATTTTTAATTTCTTCCCTATTCCCTTTCCCATTATATATTATTGTTATCATACCCTCCCTCATTGTGTTTGACATTTTGCTATTCCTAAGTGCAATATTGTTATATAACCATTCTAGAATTGGCGACAATTCCTTACAAATTTTTTTATAGAATTCTGCAGAAAGTCCATCTCTCCCTGGTGATTTGTTTTTACCTAATTTCCCTATTGTCTCAACTATCTCGTCTTGTGATATAAATTCCTCACATTTGTCTCTATGTTCTGAGGTAATTTTTTCACAATTTGTCTCTCGTAAGTATGTTTCTATATCTTCGTCCGCTATTCTCTGTGAAGTATATAGGTCCTGATAGTAATTTCGTATATATTCTAATATTCGAGTTTTGTCTTCTAGTATTTCCATTCCCGTATTTAATTTCTCTAATGTTTTCCCTCCCCCTCTTCTTAATTCCTCCCTTTTATAAAGACCCTCTGCATTTTCATATAGTTCTGTAAATAACCCAGCATTTATTCCCCTCCCTTTATAAAAATCTTTCTTTAATTTCCCTAATCTTAATACTAGTGTTTCTTTTGTGCCCTGTATTGTTGTTGTGTTTATTTAATTTTCAAAAGCTTCTACTTCTAATTTAAATTTCCTAATCCTTAATTTTGAGTGTTTAAGAGCTATTTTTTTAAATTTAACTTTTAAATTATCCCATTCTTCTATGATATTTATGTTCCCTATATTTTTAAAATCTTCTATTTCCCTATTAATTTCGTCTATAAATTCTTTTGTATTTAATATTTGAGTATTTAACTTCCATGATCCCCGACCCCATTTAGTTCTTTTGTTTATCCCTACTTCTAAAAAAATTAATTTGTGGTCCGAAACTTTGTAATCTAAAATTCCTGATTTAATATATTTATTTGTGCCAAAACATGTACCCCAAAATTTATCTAATCTACTTGATGTATCCCCTCTTGTAAAAGTATATTCCACCCTTAGTAAATTTAACCGTCTATATATGTCAACCAAATCTAATGATTCCATAATAAATTTCATTATGTCCCTAATCTCTAAGTCACTTTTCAATAATTTCCTTGTCGTTATGTCTATTCCGTCCTTAATCCAGTTAAAGTCCCCACCAATTATCAAATTTTCCCCAATATAGTTGTCTAAGTACTCCTTTAAACGCGTTGCAAAAGCACTTTTCATATTAAACGCTGGCATATATATATTAAAAAAATGACACTTCTCTATTTTTAAATGAATTAATCTCCCCTTAAAAAAAAGTCCCTCCTCTATTCTTTCCCATTTAATCCCTACTTTATTTTTAACCATAACGGCTACCCCTCCCCACTTATCTATCCTATCAGGATCATTTTTAATTATAATACAATCCAGCTTTCGTTCGAGTTGTTCTTTTAGTTCGTCAGTTAGTCCATTATGTGTCTCCTGAAGAAAAAGTAAGTCAAAGTCTCCTATTTGTAGTAACTTTTTGACTTTCTCTTGGTTTAAACCATTAACATTTATTGACTTTAAAAGGAAGTTTTGTTCTTCCATTTTTGGTCTATCTCCAGGTGGCCGCAAATTTTAAATGGATATAAATTTATTGTCTAATGTTAATGATTAAGTGCTTATATCTTCCCCACTTTCAGGGGAACCTGGATCAATTTTCTCTGATTGGGTTTCTGGTTCACTTAACGGACTTGCAGAATCACTGGTTAGATTGAATGAGTATATCGTATCGCAAAACTGTTCACTTTCTGATTCAATGTCAATTGAAGTAATAAGGGTGTCCATGTTTCCATTGGATTCATTCCCCACGGTTACTTCTAACTGGGACTCCTCCTTAGCCATTTGTGTTGGAGTTTGAATTCCATTTTCATTTATTTGAGGGGTTTCTTCAACTACCTCACTAGCAGGAGAAAGAGAAGGAGGTACCTTCTCACACTTCTCACTACGGGGAAGAAAATCCTCATCAGAGGATGAGAGATTTTCTGCCTTCCTCTTTTTGAGTTTGGGTTGTTGTTTTTTGGAGGTTGTTTTAATTGGGGTTGATGTAACTTTTGATACTCTTTTTGTTCTCGGTCCTTTCCCTTTCGGAGAGGACCCCTCAATCCCTTCTTGAGGTAGTATTGCAAATGGATTTTGGTGCGCAAAAGCTGGGAAATTGATGGGTTTAGATTTGGATGCATTAACCACTTTTGCCCACGTATTGGGATTGTTGTCCTCAGGAGTTTCAGTCAAAGTTACATTTTCTATTGATGGTTCTTGTCTAACCACTCCCATTCTACAGTCCCACGGCCCATGGCCGACTTCCCCACATTTGGAACATTTTCGGTCCCTCTCACACCCCCTATACCATGACCTAAGTTTAAAACCTAAAACATAGAAATAGGGTGGTATTTTTTTCTCTTGTCCTTGTTCTACTCTGATCATACGGACTGCCGATGTTATTCCTGTATAACCCCAAGAGTCCGCAAGTTTGTTTCCCTTACTGGTGACCCCAAACCTGTCTTTTAATTTCAATTCAATCTCCGTTGTCTCTATGTAAAAAGGCAAGCCATGGAAATGTATTTCAACCATTTTAGGGCCTAAATCCCTTTCAATCGGCGGGGCTTGACTAACATTCATCCTGATGTTTTTCACCATAAAGGAATCTACATCAAGAACTGATGTCTCTGAATCCCTAGGATATAGCATGAACCTTTTTGGTCCAGCATTCTGAAGACATACAATCTTCCTCATATCTATACTCATTACTTTAAGAGCAGCTAAAATCTCTAGCTGTTTGGGTGTTTCATCCGAGCCTGATATTAAAATCTGACATCCTTTGGGGTGATATGCTAAAAGCACATTGTCGGACACCGTACATTTATAGTATAAGTGTAGTCTCGACCTCATTCCCCGATTCATATCATTGGTTTCTGTCTCTTGATGAGACAGTGTGACACTGTAAACAAAGTAGCAATACTGTATAAGAAATAATGAAAAAAAGAAAGGTGCAGTGAAAATAATTTAAACAAATGTGAATAATAAAGAAAATATAGCCCTTTGTAGACAGTGAATAATAAATCCAAATAATCCAAACAGATTTTTGCACAAGTAATATTGAAGTACACAATAACGAGTATCTACACTTCTCAAAAGACGAGCTTATCTATTCTGCGATTAGATACTTTAGGTTTACCCTATCAAATGCTTTTTCTTTATCTAGGGATATAAAAGCGCATGATAATTGCTTTTGTTCTATATAGTCACAGATATTTCTTATAAGGTGACCGTTGTCAAAAATAGATCGACCTTTAACTCCACATGTTTGATCCATGTGTATTATTTTAGACATGACATTTCCTAGTCTATTAGTAATAATTTTTGATAGAATTTTGTAATCCAAATTTAATAGGGAGATAGGTCTCCGATTTTTCATGTTGTTTGAATTTTGAGGATCCTTACATAATAAAGTAATATAGGATAATTTTTGTGAATCGGAGATAGTGTTCGATTCGAAGATCAAATTATATAAATGGACTAATGTGTCGCCTAAAATTTCAAAGAACGTGACGTAAAATTCTTTTGTGAGACCGTCAGGTCCCGGTGATTTATTAGATTTCATCATATTTAAGGCTTTCAAAATTTCTGTTTTAGTAATAGGTTGGATAAGGGTATGATTATCCTCAGCGTTTAACTGAGGCAAACCAGTTAAAAATTCTTTAAATAAATCTTCTTCAATGTATTCGGATGTAAATAGATTTGAATAAAATTTTTCAAAACATTTTAAAATATCACCACTAGAATTATAGGCCACGTTATTATATTCAATTTCATAATGGTTTTCTTAGAACCCTTTTTATTTTCTAATTGGAAAAAGAATTGGCTCGGTTTTTCATTATTGTCTAAAATTTTTGCTTTGCTTCTAATTACTGATCCTATATACTTTTCGTTTTGCAGTTCTTTAATAGCCATCCGAAGTTCTTGTAGTTGTAAGAAAAGTTCTTCTTTATTAGTTAAATCAAATTGTTGTCTTATATATTGGTATTTGTTTCTCAAAGCTTTAATTTCAAAGTTTTTCGCTTTTGAGAAATCCTTAGAATATCGAATAATTTCTTCTTTAATTTTGAGTTTTAGCTCGTCCCAATATTCTAAAGAGAGATTATGATGCTTCAGTTCTCTCTGTATTAAAACCGTAATAAGTGTTTTTAAATTGGTGTGGTTTAAAAGCGAGTTGTTGCATTTCCAGTAACCAGCACCATACGATATTAATGAGTTGGAAGTTATACTTAAAATTGCTGCATCATGATCAGATTGAGTAAAGTTTACAATTGTCGAATTAGGAATAAAATCTGATATGTTTTTAGAAACATATATTCTGTCTAATCTACTTGCTAAAGGTGGTACTGAGGGGTCTAGTGTGATTCTATGCCATGTATAACTTTTCGATAAAGGGTTCAGTTTACGAAAAGTATCAATTAGTTTAAAGTTGGATATAAGAGACCTTAAAGCATGGATGGACTTATCGCTATAATTTGTTAAGTTGCCTATCCAATCAAGGTTGGAATTAAGAACACAGTTGAAATCACCTGCAACAATGAGGTTATGTTGGCCAGTTAAAAAAGTGAATAGTGAATTAAAAAATTCGCATTTTTCTGAGTCAGGAATTGGGCCATATATATTTAACGCACGATATATTATATTATTGTGCTGAAAGTCAGCGCAAATTATTCTTCCATCATAATCAGTTTCATATTTAGAGAAAGTTATGTTAGGATTAAAATTAAAAATAGCGACACCTGATGAACGACTCTAGCCAAAACTCCATATTGCATTACAACATTGCAATTTATTTTGAATTTTTGTAGAAAGGGTTCTGTTTTCTACATGAGTTTCTTTTTTTTTGGGGGGGGGGGCACCAGACAGATGCCCCCTCCCCCTATTGAAAAAACTAAAAAGGTTTCATGTATGTGTGTGTTCCCCCCGATATGTAGTTGGGTGTTTTTTTTATGAAATTTAATTTAAAACTAACCTTAATTTTTCCCATCGGGATTATATAATAATAGGAGGATATTTTTTGTCCTTAGTGTTATTCTATGACATTTTCACCCGAACCCAGAGGTCCATCATGGGTGTCTGTCTTTATTTTAAAGTTAACCCTGGCTAGGGGTTTCCTGCATCCTGTGTATTCTATTTGTGTTGTGCTATATGTGTGTTGCTATATGTATTCATATGAATACTGTGTATTTTGTAAGGATTGCCATTTTTGTCAAATTCCCCAGTTTTCTAATCATATAAATACCTTTAAACGATATTTATTTAGGATATATATTTTAATTCCATTTAATTAATATAAATTTTGAATTTAGTACAAAACCTGGTGTCTTAAATGAATAAATTGAATGAAACCTATTGTTTTACTGTTTGTTCTATTATGTTCCTTATTTATATACTAGATCACTTGGATCGAAATGGGATTCGTACAATTTTTTTATTATTATTTGTACTTCACCCTTCTCGATCTTTTTTGTAGTCTTTATTTATTTATAGTTAATTCCTTATTCCATTCCAAAAATTGTTTATAGTCCCCTTTAAAACGGGCTTTCTGTGTAGATTTATAAATCTCCACAGAGTACAAACATTTTTTAACCAGTGATTTTATATGATAGCTTGCTTCCCTTAGAAAAAAACAAATCGTAACTATATAACCTATCTAATCCGTGAATTGTTGTAATGTAAATGTCTCTAGGTGAGCTTTGTTCCAAACTCTTTCACGGGCCTTTCCACTTCGCGTAGCGCCATGTGACATAGCCCCGTGCTCTCATTGCTCGTACTTTTCTCTTCCTGAGTTCCCTGTTCCTTCCCCATAATATTTTATTGGTCCGCATGCTATCATATTCTTAATAATAAAAGATGTTATTTCTTGTAATAATAATTCTGTAAATTTTCCAGCTAAATATAAAAGTTGTATATTTTCATATAATTGTTTTTTCCTAATATTGGTAATAATTTTGTTTCTATCAAATTGATTTTTAGAACATTCTGTAATTACATGGTTTTTGGTGAACAAAAATTGTTTGCATAGTGGACATTTTGGCGACACTGCGATCATATGCCGTCTCACTGCTATTTCCCCTGTCAACCATGCATCATGCATGTATTTGAACAAGGTACTTTTGATTTTAATGGATCTAATTTTAACCCAGTTCCCCCATGCCCTATCCCATTGAATATTTCTGTGTTTTTGTTCTACCTTGTTTTTTTCCTTATTTATTGTGTTTTGTACTAGCCATTTGTATGTGTATTTTGTATCAGTGTCCCAGAATTCTTTTACATCTCTATATTGGAATAATAAATCCTTTATTGATCTTAATTTCCTTGGCACTTCTAAAGTTTTTATTAATTTATTGTTCCTATATATGTCATTTCTCTGCTTCATAGAGAATCCAAAATAATATATATAGAGCCCTTGCCAAGCTATTTTTGGCTCCTCTTTAATCTCCTTAAATCTATTTAAAATGTTGGTGCATTTAATTAGGGTGGGGTGGGGGAGACCTAAACCTCCCCTTATCCCCTCCCTATACAGAGTATTTTTGTTTGTGTAGTGTATTTTAAAGCCCCATAAATATTTAATAATCTCGTTATCTATATTCTTTAGTATATCATTTTTTATGTCTACTGTTTTTAATTTGAAATTTAAGTGCACCTACATGTAATTTTTAGCAACTTGTGCTCGTTCCATTAAGCATATTGGTAATAGTGCCCAGATTTCTACATTTTTCTTAATATTTTCTTTTATTTCTTTCAAGTTGTTTTTCATTTCATCCTTTCCAAAATTTATTCCTAATGTTTTTATATTATCTTTAATCAGAAGAGTAGGCAGATCATGTTTCTTACCTCTCCAGTTTCCTATTAATAAGATTTCAATTTTCTCAGGATTTATCTTGGATCCTGAAACTTTCCCAAATTTGTTAAATTCCTTTATTAGTTCATCATAGGATTTTCTATCTTGGATAAAGTTTGTACAATCATCAGCATGTTGTAGCATCTTCATTCCTTCTTTGATGTTTGGAACTTTGATCCCTACAATATTTGGGTTATTCCTAACTTTGGTACCTAGAATTTCTATTGCTATTACATATAATAGCATAGATAGTGGGCAACCTTGCTTCACTGATCTTTGAATTTCAAATTTTTCCGTTTTTGCTCCATTTACCTGTACAATCGAGTTTATGTCATTGTACAGGATTTTGGTCCAATTTTGGAAATTTTCTCCAAATCCAAACTTTTCTAGTGTCTTATATATATAGTTTTGTTCAATTCGATCAAAGGCTTTTTCTTGATCAATTAGTACCATAGCACTATTAGTACCATTTATATTTATATGATCAATTATAGTTTTAATGTTTAAAATGTTATTTTGTATATCCCTTCCTTTTGGTCCACTTGTTTGGTTTATATTTATAATTGGGTCAAGACACTTTTTTACCCTTTCCGTTAAGATTTTACTAATAATTTTATAATCAGCATTAAGGAGTGAGATGGGTCTCCAGTTTTTAATTTCATCCCTACTTCCCTTCCCCTTATATATTATAGTTATCATACCCTCCCTCATTGTGTTTGACATTTTGCTATTCCTGAGTGCAATATTGTTATATAACATTCTAAGATTGGCGACAACTCCCTACAGAATTTTTGATAGAATTCAGCAGAAAGTCCATCTGTCCCTGGTGATTTATTTTTACCTAATTTCCCTATTTTCTCTACTATTTCGTCTTGTGATATAAATTCCTCACATTTGTTTCTATGTTCTGAGGTAATTTTCTCACAATTTGTCTCTCGTAAGTATGTTTCTATATCTTCGTCCGCTATTCTCTGTGAAGTATATAGGTCCTTGTAATACTTTTGTATGTATTCTAATATTCGAGTTTTGTCTTCTAGTATTTCCAATCCCGTATTTAATTTCTCTAGTGTTTTCCCTCCCCAATTCTTAATTCTTCCCTTTTATATAAACCCTCTGCATTTTCATATAGGCTTGTAAATATTCCAGCTTTTATTTCCCTCCCTTTATAATAATCTTTCTTTAAATTTTCTAATCTTAATACTAATGTTTCTTTTGTGTTCTGTATTGTTGTTGTTTTTATTAAATTTTCAATAGATTCTATTTCTAATTTAAAATTCCTAACCCTTAATTTTGAGTGGTGTATTGCTATTTTTTTAAATTTAACTTTTAATTTGTCCCATTCTTCTATAATATCTGTATTCCTTATATTTTTGAAATCTTCTATTTCCCTTTTTATTTCCTCTACAAATTCCCTTGTATTTAATATTTTGGTATTTAATTTCCATGAACCGCGACCCCATTTAGTTCTTTTAGATATCCCTATTTCTAAATAAATTAATTTATGGTCCGAAACTTGAAAATCTAATATCCCTGATTTTATATATTTATTTGTACCAAAACATGTTTCCCAAAATTTATCTATTCTACTTTGCGAATCCCCTCGTATGTAAGTATATTCCACCCTTAGTAAGTTTAAACGTCGATATATGTCAATCAAATCTAATGAGTCCATGATAAGTTTCATAATGTCCCTAATCTGTAAATCGTAACGTATTAATTTTTTTGTCGTTCTGTCAATTTCGTCTTCAACCCAATTAAAATCCCCACCTATTATCAAATTTTCCCCAATATAGTTGTCTAAGTACTCCTTTAATCTTGTTGCAAAAGCATGTTTCATATTATCAGAGGCTGGCATATATATATTTAAAAAATTACAATTCTCTATTTTTAAATGAATTAATCTCCCTTTAAAAAAAACCCTTCCTCTATTCTTTCCCACTTAATTCCTACTCTATTTTTAACCATAATAGCTACCCCTCCCCATTTATCCCTCCCTCCAGAGTCATTTTTAATGATAATACAGTCCAGCTTTCTTTCAAGTTGTTCTTTAAATACGTCTGTTAGTCCGTTATGTGTCTCCTGAATGAAAAGTAAATCAAAATTCCCTATTTGTAGTAGCTTATTTACTTTTTCTTGGTTAAATCCATTAATATTTAAGGACATTAAACGGAAGTTTTTTTCTTCCATTTTTGGTATATCTCCAGGTGGCCGCAAATTTTTAAATGATTATAATTATTGTCTAGTGTTTATAAATTAGTGCTTAAATCTTCCCCACTTTGAGAGGAACCCGGATCAATGTTTTCTGATTGGGTGTCTGTATCGCTAACAGGAACTTCAAAATCACTGGTTAAATTTGAAGAATATGGGGTATCATGAAATTTCTCAATGTCAGTTTCATTGTCGTTAGTTGTATTGAGGGTGTCCATATTGCCATTTAAGTCGTTTTCCAAGGTGGCATCTAACTGAGAGTCCCCCTTAACCTCTATTTGTGTTTGAGCTTCATTTGTTTCATTTTTTTGAGGGGATTTTTCTGCTTCCTCATGAGAAGTAGGAGGTTCTTTATCAACCTCCCCACTAGAGGGAAGAAATTCCTCATCAGAGGAGGACAGATTCTCTGCCTTTCTTTTTTTGTTTTTTTGTTGTTGTTTTTTTTTTTGGGATTTGATTGGTGTGTATGTTAAAATGGAGGTTCGTTTTGCCCTTGGTCCTTTCCCCTTAGGAGAGGAAACTACAATTCCTTCCTGTGGTAACACTTCAAAGGGATTTGTATGTGCAAACGTTGGGAAGTTAATAGGGTTGGCTCTAGAACCTTTCCTATTGACCACTTTAGCCCATGTATTTTGGTTATTATCAGATGGAGCTTCAATAGGTGTTGCATTTTCGAGTAAGGGTCCTTGTCTTACCCCATCCTTCCGACAATCCCATGGCCCATGGCCTTTTTCTCCACATTTAGAACATTTACGATCTTTCTCGCAATCCCGATACCATGATCTAATTCTGAACCCTAATACATAAAAAAGGTGGTATCTTAGCTTCCTGACCCTTTTCCACCCTTATCATCTTGACTGCCGAAGTTATCCCGTTGTAACCCCAGGATTCTGCTAGCTTTGTCCCTTTACTTAGAACCCCAAACCTTTCCTTTAGTTTCAGTTCTATCTCTGCTGTGTCAATATAAAAGGGCAAGCCGTGAAAATGAATCTCCGTCATTTTCGGACCTAACTCCCTTTCTATTGGCGGGGCTTCATGAACATACATCCTTATCCCCTTCACCAAAAATGACTCTATGTTAAGAATGGGTGTCTCCTTGTCTCTAGGATATAGCATATATCGCTTGGGTCCCGCATTTTGTAAGCACACTATTTTTCTCATGTCTATGGACATGGCTTTCAGAGCAGCTAAGATCTCTAATTGCTTCGGTGTTTCATCATTACTCGAAACCAAAAGCTGGCAGCCCTTAGGGTGGTGTGCTGTAAGCACATTATCCGACACTGTACACGTGTAGTATAGATTTAGTCGCGATCTAACACCTCTAGGCATGCCTGAGCTTCCTTCTTCCTGATGAGACATTTGGTAACAGTATTACCAAGATAGAAAAAATTGTATAATGAACAAAGTGATTTAACTTGAAAAAAGTGCAGTGAAAAACTAAATTAACAAATGTGAAATAATGAAAAAACGTAACCCTTTTGTAGATAGTGAATAGATAGTGAATAGAAAATAATCCAAATAATCTTCAATAATCCTTTTGCACAAGCTACAATCCTTGAAACCAGCCGCTTGTTTACAAAACATGAGTTTCTTGTAGAAAGACAAGGTCAATATGATAAGAAGATACCAAGTTTCTAATTTCGTATAGTTTTTGATCTATATTGGCTCGAAGTCCATTTACATTTAATGTAAGGATATTAATTTTGCTCATTTGTTTATTATTAGAGTGGCATGTCCAGAATGAGTTAAACATCGTTCATACATGTAAGACTGACTGCTGCGTATTTAGGTGTACGAAGCAAGTCAGTCCAAGCTCGAGATGAGTAGAGTTCAATATATATGTAGACAAAATTCAAGACCAAAACTGACTTATATACTAATAACAAACTAGGGGAGGGTGTATAGTTACGGATTAAAATATAATGAGTGAACAAACAAACGTGAAAATCCATAAATATTGCATGAAATATGAATACAAAAAGGGAAATTAAATAGTAATTTGAAAACAAATTCAATTTATATTCAAAATTAAGGACAAACCTTATAAACAGGAAAATCCCTGAAATTTGTAATCCGTTAGGCTTAATCATAGTCCGTTTTACTGTCCGTATTTTGTTCCGGTCCATTTTATTGCATACATTGTCCGGGGGCGTTCCATTTTTCACTTTCACAGAAATTTTATGAACTTTGAATATCCATTTCGGAATCTATCTCTGTGTGGCTTTTTTTGGATCTCTTTGATTTAACAGTTTGCCATGCACCTATATCCGGGTCTAATAGTAATTCCCTTTTGTCCGATGCTTCTCTGGGTTTGGCATTTTTCACTGGGGTTGTTATTTTTTCCTCTGTTTGGGTGGGAACTTGTTCCTCCTCTACCTCTTGAAGAACGTCTGAGGGGGTAGGGACGGTAGGATTATCAATTGAGTTGTTTTCGGCAGAGGTTGATGGTAATTCTGTTGATACTTGTGTTTCGCTTGTTTTAATTGTTTCTTCCGGTGCCTGCTTCTGGTGGGAGACATGCCCTTGGCTTTTTGTTACTGCCGCATAAGTGGCCCCTTTTTCTGGGCAATCCTTGCGCAGGTGGCCTGACTGGCGGCATTTCAGACGAAGTGGGGGGCGGCCTTTCATTGTGATCAACATTCCAAACATTCCAAGAGATACTATGTGCGGGATGTTTCTTTTGTCTAATTCTGTTGTCCGCAATTTAACAATTCTTGTTCCGTTTTCGATCATTTTGTCCTTGGTTAGAATGGTCTTGTCTCTGGCGATTTCAAGAACTTCACCATATTCTTGCATAACTTCCTTGATTATGTCATCCTTCACATAAAGGGGCAAGCAATGAACTCTCAAATCAATAATCAGGTTAGCGATATAGCTAATGCCTTAAGCTGCCACATTTTTTGCTTTTTCCTGTGTTTTAATAATGGCATGCCATGGTGAGCTCTCCCCTTCTCTATATAAACCTTCCAAATCTGATACTTCCACACCCGCAGCTTCTAACCTCCGGAGTGCCTCCTCCCTTGACGTACGTCCATCAATTCTCAGTGTCCTGTGGTACAGGTCAGGGTTTGCGAATTTGGAGAGATCTACTTCTACTCGTCGGTACATTTTTCCTTTATAACTCTTAGAGATATTGTTGTTGAGCGTAGGTTTGTTTTACAACTGCCTTTTTTTTATTTTTCATAAAATGTTTATTCAATATTTACATATTAAATTATACAAATGATAGTCAAAACCCCCACCAGCACCCGTCACTCATACACATATTTTCACCACACTCACTACCCATACAGACATTTAAAAACTTATATTTACACATAATAGTAGAAACATATAATAAAGATATATGAGTAGGAAAATATTGAAATTATCAATTAATTATAATGCAAGAATATATATGCACACCACTTACATTCGCACAAAAGTACATAGTATTAGAATACAAAAATGATATACACATTTTGTTTGCAAAAACATACAATAAATGGATACAATTAGAAAAATTATTGAAATTATTGTTTAATTATAATATTGAAGCCGAGCAAAACGAGAGAGAAAGGTAGCACGTGCAGCCTGAAACACCGTGAAGACCGGCAGACGTGGATTAAAAATGGCGATATACGGAGATTCAAGGATTATGTGTAACTGGATTTATCAAAGAGAAAAGTAATATAACGTTAGTCTAAGCTTATATCTATTACTAGTTCAAAATTATAAAGGGAACAAAATAGTCCGGCTAAACACCATTTGTCTATAAAATGAACGATATTAAGTCTATAAAAGTCAGTTTTGATTCTACATTTTAAACGGGATAAGAAGAAGGATAACAAGGTGTTACTGGTTACCACTTCTTTATGAAAATATGCTTG
The DNA here is from genome assembly GCA_030141615.1 of Unio pictorum. NCBI lineage: Eukaryota > Metazoa > Mollusca > Bivalvia > Unionida > Unionidae > Unio > Unio pictorum. The sequence continues at coordinate 16,501,416 of JARLTB010000029.1, read as the reverse complement.
TATACGTTTAATCCATATAGCATATTTATATTCAGCACATAATAAAAGGCACCAGTCCTCGAATTCAGGTTCCGAGAACGAGGCCCCATTCGGGATAAGACCGAATTTAAGGAAAGTGTAAAAGGTATTGAAAGAGTTTCTTGAGTTTTTTCAACCATTTAATAATCAAATGCTGTAAAGGAAGTATTAATTTACACTCAAAAAATAAATGATCAGTGGTTTCTATCCCCCCGCAAAAACTGCATAACTTTGATCTAGAAATTTTCATTAAGAACATGTTGTAATTTACTGGTAAAATATCATGTATGGTTTTAAAACATACATCACGAGTGATGGGGTCTAAAAATTTATTGTGTAAGTTTTTCCATATATTGTCAAAATTTAAATCATATAATTTGGTTATTTTCGGTTTAAGGATATAATTTCGTAGTTGTCTTTGGTAAAAAATGTTTGTAGGAACTTTGCCAAAACAGATCAGGATTATTTTCATGAAAAGTTTTAAAAATGGTTATGCAGTTTTTATAAAATTCAGGTACATGAAACGTATGAGTAAATTTATTAAGGCCTAAATTGGGGTTGAAAAATCTTAATTGTAAACCTATCCAATACCTTGCAAAATCTTTCCACTTGGCTGAATATTCATCATCGAGCAGTTTTTGTATATGTTGTATACGTATTGATTGTATTTTACACCTTAAATGGATGATATTCAAACCCCCATCACAAAGGGGGTTGATACTGACTGCCCTAGCAAGGGGTTCGAATTTTGAACTCCACAAAAAGGTGAAAATACTTCTATTCATTAAAACTTCGTAATGTTTAGGTAGGTCAGTCACGGTTGCAGTATACCAAATTTTACTGTAAGCTAGAAGATTTATAATATGGGATTTAGAGATGAGAGATAAATTTCTACGTTTCCATAGTAATAGTGTATTCATAAGTTTATTAACATTTTTGTTCCAGTGATCATCATAATTTAAATTGTTGCCGAAATGAAAACCTACAATTTTTGCCTTGTCAATCCAAGAAATGCCAAAAGGGTGATCACTGCGGTTATGCCATTTTCCCATGAACATACCGTTGGATTTACTGTAATTTACTTTAGCACCAGAAGTACGATCGTACATGCGAGACCAAAATAAATACCGTTCGATCGACTTGTCCGTGCAACAGAAGCCTGTACTATCATCCGCGAAAAGGGAGATTTTACAGGCCTCTGTTGCACCTGGCACCTTAATACCTATAATTTCTGGGTCTTTTCGAATTTTGATTGCGAAAGGTTCATACACTATTACATATAAAAGGGGGGAAAGACTGCAACCCTGACGGACTCCTCTTGAAATTAAAAAGGGGGCCGAGATAAAATTATTGACTATTACTGATGAACAAATATCAGTATAAAAAATTTTGATCCATTTAACAAAGTCTGGATGAAAACCGAAAGACTCCAAAGTTTTTATCATAAATTTGTAGTTTACCCTATCGAATGCTTTTTCTTGATCTAGGGATATAAACGCACATGATAATTGTTTCTGTTCTATATAGTCACAGATGTTTCTTATAAGGTGACCGTTATCAAAAAAAGATCGACCTTTAACTCCACATGTTTGATCCATGTGTATTATTTTGGACATGACATTTCCAAGTCTATTAGTAATAATCTTTGATACAATTTTGTAATCCAAATTTAATAGGGAGATAGGTCTCCAATTTTTCATATTATTTGAATTTTGAGGATCCTTACATAATAATGTAATATAAGATAATTTTTGTGAATCGGACATAGTGTTCGATTCGAAGATCAAATTATATAGGCGAACTAATGTGTCACCTAAAATTTCAAAGAACGTGACGTAAAATTCTTTTGTGAGACCGTCTGGTCCCGGTGATTTATTAGATTTCATCATATTTAAGGCTTTCAAAATTTCTGCTTTAGTAATGGGTTGAGTAAGGGCATGATTGTCCTCAGCATTCAATTGAGGCAATCCTGTTAAAAATTCATTAAATAAATCTTCTTCAATAGATTCGGACGTAAATAAATTGGAATAAAATTTTTCAAAACATTTTAAAATATCACCACTAGAATTATAGGTCACGTTATTACATTCAATTTCATTAATAGTTTTCTTAGAACCCTTTTTATTTTCTAATTGGAAAAAGAATTGGCTCGGTTTTTCATTGTTATCTAAAATTTTGGCCTTACTTCTAATAACTGATCCTATATACTTTTCGTTTTGCATTTCTTTAATAGCCATCCGGAGTTCTTGTAGTTGTAAGAAAAGTTCTTCATTATTAGTTAAATAAAATTGTTGTCTTATATATTGGTATTTGTTTCTCAAAGCTTTAATTTCAAAGTTTTTCGCTTTGGAGAAATCCGTAGAATATCGAATAATTTCTTCTTTAATTTTTAGTTTTAGCTCGTCCCAAAAGTCTAAAGAGAGATTATGATGTTTCAGTTCTCTCTGTAGTAAAACCGTAATAAGAGTTTTTAAATTGGTGTGGTTTAAAAGCGAGTTATTGCATTTCCAGTAACCAGCACCATAAGATATTAATGAGTTGGAAGTTATACTTAAAATTGCCGCATCATGATCAGATGGAGTAAAGTTTACAATTGTCGAATTAAGAATGAAATCTGCTATGTTTTTAGAAACATATATTCTGTCTAATCTACTTGCTAAAGGTGGTACTGAGGGGTCTAGTGAGGTTCTATGCCATGTATAACTTTTCGATAAAGGGTTCAGTTTACGAAAAGTATCAATTAATTTAAAGTTGGATATAAGAGACCTTAAAGCATGGATGGACTTATCGCTATAATTTGTTAAGTTGCCTATCCGATCAAGGTTGGAATTAACAACACAGTTGAAATCACCTGCAAAAATGAGGTTATGTTGGCCAGTTAAAAAAGGAAATAACGAATTAAAAAATTCGCATTTTTCTGAGTCAGGAATAGGGCCATATATATTTAAAACACGATATATTATATTATTGTGCTGAAAGTCAGTACTTATTATTCTACCATCATAATCAGTTTCATATTTAAAGACAGTTATATTAGGATTAAAATTAAAAATAGCGACACCAGATGAACGACTCGAGCCAAAACTCCATATTGCATTACAACATTGCAATTTATTTTGAATTTTTGTAGAAAGGGTTCTGTTATCTACATGACTTTCTTGTAGAAAGACAAGGTCAATATGATAAGAAGATACCAAGTTTCTAATTTCGTATAGTTTTTGATCAGTATTGGCTCGAAGGCCATTTACATTTAATGTAAGGATGTTAATTTTGCTCATTTGTTTATTATTAAAGTGGCATGTCCAGAATGAGTTAAACATCGTTCATACATGTAAGACTGACTGCTGCGTATTTAGGTGTACGAAGCAAGTCAGTCCAAGCTCGAGATGAGTAGAGTTCAATATATATGTAGACAAAATTCAAGACCAAAACTGACTTGTATACTAATAACAAACTAGGGGAGGGTGTATAGTTACGGATTAAAATATAATGAGTGAATAAACAACAGTGAAAAATTATAAATATTATATGAAATATGAATACGAAAAGGAAAATTAAATAGTAATTTAAAAACAAATTCACTTTATATGCCAAATTAAGGACGAACCTTATGCACAGGAAAAATCCTGAAATTATTAATCCATTAGGCGTAAACATAGTCCGTTTCACTGTCCGTATTTTTTCCCGGTCCATTTTATTACGTTCATTGTCCAGGGGCGTTCCATTTTTCACTTTGCACGGAAATTTTATGAAATTTGGATATCCATTTCGGAATCTGTCTCTTTACGACTTTTTTTGGATCTCTTTGGTTGGACATTTTGCCAAGCACCTATATCCGGGTCAAACAGCAATTCCCTTTTGTCCGACGATTCCTTGGGTTGGACGTTTTCTACTGGAGTTGTTATTTTTTCCTTTGGTTGGGTGGGAACTTGTTCCTCCATTACTCCTTGTATAACATTTGAGGGGGTGGGGACGGTAAGGCTATCAGCTGGGTCATTTTCTGCCGAGGTTGATGGTGATTCTATTACTACTTGCGCTACACTCGATGTATTTGTGTTTTCTGGTGCCCGCTTCTGGGGGGGGGGGGACATGCCCTTGGTTTTTGGCCACGGCTGCATAACTTTGCCCTTTCTCTGGGCAGTCTTTCCGCAGGTGACCTGACTGGCGGCATTTTAAACAGATTGGGGGTCTCCCTTTCATTGTAATTAGCATTCCAAAAGTTCCCAGGGATATTATATGGGGGATGTTCCTCCTGTCGAACTCCGTCGTCCTAAGTTTGACTATACGGGTCCCATTCTCCATCATTGTGTTTTGATTAATTATGGTCTTATCTCTGGTTATTTCCAAAACTTCGCCGTAATCTTTTAGTATGTCCTTGATGAGACGGTCGTCCACGAATAAAGGTAACCAGTGGACTCTGAGGTGAATAATTAGCCTCGCTATGTAGCTTATCCCATCCCCTGCGACATCTTTCGCTTTTTCCTGTGATTTCAGTACGGCATGCCATGGGGCATTCTCCCCTTCTCTATACAGTCCCTCCATTTCAGAGGTATCCACCCCGGCAGTCGTGAGCTTCCTAAGGGCTTCCTCCCGCGTCATTCTTCCATCTATCCTGAGGGTCCTGAGGTAAATATCCGATTTCACATATCGAGATACATCCACTTCGACGTGACGGTACATCTTTAAACTATGAAAGTTTGAAAACACTCTTGTGATTTTTTTTTTTTTTTACTCTCTCTTTTCCTGGGAGCAAGGTACTCCCTGGTCCAGGTAACTTTTTTTTTTTTTTTTTTGTTTTTCATAAAATGTTTATTCAATATTTACATATTAAAATATACAAATGAAAGTCAACTCCCCCACCAGCACCCGTCACTCGTGCACGCATTTTCACCACACTCACTATCCATACAGACATTTAAAAACACTTATATTTACACATAATAGTAGAAACATATAATAAATATATATGAATAGGAAATTATTGAAATTATCAATTAATTATAATGCAAGAATATATATGCACAATAAATGTATACAAATAGAAAAATTATTGAAATTATTAATTGTTTAATTATAATATTGAAGCCTACAAATTATATTCCTATTAGACGGTAACGGAGCAGTAAAGTCACGAGCAAAACAAGAGAGAGAAAGGTAGCACGTGCAGCCTGAGGCACCGTGAAGACCGGCAGACGTGGATTAAAAATGGCGATATACGGAGATTCAAGGATTATGTGTAACAAAGAGAAAGGTAAGATAACGTTAGTCTAAGCTTATATCTATTACTAATTCAAAATTATAAAGGGAACAAAATAGTCCGGCTAAACACCATTTGTCTATAAAATGAACGATATTAAGTCTATAAAAGTCAGTTTTGATTCTACATTTTAAACGGGATAAGAAGAAGGATAACAAGGTGTTACTGGTTACCACTTCTTTATGAAAATATGCTTGTATACGTTTGATCCATATAGCATATTTATATTCAGCACATAATAAAAGGCACAAGTCCTCGAATTCAGGTTCCGAGAACGAGGCCCCATTCGGGATAAGACCGAATTTAAGGAAAGTGTAAAAGGTATTGAAAGAGTTTCTTGAGAGTTTTTTCAACCATTTAATAATCAAATGCTGTAAAGGAAGTATTAATTTACACTCAAAAAATAAATGATCAATGGTTTCTATCCCCCCGCAAAAACTGCATAACTTTGATCTAGAAATTTTCTTTAAGAACATGTTATAATTAACTGGTAATATATCATGTATGGTTTTAAAACACACATCACGAGTGATGGGGTCTAAAAATTTATTGTGTAAGTTTTTCCATATATTGTCAAAATTTAAATCATATAATTTGGTTATTTTCGGTTTAAGGATATAATTTCGTAGTTGTCTTTGGTAAAAAATGTTTGTAGGAACTTTGCCAAAACAGAGGTCAGGATTATTTTCATGAAAAGTTTTGAAAATGGTTATGCAGTTTTTATAAAATTCAGGTACATGAAACGTATGAGTAAATTTATTAAGGCCTAAATTGGGGTTGAAAAACCTTAATTGTAAACCTATCCAATACCTTGCAAAATCTTTCCACTTGGCTGAATATTCATCATCGAGCAGTTTTTGTACATGTTGTATACGCATTGCTTGTATTTTACACCTTAAATGGATGATATTCAAACCCCCATCACAAAGGGGGTTGATACTGACTGCCCTAGCAAGGGGTTCGAATTTTGAACTCCACAAAAAGGTGAAAATACTTCTATTCATTAAAACTTCGTAATGTTTAGGTAGGTCAGTCACGGTTGCAGTATACCAAATTTTACTGTAAGCTAGAAGATTTATAATATGGGATTTAGAGATGAGAGATAAATTTCTACGTTTCCATAGTAATAGTGTATTCATAAGTTTATTAACATTTTTGTTCCAGTGATCATCATAATTTAAATTGTTGCCGAAATGAAAACCTACAATTTTTGCCTTGTCAATCCAAGAAATGCCAAAAGGGTGATCACTGCGGTTATGCCATTTTCCCATGAACATACCGTTGGATTTACTGTAATTTACTTTAGCACCAGAAGTACGATCGTACATGCGAGACCAAAATAAATACCGTTCGATCGACTTGTCCGTGCAACAGAAGCCTGTACTATCATCCGCGAAAAGGGAGATTTTACAGGCCTCTGTTGCACCTGGCACCTTAATACCTATAATTTCTGGGTCTTTTCGAATTTTGATTGCGAAAGGTTCATACACTATTACATATAAAAGGGGGGAAAGACTGCAACCCTGACGGACTCCTCTTGAAATTAAAAAGGGGGCCGAGATAAAATTATTGACTATTACTGATGAACAAATATCAGTATAAAAAATTTTGATCCATTTAACAAAGTCTGGATGAAAACCGAAAGACTCCAAAGTTTTTATCATAAATTTGTAGTTTACCCTATCGAATGCTTTTTCTTGATCTAGGGATATAAACGCACATGATAATTGTTTTTGTTCTATATAGTCACAGATGTTTCTTATAAGGTGACCGTTATCAAAAATAGATCGACCTTTAACTCCACATGTTTGATCCATGTGTATTATTTTGGACATGACATTTCCAAGTCTATTAGTAATAATCTTTGATAAAATTTTGTAATCCAAATTTAATAGGGAGATAGGTCTCCAATTTTTCATATTATTTGAATTTTGAGGATCCTTACATAATAATGTAATATAAGATAATTTTTGTGAATCGGACATAGTGTTCGATTCGAAGATCAAATTATATAGGCGAACTAATGTGTCACCTAAAATTTCAAAGAACGTGACGTAAAATTCTTTTGTGAGACCGTCTGGTCCTGGTGATTTATTAGATTTCATCATATTTAAGGCTTTCAAAATTTCTGCTTTAGTAATGGGTTGAGTAAGGGCATGATTGTCCTCAGCATTTAACTGAGGCAATCCTGTTAAAAATTCATTAAATAAATCTTCTTCAATAGATTCGGACGTAAATAAATTGGAATAAAAATTTTCAAAACATTTTAAAATATCACCACTAGAATTATAGGTCACGTTATTATATTCAATTTCATTAATAGTTTTCTTAGAACCCTTTTTATTTTCTAATTGGAAAAAGAATTGGCTCGGTTTTTCATTGTTATCTAAAATTTTGGCCTTACTTCTAATAACTGATCCTATATACTTTTCGTTTTGCAATTCTTTAATAGCCATCCGGAGTTCTTGTAGTTGTAAGAAAAGTTCTTCATTATTAGTTAAATCAAATTGTTGTTTTATATATTGGTATTTGTTTCTCAAAGCTTTAATTTCAAAATTTTTCGCTTTGGAGAAATCCTTAGAATATCGAATAATTTCTTCTTTAATTTTTAGTTTTAGCTCGTCCCAAAAGTCTAAAGAGAGATTATGATGTTTCAGTTCTCTCTGTAGTAAAACCGTAATAAGAGTTTTTAAATTGGTGTGGTTTAAAAGCGAGTTGTTGCATTTCCAGTAACCAGCACCATAAGATACTAATGAGTTTGAAGTTATACTTAAAATTGCCGCATCATGATCAGATTGAGTAAAGTTTACAATTGTCGAATTAAGAATGAAATCTGCTATGTTTTTAGAAACATATATTCTGTCTAATCTACTTGCTAAAGGTGGTACTGAGGGGTCTAGTGAGTTTCTATGCCGTGTATAACTTTTCGATAAAGGGTTCAGTTTACGAAAAGTATCAATTAATTTAAAGTTGGATATAAGAGACCTTAAAGCATGGATGGACTTATCACTATAATTTGTTAAGTTGCCTATCCGATCAAGGTTGGAATTAACAACACAGTTGAAATCACCTGCAAAAATGAGGTTATGTTGGCCAGTTAAAAAAGGAAATAACGAATTAAAAAATTCGCATTTTTCAGAGTCAGGAATAGGGCCATATATATTTAAAACACGATATATTATATTATTGTGCTGTAAGTCAGCACATATTATTCTCCCATCATAATCAGTTTCATATTTAAAAACAGTTATATTAGGATTAAAATTAAAAATAGCGACACCTGATGAACGACTCGAGCCAAAACTCCATATTGCATTACAACATTGCAATTTATTTTGAATTTTTGTAGAAAGGGTTCTATTTTCTGCATGAGTTTCTTGTAGAAAAACAAGGTCAATATGATAAGAAGATACCAAATTTCTAATTTCGTATAGTTTTTGATCTGTATTGGCTCGAAGGCCATTTACATTTAATGTAAGGATATTAATTTTGCTCATTTGTTTATTATTAGAGTAGCATGTCCAGATTGAGTTAAACATCGTTCACATGTAAGACTGACTGCTGCGTATTTTGGTGTACGAAGCAAGTCAGTTCAAGCTCGAGATGAGTAGAGTTCAATGTGAATGTAGAATCTATGTGTAGCAAAACTGACTTATTGAATAATAAGAAAATAGGGAATGATGTATAATTAAGAATTAAATTATAATGAGTAAACAAAAACTGGTGAAATTTTATAAATGTTGCCTCAAACAGGAAAATTAAATGGTAATTTAAAAACAAAAACAGTTTATATTGAAATATTTGACCAAACCTTATTACTAGGAAAAATCCTGAAATGTATAATCCGTTAAGCATTCTCATAGTCCATTGCACTGTCCGTATTTTTGCCCGGTCCATTATAGAGTGTTCATTGTCCATGAGCGTTCCTGATTCGTAGTATCACACATTAATTTTGAATTTCCATATTGGAATCTTCTTCCACACGGATTTTCTTTTTCTTTTTTGATTCAACCACTTGCCACGTACCCGTTTCAATATCAAACAATTCTCTCTTGTCCGTTCTAGGAGGGTTAGGGTTATCTTCTACCTGGTTTGATGGTTGAGTAGTAGCTGCTTCTCTTGTTGTTGCATTTCCTAAGGTTTTGGTTTTATTTGATGTATCTTCTGCATTTGAGTCTTCGGATGAGGTGGAGGTACTAGGGTTATTGATGTTATTGATTGCGCTGATTTCCGTTTGCTCTTCTGAAGTTGAAGGGCTGTTTTCATCTGCTTGATTTGTTGATTGTGGCACAGGTGTTTCAGGGTTATTTGTTCGACGATTGCTTGCAACTTTGGCATACGTTGTTCCTTTGTCCGGACAGTCTTTTCGTAAATGTCCGGACTGACGGCATCGCAAACAAATTGGGGGTCTGCCTTTCATAGTAATTAGCATGCCAAACATCCCCAGTGACACGATGTGCGGGATGTTTCTTCTATCAAATTCGGTTGTTCGTATTTTCACTATTCTCGTTCCATTTTCCATGATGGTATCTCTATTGATAATTGTTTTGTCCCGTGTTATTTCTAAAACTTCTCCATATTCTTTCAAAACATCTTTGATTAGGAGATCATCGACAAACAGCGGTAACCAGTGAACCCTAAGATCTACTATCATTCGTGCTATGTAACTAATTCCATCTCCGGCGACATTTCTTGCTTTTTCCTGCGATTTTAGGACAGCATGCCATGGAGTATTCTCTCCTTCTTTGTACAGACCCTCCATGTCTGAGATATCAACTCCTACGGTCTCAAGTTTCCTAAGTGCTTCCTCCCTTGACATTCTGCCGTCCACTCGTATGGTCCTCAAATAAATATCCGACTTCACATACTTCGACAGGTTAACTTCTACATGACGATACATTTTTTCCAACTTTGAGTTGCGTTGTCTCTAACTTGGATGTGATTGCTTGTGATCCTGGGGATCAAGGTACTCCCTGGTCCAGGTAACTGCCTAGCTGAACAAGGTACTCCCTGGTCCAGGTAAGTATGATTACTTGACGTTTACTGACGTTTATCACCTTACATTTGTGTCTGGTGTAGGAAGTGTCCCTGTAAATAAAGGGACGAAATTAAAACGATTCAGGGCCATAGTACTGCACGTGTCTTAGTATTCCGAATGTCTTTATATCTTATGTTTCAACATCACAAATGTAAGTGAAATGTTTTCAACTTGTTCTTTATTTGCCATTTCAGTCTCTTTTGCAGTTGATATTGGCTATATTTGTTTGCTCCTCGGGTGTCAAAGGGTAGTTTCGTATTTTGAACACTGGCTGATTTCTTAGCTTGAGGCTATGGTGCGACGTTTTCAGCTATTATTGTTTCGTAATTAAAGAAATTGCCAGATTTGTGAATTCGGCGTTTGTGTTGTTCTTGAAAATGATGTCAGGAATTGACCTCCCATAGTTACTCTTCACAGCAAATCGGGAGTAAGATATGAATAAGTCGTCTAGGAAGAACTACCGACAATCGCATCCAGCTTTTTAGTGCTCAATGCTCTCCTGAATTATTACGTAGGGAAAGGGTTTGCGTTTTTATTAGTAAAGATTGCTGGGTGTTATCAATGTCCATCAATGTCCGTTTTCCTGTCCGTATATATGTCCGGTCCATTGTATATCCTTCATTGTCCGTGGTCGTTCCAGATTGTTTATTATATATTTCACAGCGTGATGTTAACTTTGTACTTCCATATTTAAATCTTCTTCCGCTCGAAACTTCTTTGTTCTCTTGGAGGTTACGACTTGCCATGTTCCTGTTTCCATATGAAACAATTCCCTCTTATCTCTGGAGGGGCTAGGGTCTTCCGTTTAATCTATTTCTTCAGCAACTTTTTCTTCTGCTGTTGCTCCGACGTTTGCTGGTGACACGGCTTTGGTTCTGGTGGGTACCTCCTCCTGTGCCGCTTGTAAGGTTTCTGATGGGGTGGAAGTACAAGGGTGATCAGCTGTGCTAAACTTATATCAATTACTAATTCAAAATTGAAGAGAGAACAGAATAATCCAGCTAAACACCATTTATCTATAAAGTGAACTATATTAAGTATATTGAAAGAGTTTCTTGAGAGTTTTTTCAACCATTTAATAATCAGATGTTGTAAAGGGAGTATTAATTTACATTCAAAAAATAAATGATCAATCGTTTCTATCCCCCCCCCCCACAAAAACTGCATAACTTAGATTTATAAATTTTCTTTAAGAACATGTTATAGTTAACAGGTAAAATATCATGTATGGTTTTAAAACACACATCTCGAGTAATAGGGTCAAAAAATTTATTATGTAAGTTTTTCCATATGTTGTCAAATTTTAAATCATATAATTTGGTTATTTTGGGTTGGAGGATATAGTTTCGTAATTGTCGTTGGTAAAATATTTTTGTAGGAACTTGACCAAACTCGAGATCGGGATTATTTTCATGAAAAGTTTTGAAAATGGTTATGCAGTTTTTATAAAATTCAGGTACATGGAGCGTATGGGTAAATTTGTTAAGGCCTAAATTTGGGTTGAAAAATCGTAATTGTAAACCTATCCAATACCTTGCAAAATCTTTCCACTTGGCTGAATATTCATCATCGAGCAGTTTTTATGTGTTGTATGCGCATTGCTTGAATTTTACATGTCTAATGGATAATATTCAAACCCCCATCACAAAGGGGATTGCTACTTACTGCCCTAGCAAGGGGTTCAAATTTCGAATTCCACAAAAAAGTGAAGATATTACTATTTATTAAAATTTCATAATGTTTAGGTAGATCAGTCACGGTTGCAGTATACCAAATTTTGCTGTAAGCTAAAAGATTAATAACGTGGGACTTAGAGATAAGAGGTAAATTTCTACGTTTCCATAGTAATAGTGTATTCGTAAGTTTATTAACATTTTTATTCCAGTGATCATCGTTACTTAAATTGTTGCTGAAATGAAAACCTACAATTTTTGCCCTGTCAATCCAAGAAATGCCAAAAGGGTGATCACTGCGGTTATGCCATTTTCCCATGAACATACCGTTTGATTTACTGTAATTTACCTTAGCACCAGAAGTACTATCATACATACGAGACCAAAATAAATACCGTTCGATCGATTTGTCCGTGCAACAGAAACCTGTACTATCATCCGCGTAAAGGGAGATCTTACAGGCCTCTGTTGCACCTGGCACCTGAATACCTATAATTTCTGGGTCGTTTCGAATTTTGATTGCAAAAGGTTCGTACACTATTACATATAAAAGGGGGGAAAGACTGCAACCCTGACGAACTCTTCTTGAGATTAAAAAGGGGACCGAGATAAAATTATTAACTATAACTGATGAACTAATATATATCAGTATAGAAAATTGAAATCCATTTAATAAAATCTGGATGAAATCCAAAAGACTCCAAAGTTTTTAACATGAATTTATAATTTACCCTATCAAATGCCTTTTCTTGATCTAAAGATATAAATGCGCATGATAATTCCTTTTGTTCTATAAAGTCACAGATATTTCGTATAAGGTGACCATTGTCAAAAATAGATCGACCTTTAACTCCACATGTTTGATCCATGTGTATTATTTTGGACATGACATTTCCAAGTCTATTAGTGATAATTTTAGATAAAATTTTGTAGTCTAAATTTAATAGGGAGATAGGTTTCCAATTTTTCATATTGTTCGAATTTTGAGGATCCTTACATAATAAAGTAATATAGGATAATTTTTGCGAATCGGACATAGTGTTCGATTCAAAGATCAAACTGTATCAGCGGACTAATGTGTCGCCTAAAAATTCAAAGAACGTGACGTAAAATTCTTTTGAGAGACCGTCAGGTCCCGGTGATTTATTAGGCTTCATCATACTTAAAGATTTCCAAATTTTTGTTTTAGTAATAGGTCTAATAAGGAATTGATTATCCTCAGCGTTTAACTGAGGCAATCCAGTTAAAAATTCTTTAAATAATTCTTCATCAATAGATTCAGATGTAAATAAATTGGAATAAAACTTTTCAAAACATTTTAAAATATCAGCGCTAGAATTATAGGTCACGTTATTATATTCAATTTCATTAATAGTTTTCTGAGAACCCTTTTTATTTTCTAATTGAAAAAAAGAATTGGCTCAGTTTTTCATTGTCTAGAATTTTGGCTTTACTTCTAATTACTGATCCTATATATCTTTCATTTTGCAATTCTTTGATAGCCATCCGGAGTTCTTGTAGTTGAAAGAAAAGTTCTTCTTTATTAGTTAAATCATATTGTTGTCTTAGATATTGGTATTTGTTTTCTCAACGATTTAATTTCAAAGTTTTTCGTTTTTGAGAATTCTTTTGAATATCGAATAATCTCTTCTTTAAATTTGAGTTTTAGCTCATCCCAATATTCTAACGTGAGGTTATGTTTCAGTTCTCTCTGTATTAAAGCCGTAATAAGTGTTTTTAAATTGGTGTGATTTAAAAGCGAGTTGTTGCATTTCCAGTAACCAGCACCATAAGATATTAATGAGTTGGAAGTTATACTTAAAATTGCTGCATCATGATCAGATTGAGTGAAGTTTACAATTGTCGAATTAAGGATGAAATCTGCTATGTTTTTAGAAACATATATTCTGTCTAGCCAGCTTGCTAAAAATGGTAATGAGGGGTCTAGTGAGTTTCTTTGCCATGTATAACTTTTTGATAAGGGGTTCAATTTACGAAAAGTATCAATTAATTTAAAGTTGGATATAAGAGACCTTAATGCTTGGATGGACTTATCGCTGTAATTTGTTAGGTTACCTATCCGATCAAGGTTATAGTTAGGGACACAGTTGCAATCTCCTGCAAAAATGAGATTATGTTGGCCAGTTAAAAATGTGGATAGCGAATTAAAAAATTCGATTTTTTCCGAATCGGTAATAGGGCCATATATATTTAAGGCACGATATAGTATATTATTGTACTGAAAGTCAGCGCAGATTATTCTTCCATCCTGATTAGTTTCATATTTAAAGACAGTTATATTAGAATTAAAATTAAAAATAGCGACACCAGATGAACGACTCGAGCCAAAATTCCATATTGCATTACAACATTTCAATTTATTCTGAATTTTTTGTAGTAAGGGTTCTATTTTCTACACGAGTTTCTTGTAGAAAGACAAGGTCAATATGATAAGAAGATACCAAGTTTCTAATTTCGTATAGTTTTTGATCTGTGTTAGCTCGAAGGCCATTTATATTTAATGTAAGGATATTAATTTTACTCATTTGTTTGTAATTGGAGAGGCATGTCCAGAATAAGTTAAACATCGTTCATACATGTAAGACCTGACTTCTGCGTATTTTGATGTACGAGGCAAGTCAGTCTGAGCTCGAGATGAGTAGTGTTAAATATATATGTAGATGCTATTCATAACCAAAACTGACTTGTAAACTAATAACAAAATAGGGGAGGGTGTATAATAGTGAAGGGTTAAAATATAATGGGTGAACAAGAAACGGTGAAATTCTATAAATGTTGCATGAACTATGAAATCAAAAAGGAAAAATAAATGGTAATTTGAAAACAGTTAATTTATATTGAAAATTAAGGACAAACCTTATAACCAGGAAAAACCCTGAAATATTTAGTCCGTTAGGCTTAATCATTGTCCATTGTACTGTCCGTATTTTTATCCGGTCCATTTTATTGTGTTCATTGTCCGGGGGCGTTCCAGTTGTCATTTTCACATATTCCAGAATTACGAATTTTGTGCTTCCATATCAGAATCCCCTTTGGAGTGGCTTTTTTTTTTTGATCTCTTGGATTTAACCATTTGCCACGTGCCTAAATCTTGGTCGAATAACTCTTTTATCGGATGATTCTTTGGGTCTGGCTTTTCCTATTGGGTCTACCGTTTTTTCCTCCGTTTGAATAGGTGCTTCTTCCTCTGCCACTTGTAAAACATCTGGCGGCATCTCAAACAAATTGGGGTGGCGGCCTTTCATGGTGATTAGCATCCCAAACATTACAAGCGATACAATGTGAGGATGCTCCTCCTGTCAAATTCCATGGAGCGCAATTTAACGATCCTTGTCCCGTTTTCAATCATCTTATCTTTCGTTAAAATGGTCTTATCCCTTGTAATTTCAAGAATTTTCCCATATTCTTGTAGTACCTCTTTTATTATAAATAACATAAAGGGGCAGCCAATGTACTCTTAAGTCGATAATAAGGCTAGCGATGTAACTAATGCCTTCTCCAGACACATTTTTGGCTTTTTCCTGTGTTTTCAAAATAGCATGCCATGGGGAGCTCTCCCCTTCTCTATAAAACCCTTCTAGGTCCGCAATCCCCACACCCGCAGCTTCCAGCTTCCTGAGCGCCTCCTCCCGAGACATGCGTCCATCCACTCGTAAAGTACTATGATAACTGTCTGGGTTCACGTATTTTTGAAAGATCTAGTTCCACTCGTCGGTACATCTTCTTTCTTCTTTTTTCTTTTTACTCTTTTGAGATGGAATTTGTTTAGCGTAGGTGAGTTATGAAGTCTTTTTTTTTTGGGGGGGGGGCACCAGACAGATGCCCCCTCCCCCTATTAAAAAAACTAAAAAATGTTTTATGTGTGTGTGTGTTCCCCCGATATGTAGTTTGGTGTTTTTTATGAAATTCCATTTAATTTTAAACTATCCCATCGGGATTATATATTAATAGGAGGATATTTTGGTCCTTAGTGTTTTTCTATGACATTTCCACCCGAACCCAAAGGTCCATCATGGGTGTCTGTCTCAATTTCTCAAAGTTAACCCTGGCTAGGGGTTTCCTACATCCTGTGTATGCTATTTGTGTTGTGCTATGTGTGTTGCTATATGTATTCATATGAATACTGTATATTTTTTAAGGATAGCCATTCTTGTCAAATTTCCCAGTTTTCTAACCATATAAATACCTCTAAACGGTATTTATTTTAGTATATATATTTTAGTTTCAATTAATTAATATATGTTTTAATAATTTTGAATTTGGTACAAAACATGGTGTCTTAATTTTCTTTTAAATTGGTTGAAACCAACCTATTGTTTTAATGTTTGTTCTATTATGTTCCATATTTTGTAATTTCCTTATTTATATACTAGATCACTTGGATCGAAATGGGATTCGTAGAATTTTTTTTATTATATTTTGCACTTCACCCTTCTCGATCTTTTTTTGTGATCTTTATTTATTTTATCGTTAATTCCTTATTTCATTCCGAAAGATTATGTTATATTTCCCTTTAAACGGGCTTTCTGTGTAGATTTTCACAAATCTCCACAGAGTAAAACATTTTCTCACCAGTGATTTTGTATGATAGCATGCTTTGTTTTAAGAAAAAAACAAATCTTAACTATAGAGCCTATCTAATCCGTGAGTTGTTTTGTGATGTATATGTCTCTAGGTGAGCTTTATTCCAAACTCTTTCACGGGCCTGTCCACTTCGCGTAGCGCCATGTGATGTAGCCCCGTGCTCTCATTGCTCGTACTTTTCACCTCCTGAGTTCCCTGTCCCCTCCCTATATAAAATTTTCCCCATAATTTTGTATTGGCCCGCATGCTATCATATTCTTAATAATAAAGGATGTTATTTCTTCTAAGAGTATATTTGTAAAATTTCCATCTAAATATAATAATTGTATGTTGTCATATAATTGTTTTTTGTAATATTGGTGACAATTTTATTTCTATCATTTTGATTAGTAGGACATTCTGTTATAACATGTTTTTTGTAAATAAGAAATTTTTGCATAGTGGACATTTTGGCGACACTGCCATCATACGCTGTCGCACTGCTATTTCCCCTGTCAACCATGCATCATGCATGTATTTCAACAAGGTACTTTTAATTTTAATGGATCTGATTTTGACCCAGTTCCCCCATGCTCTATCCCATTGAATATTTATGTGTTTTTGTTCTATCTTATTTTTTTCCTTATTTATTGTATTTTGTGCTAGCCATCTGTATGTGCATTTTGTATCAATGTCCCAAAATTCCTTTACATCCCTATATTTGTATAATAAATCTTTTATTGATCTTCATTTTCTTGGCACTTCTAATATTTTTATTAATTTATTATTCCAATCTATGTCGTTTCTCTGCTTCATAGAGAAACCAAAATAATATATATAGAGCCCATGCCAAGCTATTTTTGGCTCCATTTTAATCTCCTTAAATCTATTTAAAATGTTGGTGTATTTAATTAGGGTGGGGTGGGGGAGACCTAAACCTCCTCTCATCCCTTCCCTATATAGAGTATCTTTGTTTGTGTAATGTATTTTAAAAGCCCATAAGTATTTAATAATATCGTTATCTATATTTTTTAGTGTTGCATTTTTTATGTCTACAGTTTTTAATTTGTAATTTAAGTGCACATACATGTAATTCTTTGCAACTTGTGCTCGTTCCATTACGCATATTGGCAATGGTGCCCAGATTGTCAAATTTTTCTTAATATTTTCTTTTATTTATTTCAGATTGTTTTTCATTTCATCCTTTCCAAAATTTATGCCTAATGTTTTTATATTGTCTTTAATAAGAAGAGCAGGCAGACCATGTTTCTTACCTCTCCAGTTTCCTATTAATAAGATTTCAGTTTTCTCAGGATTTATCTTAGATCCTGAAACTTTCCCAAATTTGTCAAATTCCTTTATTAGTTCATTATAGGATTTTCCATCTTGGATAAAGTTTGTGCAATCATCAGCGTGTTGTAGCATCTTAACTTCTTCTTTGATGTTTGGAACTTTGATCCCTACAATATTTTGGTTATTCCTAACTTTGGTACTTAGAATTTCAATTGCTATTACATATAATAGCATAGATAGTGGGCAACCTTGCCTCATTGATCTTTGAATTTCAAATTTTTCCGTTTTTGCTCCATTTACCTGTACAATAGAGTTTATATCATTATACAGAATTTTGGTCCAATTTTGGAAATTTTCTCCAAATCCAAATTTTTCTATTGTCTTATATATATAGTTTTGCTCAAGTCGATCAAAGGCTTTTTCTTGATCAATTAGTACCATAGCACTAGTAGTACCATTTATATTTATATGATCAATTATAGTTTTAATGTATAAAATGTTATTTTGTATATCTCTTCCTTTTGGCCCACTTGTTTGATTTATATTTATAATTGGGTCAAGACACTTTTTGACCCTTTCCGTTAAGATTTTCCTAACAATTTTATAATCAACATTAAGGAGTGAGATGGGTCTCCAATTTTTTATTTCATCCCTATTTCCCTTTCCCTTATATATTATTGTTATCATACCCTCCCTCATTGTGTTAGACATTTTACTACTTCTAAGTGCAATATTATTATATTACCATTCTAAGATTGGCGACAACTCTCTGCAGAATTTTTGGTAGAATTCCGCCGAAAGTCCATCTCTCCCTGGTGATTTATTTTTACATAATTTCCCTATTGTCTCTACTATTTCGTCTTGTGATATAAATTCCTCACATTTGTTTCTATGTTCTGAGGTAATTTTCTCACAATTCGTCTCTCTTAAGGATGTTTCTATACCTTCGTCTGCTATTCTCTGTGAAGTATATAGGTCCTTATAGTAATTTCGTATGTAATCCAGTATTTGAGTTTTGTCTTCTAGTATTTCCCTTCCCGTGTTTAATCTTTCTAATGTTCCCCCCTCTTAATTCTTCCCTTTTATATAATCCCCCTGCAGTTTCATATAGGTGTGTAAATATACCTGCTTTTATTTCCCTCCCTTTATAATAATCTTTCTTTAATTTTTCTAATCTTAATACTAGTGTTTCTTTTGTGTTCTGTGTTGTTGTTGTTTTTATTAAATTTTCTATAGCTTCTGTTTCTAATTTGAAATTCTTAACCCTTAATTTGGAATGATATATTGCTATTTTCTTAAATTTAACTTCTAATTTATCCCATTCTTCTATAATGTCTTTATTTCCTTTATTTTTAAATTCTTCTATTTCCCTTTTTATTTCTTCTATAAATTCCCCGGTATTTAATATTTTGGTATTTAATTTCCATGATCCGCGACCCCATTTAGTTCTTTTAGATATCCCTACTTCTAAGTAAATTAATTTATGGTCCGAAACTTGATAATCTGATATCCCTGATTTTATATATTTATTTGTTCCAAAACATGTACCCCAAAATTTATCTAATCTACTTGATGTATTTCCTCGTGTATAAGTATATTCCACCCTTGGTAAGTTTAAACGTCTATATATGTCAACCAAATCTAATGATTCCATTATAAGTTTCATTATGTCCCTAATCTCTAAGTCATTACGTGTTAATGTTTATGTCATTCTGTCTATTTCGTCCTCAATCCAGTTAAAGTCCCCACCTATTATGAAATTTTCCCCAATATAGTTGTCTAAGTACTCCTTAAGTTGTGTTGCAAAGGCCCGTTTCATATTTTCAGAGGCTGGCATGTATATATTTAAAAAATGACAATTCTCTATTTTTAAATGAATTAGTCTACTCTTAAAAAAATCCCCTTCCTCTATTCTTTCCCATTTAATTCCTACTTTATTTTTGACCATAATTGCAACCCCTCCCCATTTATCCCTCCCTCCAGAGTCATTTTGAATTATAATACAATCCAGCTTTCTTTCAAGTTGTTCTTTAATTTCGTCTGTTAGTCCATTATGTCTCTTGAATAAACAGTAAATCAAATTCCCCTATTTGTATTAGCTTATTAACTTTTACTTGGTTTAATCCATTAACATTTAACGACAGTAAACGGAAGTTTTGTTCCATTTCTGGTTTGTCTCCCAGGTGGCCGCTAATTTTAGTGGTTATAATTTATTGGCTATTGTTTATAATTAAGTGCTTGCATCTTCCCCCTTTTGAGGGGAACCTGGGTCATTATTCTCAGATTGGGAGTCACTTATTGGAATTTCAAAATCACTGGTGACATTTGAAGAATAGAGTGTCATTATATTTATCATTTCCAGTTTCGTTGCCAATAGTCGTATTTAGGGTGTCCATGTTACAGCTTTTTTCATTTTTCTGGGTGGAATCTAAGTTGGATTCCACATTTTCCTCAGGTTGTGTCTCATTTATTTGTGATTCAATTATTTTGTTTTGTTTCCTTTTCGATTTCCTGAGGAACTATTTCTATTTCTTCAGGAGAGGAATTTCAATCATCTTATCTTTCGTTAAAATGGTCTTATCCCTTGTAATTTCAAGAATTTCCCCATATTCTTGTAGTACCTCTTTTATTATGTCATCCTTGACATAAAGGGGCAGCCAATGTACTCTTAAGTCGATAATAAGGCTAGCGATGTAACTAATGCCTTCTCCAGACACATTTTTGGCTTTTTCCTGTGTTTTCAAAATAGCATGCCATGGAGAGCTCTCCCCTTCTCTATAAAACCCTTCTAGGTCCGCAATCCCCACACCCGCAGCTTCCAGCTTCCTGAGCGCCTCCTCCCAAGACATGCGTCCATCCACTCGTAAAGTCCCATGATAACTATCTGGGTTCACGTATTTCGAAAGATCTAGTTCCACTCGTCGGTACATCTTCTTCTTTCTTCTTTTTTTTTTAACTCTTTTGAGATGGAATTTGTTTAGCGTAGGTGAGTTATGAAGTTTCCTTTTTTTTTTCATAAAATCTTTATTCAGGATTTACATATTAAAATATACAAATGATTGTCAACTCCCCCACCAGCACCCGTCACTCATACACACATTTTCACCAAAAATATATACGCACACTCACTACCCATACAGACATTTAAAAACACTTATATTCACACAAATGAACATAATAGTAGAATAATATAATAAATATATATGAATAGGAAAATATTGAAATTATCAATTAATTATAATGCAAGAATATATGTGCACACTCGCTACCACTTACATTCACACAAATGTACATAGTACTAGAGTACAAAAAAAAAGGATATACACATTTTGTTTACAAAAACCTAAAATAAATGTATATGAATAGAAAAATTATTGAAATTATTAATTGTTTAATTATAATATTGAAGGTTACAGATTATATTCAAATTTATATTAACATAGGACTATTAAACGGTAACGGAGCAGTGAAGGCACGAGCAAACAAGAAAGTTAGCACGTGCAATGTTTATATACGGAGAGATTCAAGGATTATGTATAACTGGATTTATCAAAGAAAAAGGTAATATAACGTTATTCTAAGCTTATATCTATTACTAGTTCAAAATTATAAAGGGAACAAAATAATCCGGCTAAACACCATTTGTCTATAAAATGGATGATATTAAGTCTATAAAAGTCAGTTTTGATTCTACATTTTAAACTGGATAGGAAGAAGGATAACAAGGTATTACTGGTTACCACTTCTTTATAAAAATATGCTTGTATACGTTTAATCCATATAGCATATTTATATTCAGCACATAATAAAAGGCACAAGTCCTCGAATTCAGGTTCCGAGAACGAGGCCCCATTCGGGATAAGACCGAATTTAAGGAAAGTGTAAAAGGTATTGAAAGAGTTTCTTGAGAGTTTTTTCAACCATTTAATAATCAGATGTTGTAAAGGGAGTATTAATTTACATTCAAAAAATAAATGATCTATCGTTTCTATCCCCCCACAAAAACTGCATAACTTAGATTTAGAAATTTTCTTTAAGAACATGTTATAGTTAAGTTAAAATATGTATGGTTTTAAAACACACATCTCGAGTAATGGGGTCTAAAAATTTATTATGTAAGTTTTTCCATATGTTGTCAACATTTAAATCATATAATTTGGCTATTTTGGGTTGGAGGATATAGTTTCGTAATTGTCGTTGGTAAAAGATTTTTGTAGGAACTTGACCAAACTCGAGATCGGGATTATTTTCATGAAAAGTTTTGAAAATGGTTATGCAGTTTTGATACAATTCAGGTACATGGAGCGTATGGGTAAATTTGTTAACGACTAAATTTTGGTTGAAAAATCGTAATTGTAAACCTATCCAGTACCTTGCAAAATCTTTCCATTTGGCTGAATATTCATCATCGAGCAGTTTTTGTATGTGTTGTATGCGCATTGCTTGAACCCCCATCACAAAGGGACTTGCTACTTACTGCCCTAGCAAGAGGTTCAAATTTTGAATTCCACAAAAAAGTGAAGATATTTATATTTATTAAAATTTCATAATGTTTAGGTATATCAGTCACGGTTGCAGAATACCAAATTTTGCAGTAAGCTAAAAGATTAATAACGTGGGACTTAGAGATAAGAGGTAAATTTCTACGTTTCCATAGTAATAGTGTAAGTTTATTAACATTTTTATTTCAGTGATCATCGTTACTTAAATTGTTGCCGAAATGAACACCTACAATTTTTGCCCTGTCTTTCGAATATCTAATAATTTCTTCTTTAAATTTGAGTTTTAGCTCATCCCAATATTCTAACGTGAGGTTATGTTTTAATTCTCTTTGAATTAATTCCGTAATAGTGTTTTTAATGTGGTGTGGTTTAAAAGCGAGTTGTTGCATTTCCAGTAACCAGCACCATATAGGATATTAATGAGTTGGAAGTTATACTTAAAATTACTGCATCATGATCAGATTGAGTGAAGTTTACAATTGTCGAATTAAGGATGAAATTTGCTATGTTTTTAGAAACATACATTCTGTCTAGCCTGCTTGCTAAAAATGGTAATGAGGGGTCTAGTGAGTTTCTATGCCATGTATAACTTTTTGATAAGGGTTTCAATTTATGAAAAGTATCAATTAATTTAAAGTTGGATATAAGAGACCTTAATGCTTGGATGGACTTATCGCTGTAATTTGTTAGGTTACCTATCCGATCAAGGTTAGAGTTAAGGACACAGTTGAAATCTCCTGCAAAAATGAGATTATGTTGGCCAGTTAAAAATGTGGATAGCGAATTAAAAAATTCGATTTTTTCCGAATCAGGAATAGGGCCATATATATTTAAGGCACGATATAGTATATTATTGTACTAAAAGTCAGCGCAGATTATTCTTCCATCATGATCAGTTTCATATTTAAAGACAGTTATATTAGGATTAAAATTAAAAATAGCGACACCAGATGAACGACTCGAGCCAAAATTCCATATTGCATTACAACATTTCAATTTATTCTGAATTTTTGTAGTAAGGTTTCTATTTTCTACATGAGTTTCTTGTAGAAAGACAAAGTCAATATGATAAGAAGATACCAAGTTTCTAATTTCGTATAGTTTTTGATCTGTGTTAGCTCGAAGGCCATTTATATTTAATGTAAGGATATTAATTTTACTCGTTTGTTATTGGAGAGGCATGTCCAGAATAAGTTAAACATCGTTCATACATGTAAGACCTGACTGCTGGGTATTTTGGTGTACGAGGGAAGTCAGTCTGAGCTCGAGATGAGTAGAGTTCAATATATATGTAGATACTATTCATGACCAAAACTGAGTTATACACTAATAACAAAATAGGGAAGGGTGTATAGTTAAGGGTTAAAATATAATGGGTAAACAAAAAATGGTGAAATTTTATAAATGTTGCATGAACTATGAAATCAAAAAGGAAAAATAAATGGTAATTTGAAAACAATTTATATTGAAAATTAAGAACAAACATTATAACCAGGAAAAATCCTGAAATATTTAGTCCGTTAGGCTTAATCATTGTACATTGTACTGTCCGTATTTTTATCCGGTCCATTTAATTGTGTTCATTTTGCGGGGGCTTTCCAGTTGTCATTTTCACATATTCCAGAATTACGAATTTTGTGTTTCCATATCAGAATCGCCTTCCGAGTGGCTTTTTTTTTTTGATCTCTTGGATTTAACCATTTGCCACGTGCCTAAATCTTGGTCGAATAACTCTTTTATCGGATGATTCTTTGGGTCTGGCTTTTCCTACTGGGTCTACCGTTTTTTCCTCCGTTTGAATAGGTGCTTCTTCCTCTGCCACTTGTAAAACATCTGGGAGGGGGAGCGGGGACGGTGGGGCTGTCAACATGAATGTTTTCTGTCGATACTGGTGATGTAGAAGTTGATGGTACTTCTTCCGTTGGTTTTTTAACTGGTCCTGGTGTACGTTTTGAGGGGACAAAATGTTCTTGATTTCTAGCCACTGATGCATAACTGGCCCCTTTTTCCGGGAAATCTTTCCGTAGATTGCCTGACTGGCGGCATCTGAGGCAGATTGGGGGACGACCTTTCATGGTAATGAGCATCCCAAACATTCCAAGGGATAAGATGTGAGGGATGCTCCTCCTATCAAATTCCGTGGTACGCAGTTTAACTATTCTTGTGCCATTTTCAATCATTTTCTCTTTGGTTAGGATGGTCTTGTCTCGTATAATTTCCAGAATTTCCCCATATTCCTGTAGTACATCTTTTATTATATCGTCCTTGACGTAGAGGGGCAGCCAATGTACTCTTATATCAATGATAAGGCTCGCAATATAGGTGATGCCTTCTTCGGAAACAGTTTTCGCTTTTTCCTGTGAACTCACAACAGCATTGGTCAGAACGTTTATGAATTTTGCGTTTCCATGTCCGAATCTATATCTGAGTGGCTTTTTTTTTTGACCTTTTTGATTTGACCGTTTGCCATGTGCCTGAATCTGGGTCAAATAACTCCCTCTTGTCCGGTGATTCTTTGGGTCTTGCATTTTCCACTGGGGTTGTCGTTTTTCCCCGGGTTTGGGTATGTACTAGTTCCTTCTCTGCCCCTTGTAAAACGTCTGAGGGGGCGGGAACGGTGGGGCCGTCAACTGGGTTACTTCCTGTCAATACTTGTGCTACAGAGGTTGATGGTAATTCTTCGGTTGGTTTATTTGTTTGTTCAGGTTCCCGCGTCTGGGGGGAGAAGCATGTCCTTGGCTTTTGGCTACCGATGCATAGCTGGCCCCTTTTTCCGGGCACTCCTTGCGTAAGTTGCCTGACTGGCGGCATCTCAAACAAATTGGGGTGGCGGCCTTTCATGGTGATTAGCATCCCAAACATTACAAGCGATACAATGTGAGGGATGCTCCTCCTGTCAAATTCCGTGGAGCGCAATTTAACGATCCTTGTCCCGTTTTCAATCATCTTATCTTTCCCACTTGTTTGATTTATATTTATAATTGGGTCAAGACACTTTTTGACCCTTTCCGTTAAGATTTTCCTAACAATTTTATAATCAACATTAAGGAGTGAGATGGGTCTCCAATTTTTTATTTCATCCCTATTTCCCTTTCCCTTATATATTATTGTTATCATACCCTCCCTCATTGTGTTAGACATTTTACTACTTCTAAGTGCAATATTATTATATAACCATTCTAAGATTGGCGACAACTCTCTGCAGAATTTTTGGTAGAATTCCGCCGAAAGTCCATCTCTCCCTGGTGATTTATTTTTACATAATTTCCCTATTGTCTCTACTATTTCGTCTTGTGATATAAATTCCTCACATTTGTTTCTATGTTCTGAGGTAATTTTCTCACAATTCGTCTCTCTTAAGGATGTTTCTATACCTTTGTCTGCTATTCTCTGTGAAGTATATAGGTCCTTATAGTAATTTCGTATGTAATCCAGTATTTGAGTTTTGTCTTCTAGTATTTCCCTTCCCGTGTTTAATCTTTCTAATGTTCCCCCCCCCCCTCTTAATTCTTCCCTTTTATATAATCCCCCTGCAGTTTCATATAGGTGTGTAAATATACCTGCTTTTCATATAGGTGTGTAAATATACCTGCTTTTATTTCCCTCCCTTTATAATAATCTTTCTTTAATTTTTCTAATCTTAATCTTTCTTTAATTTTTCTAATCTTAATACTAGTGTTTCTTTTGTGTTCTGTGTTGTTGTTGTTTTTATTAAATTTTCTATAGCTTCTGTTTCTAATTTGAAATTCTTAACCCTTAATTTGGAATGATATATTGCTATTTTCTTAAATTTAACTTCTAATTTATCCCATTCTTCTATAATGTCTTTATTTCCTTTATTTTTAAATTCTTCTATTTCCCTTTTTATTTCTTCTATAAATTCCCCGGTATTTAATATTTTGGTATTTAATTTCCATGATCCGCGACCCCATTTAGTTCTTTTAGATATCCCTACTTCTAAATAAATTAATTTATGGTCCGAAACTTGATAATCTGATATCCCTGATTTTATATATTTATTTGTTCCAAAACATGTACCCCAAAATTTATCTAATCTACTTGATGTATTTCCTCGTGTATAAGTATATTCCACCCTTGGTAAGTTTAAACGTCTATATATGTCAACCAAATCTAATGATTCCATTATAAGTTTCATTATGTCCCTAATCTCTAAGTCATTACGTGTTAATGTTTTTGTCATTCTGTTTATTTCGTCCTCAATCCAGTTAAAGTCCCCACCTATTATCAAATTTTCCCCAATATAGTTGTCTAAGTACTCCTTAAGTTGTGTTGCAAAGGCCCGTTTCATATTATCAGAGGCTGGCATGTATATATTTAAAAAATGACAATTCTCTATTTTTAAATGAATTAGTCTACTCTTAAAAAAATCCCCTTCCTCTATTCTTTCCCATTTAATTCCTACTTTATTTTTGACCATAATTGCATCCCCTCTTCATTTATCCCTCCCTCCAGTCATTTTGAATTATAATACAATCCAGCTTTCTTTCAAGTTGTTCTTTAATTTCGTCTGTTAGTCCATTATGTCTCTTGAATAAACAGTAAATTAAATTCCCCTATTTGTATTAGCTTATTAACTTTTTCTTGGTTTAATCCATTAACATTTAACGACAGTAAACGGAAGTTTTGTTCTTCCATTTCTGGTTTGTCTCCCAGGTGGCCGCTAATTTTAGTGGTTATAATTTATTGGCTATTGTTTATAATTAAGTGCTTGTATCTTCCCCCTTTTGAGGGGAACCTGGGTCATTATTCTCAGATTGGGTGTCACTTATTGGAATTTCAAAATCACTGGTGACATTTGAAGAATAGAGAGTGTCATTATATTTATCATTTCCAGTTTCGTTGCCAATAGTCGTATTTAGGGTGTCCATGTTACAGCTTTTTTCATTTTTCTGGGTGGAATCTAAGTTGGATTCCACATTTTCCTCAGGTTGTGTCTCATTTATTTGTGATTCAATTATTTTGTTTTGTTTCCTTTTCGTTTTCCTGAGGAACTATTTCTATTTCTTCAGGAGAGGAATTTCAATCATCTTATCTTTCGTTAAAATGGTCTTATCCCTTGTAATCTCAAGAATTAACCCATATTCTTGTAGTACCTCTTTTATTATGTCATCCTTGACATAAAGGGGCAGCCAATGTACTCTTAAGTCGATAATAAGGCTAGCGATGTAACTAATGCCTTCTCCAGACACATTTTTGGCTTTTTCCTGTGTTTTCAAAATAGCATGCCATGGGGAGCTCTCCCCTTCTCTATAAAACCCTTCTAGGTCCGCAATCCCCACACCCGCAGCTTCCAGCTTCCTGAGCGCCTCCTCCCAAGACATGCGTCCATCCACTCGTAAAGTCCCATGATAACTATCTGGGTTCACGTATTTCGAAAGATCTAGTCCACTCGTCGGTACATCTTCTTCTTTCTTCTTTTTTTTGTAACTCTTTTGAGATGGAATTTGTTTAGCGTAGGTGAGTTATGAAGTTTCCCTTTTTTTTTTTTTCATAAAATCTTTATTCAGGATTTACATATTAAAATATACAAATGATTGTCAACTCCCCCACCAGCACCCGTCACTCTTACACACATTATCACCAAAAATATATACGCACACTCACTACCCATACAGACATTTAAAAACACTTATATTCACACAAATGAAGATAATAGTAGAATAATATAATAAATATATATGAATAGGAAAATATTGAAATTATCAATTAATTATAATGCAAGAATATATGTGCACACTCGCTACCACTTACATTCACACAAATGTACATAGTACTAGAGTACAAAAAAAGGATATACACATTTTGTTTACAAAAACCTAAAATAAATGTATATGAATAGAAAAATTGAAATTATTAATTGTTTAATTATAATATTGAAGGTTACAGATTATATTCAAATTTATATTAACATAGGACTATTAAACGGTAACGGAGCAGTGAAGGCACGAGCAAACAAGAGAGAGAATTTAGCACGTGCAATGTTTATATACAGAGAGATTCAAGGATTATGTATAACTGGATTTATCAAAGAAAAAGGTAATATAACGTTATTCTAAGCTTATATCGATTACTAATTCAAAATTAAAAAGAGAACAAAATAATCCGGCTAAACACCATTTATCTATAAAATTAACTATATTTTATATATATATTTATATATATTATATATATTTAAATATTATTTATATATTTATATATATTATAACTTTAATACCTATAATTTCTGGGTCATTTCGAATTTTGATTGCGAAAGGTTCGTACACTATTACATATAAAAGAGGGGAAAGACTGCAATCCTGACGGACTCCTCTTGAGATTAATTAATTTAGGTTTTGCTTACTATTGTTGGACTCATAATAGTCTTTGTTTTATTAAGTATTCCGTTTTTCCTTTTGTTTATTATTATCTCTCTTCATTTCATAACTCATGTAACACTTATAGAATTTTACTTTCTTTTCATCCATCACATACTTTATCCCTTAATTATACACCCTCCCCTATTTTCTTGTTATTCAATAAGTCAGTTTTGGTTATGCATAGATTCTACATATACATTGAATTCTACTCATCTCGAGCTCGGACTGACTCGCTTCGTACACCTAAATACGCAGTAGTCAGTCTTACATGTATGAACGATGTTTAACTCATTTTGGACATGCCACTTTAAGAACAAACAAATGATCAAAATTAATATCCTTTCATTAAAATTAATCATATTTATAATAATACATTTGTATACAAATGGTAGGATAGAAAGAAAGAACAAAAGAACATTATGAAAGAACAAGGTAACCAGGTTATTCCCTGAAGTAATTTGTCCGTTATTCAAATCAAAAGTCCATTGTTCGGTCCTGGTCGTCAATTTTTGTCCATATATCTCCTCCATTATCCTTGGGCGGTCCATTTGTTGTTTGTGAAAGTACTAGAATAAACACATTAATCCTTTGTACTAGAAGTATACATGTTGTTGTCTTCTGTTTCTTTTTTTTCCGATTTGCCAGTTTTGATCCGTTTGTTCCTGTGTACCGTCTGCCATGACGGGGTCTCGACGTCGAACAGCTCCGACCTTTTCTCCGTACTGACATCATTTGTACTTAGTGAATCCTCAGTAAGGGATAGTGTTTCATCATCTTCAGCCAGCTCAGAGTTTGAAATAGGTGTTGTAGGTCGCTTATTCTGGGCGGGTTCTGATACAATTGTATCACTTACTGGGCCTACTGAATTTGAAACTTCATTTTCTCTTGGTGTCTCTGCTTGCGGTTCGGTATCGGGTTGTTGTTGTTGTTGTTGTTGTTGTGTTGGTCCGTTCTTAGTGGCCACCGAAGCATAGGTAGCGGACTTTTCCGGGCAGTCTTTCCTCAAGTGGCCTGACTGCCGACACTTTAAGCAAATTGGGGGCGTCCCTTCATAGTAATAAGCATGCCGCATTGTCCCAAGGATACAATATGGGGAATGTGGCGGGCGTCAAAATCCGTAGTTAGTAGCTTAACAACCCGGGTTCCATTCATTGTCAGCGTATCTTTGGATAGGATGGTTCTATCTCTTGTGATGTCAATCACTTAAAACTTCTCTGATGATATCATTATTAAAATAGAGTGGTAACCAATGTACCCTCAGATCTATGATCATTTTTGCCAAATACTTGATCCCTTCTGCATTTACGTTGGCAGCCAGCTATTTTTTGGACAAAACGGCATTCCATGGAGAATTTTCTCCCTCTCTGTACATTCCCTCTATATCTTTGGTCAAAATTCCCGCCGTGTTTAGTCTACGCAGTGCTTCTTCCCGTGATATCCGCCCTTCTATTTTAAGCGTACGGTGATACAGGTCGCAATCCATGAATGAAGCCAAATTGATATCTACTCTTCGGAACATTCTAACGAATGGAAATGAAAATTGTGAAAAACACAAACACAATACTCGCTACTAACTCTCGCTTTTTTTTCCGGGGAAACCTCCTTTTTTTATTTTTCATAAAATCTTTATTCAGTATTTACATATTAAAATATACAAATGATTGTCAACTCCCCCACCAGCACCCGTCACTCATACACACATTTTCACCAAAAATATATACGCACACTCACTACCATACAGACATTTAAAAACACTTATATTCACACAAATGAACATAATAGTACAATACAAAGATGTTGTATATATTTAGTTTGCTATATATGAATAGGAACATATTGAAATTATTAATTAATTATAATGCAAGAATATATATGCACACCACTTACATTCACACAGATGTAAATAGTACTAGAGTACAAAAATAATATACAAAAATAATATACTCATTTTGTTAGCAAAAACATAATAAATGTATACAAATAGAAAAATTATTGAAATTATTAATTGTTTTTAATTATAATATTGAAAGGTACAAGTTATATTCAAATTTATATTTAGGAAGAAGGATAACAAGGTGTTACTGGTTACCACTTCTTTTTAAAAATATGCTTGTATATGTTTAATCCATATAGCATATTTATATTCAGCACATAATAAAAGGCACAAGTCCTCGAATTCAGGTTCCGAGAACGAGGCCCCATTCGGGACAAGACCGAATTTAAGGAAAGTATAAAAGGTATTGAAAGAGTTTCTTGAGAGTTTTTTCAACCATTTAATAATCAAATGTTGTAAAGGAAGTATTAATTTACACTCAAAAAATAAATGATCAATGGTTTCTATCCCCCCGCAAAAACTGCATAACTTTGATCTAGAAATTTTCTTTAAGAACATGTTATAATTAACTGGTAAAATATCATGTATGGTTTTAAAACACACATCACGAGTGATGGGGTCTAAAAATTTATTGTGCAAGTTTTTCCATATATTGTCAAAACTTAAATCGTATAATTTGGTTATTTTCGGTTTAAGGATATAATTTCGTAGTTGTCGTTGGTAAAAAATGTTTGTAGGAACTTTGCCAAAACAGAGATCAGGATTATTTTCATGAAAAGTTTTAAAAATGGTTATGCAGTTTTTATAAAATTCAGGTACATTAAGCGTAGGGGTAAATTTGTTAAGGCCTAAATTTGGGTTGAAAAATCTTAATTGTAAACCTATCCAATACCTTGCAAAATCTTTCCACTTGGCTGAATATTCATCATCGAGCAGTTTTTGTATATGTTGTATACGTATTGATTGTATTTTACATTTCAGATGTATAAAATTCAAACTCCCATCACAAAGGGGTTTGACACTTACTGCTCTAGCAAGGGGTTCAAATTTTGAATTCCACAAAAAAGTGAAAATACTTCTATTTATTAAACTTTCGTAATGTTTAGGTAGGTCAGTCACGGTTGCAGTATACCAAATGTTGCAGTACGCTAAAAGATTTTTAATGTGGGACTTAGAGATGAGAGATAGATTTCTACGTTTCCATAGTAATAGTGTATTTGTAAGTTTATTAACATTTTTGTTCCAGTGATCATCATTACTTAAATTGTTGCCGAAAAAAAACCTACACTTTTTGCCTTATCAATCCAAGAAATGCCAAAGGGGTGATCACTGCGATTATGCCATTTTCCCATGAACATACCGTTTGATTTACTGTAATTTACCTTAGCACCAGAAGTACGATTGTACATGCGAGACAAAAATAAATACCGTTCGATCGACTTGTCCGTGCAACAGAAGCCTGTACTATCATCCGCGTAAAGGGAGATCTTACAGGCCTCTGTTGCACCTGGCACCTTAATACCTATAATTTCTGGGTCTTTTCGAATTTTGATTGCGAAAGGTTCATACACTATTACATATAAAAGGGGGGGAAAGACCCTGACGGACTCCTCTTGAGATTAAAAAGGGGGCCGAGATAAAATTATTGACTATTACTAATGAACAAATATCAGTATAAAAAATTTTGATCCATTTAATAAAGTCTGGATGAAAACCAAAAGACTCCAAAGTTTTTAACATAAATTTATAGTTTACCCTATCGAATGCTTTTTCTTGATCTAGGGATATAAACGCACATGATAATTGTTTTTATTCTATATAATCACAGATGTTTCTTATAAGGTGACCGTTATCAAAAATAGATCGACATTTAACTCCACATGTTTGATCCATGTGTATTATTTTAGACATGACATTTCCAAGTCTATTAGTAATAATCTTTGATAAAATTTTGCAATCCAAATTTAATAGGGAGATAGGTCTCCAATTTTTCATATTTTTTGAATTTTGAGGATCCTTACATAGTAAAGTAATATAGGATAATTTTTGTGAATCGGACATAGTGTTCGATTCGAAGATCAAATTATATAAGCGGATTAATGTGTCGCCTAAATTTTCAAAGAACGTGACGTAAAATTCTTTTGTGAGACCGTCAGGTCCCGGTGATTTATTAGATTTCATCATATTTAAGGCCTTCCAAATTTCAGATTTAGTAATAGGTTGGATAAGGGTATGATTATCCTCAGCATTTAACTGAGGCAATCCAGTTAAAAATTCATTAAATAAATCCTCTTCAATGGATTCAGACGTAAATAGATTTGAATAAAATTTTTCAAAACATTTTAAAATATCAGCACTAGAATTATAGGTCACGTTATTAGATTCAATTTCATTAATAGTTTTCTAAGAACCCTTTTTATTTTCTAATTGGAAAAAGAAATGGCTCGGTTTTTCATTGTTGTCTAAAATTTTAGCCTTAATTCTAATAACTGATCCTATATACGTTTCGTTTTGCAATTCTTTAATAGCCATCCTAAGTTCTTGCAGTTGTAAGAAAAGTTCTTCTTTATTAGTTAAACCAAATTGTTGTTTTATATATTGGTATTTATTTCTCAAAGATTTAATTTCAAAGTTTTTCACTTTTGAGAAATCCTTAGAATATCGAATAATTTGTTCTTTAATTTTTAGTTTTAGCTCGTCCCAATATTCTAAAGAGAGATTATGATGTTTCAGTTCTCTCTGTAGTAAAACCGTAATAAGTGTTTTTAAATTGGTGTGGTTTAAAAGGGAGTTGTTGCATTTCCAGTAACCATCACCATAAGATATTAATGAGTTTGAAGTTATACTTAAAATTGCCGCATCATGATCAGATTGAGTAAAGTTTACAATTGTCGAATTAAGAATGAAATCTGCTATGTTTTTAGAAACATTTATTCTGTCTAATCTACTTGCTAAAGGTGGTACTGAGGGGTCTAGTGAGATTCTATGCCATGTATAACTTTTCGATAAAGGGTTCAGTTTACGAAAAGTATCAATTAATTTAAAGTTGGATATAAGAGACCTTAAAGCATGGATGGACTTATCGCTATAATTTGTTAAGTTGCCTATCCGATCAAGGTTGGAATTAAGAACACAGTTGAAATCACCTGCAAAAATGAGGTTATGTTGGCCAGTTAAAGAAGGAAATAACGAATTAAAAAATTCGCATTTTCCTGAGTCAGGAATAGGGCCATATATATTTAAAACACGATATATTATATTATTGTGCTGAAAGTCAGCACATATTATTCTACCATCATAATCAGTTTCATATTTAAAGACAGTTATATTAGGATTAAAATTAAAAATAGCGACACCGGATGAACGACTCGAGCCAAAATTCCATATTGCATTACAACATTGCAATTTATTTTGAATTTTTGTAGAAAGGATTCTGTTTTCTACATGAGTTTCTTGTAGAAAGACAAGGTCAATATGATAAGAAGATACCAAGTTTCTAATTTCGCATAGTTTTTGATCAGTATTGGCTCGAAGGCCATTTACATTTAATGTAAGGATATTAATTTTGCTCATTTGTTTGTTATTAACATGTCATGTCCAGAATGACATACATGTAAGACTGACTGCTGCGTATTTTGGTGTACGAAGCAAGTCAGTCCAAGCTCGAGATGAGTAGAGTTCAATGTATATGTAGAATCTATGTATAGCAAAACTGACTTATTGAATAACAAGAAAATAGGGAATGGTGTATAGTTAAGAATTAAAATATAATGAGTAAACAAAAACTGGTGAAATTTTATAAATGTTGCATCAAATAGGAAAATTAAATGGTAATTTAAAAACAAAAACAGTTTATATTGAAATTTTTGACCAAACCTTATTACTAGGAAAAATCCTGAAATGTATAATCCATTAAGCTTTCTCATAGTCCATTGCCCTGTCCGTATTTTTGCCCGGTCCATTATAGAGTGTTCATTGTCCATGGGCGTTCCTGATTTGTAATATATTATATATATTCCACACATTAATTTTGAATTTCCATATTGGAATCTTCTTCCACTCGAATTTTCTTTTTCCTTTTTGGCTCAACAACTTGCCATGTACCTGTGTCAATATCGAATAATATTATCTTATCCGCCGGTGTTCTAGGGGAGGTAGGGTTATCCTCTGGCTGGGTTGGTGGTTGAGTAGCTGTTTCTTCTGTTGTTACATTTTCTACGGTTTTGGTTTTGGTCGATGTATCTTCTACATTTGAGACTTCTGATGAGGTGGAGGTACTAGGGTGATTGATTGTGCTACTTTCCGTTTGCTCTTCTGAAGTTGAAGAGTTGTTTTCATCTGCTTGTCTTGCCGATTGTGGTACAGGTGCTTCAGGGTTATTTATTCGATGGTTGCTTGCAACCTTGGCATAACTCGTTCCTTTGTCCGGACAGTCTTTTCGTAAATGTCCAGACTGACGACATCTCAAACATATTGGGGGTCTGCCTTTCATTGTGATTAGCATACCGAACATTCCCAATGACACGATGTGTGGAATATTTCTTCTATCAAATTATGTTGTACGTATTTTAACTATTCTCGCTCCATTTTCCATGATAGTGTCTCTGTTGATAATTGTTTTGTCCTGTGTTATTTCCAAAACTTCACCATATTCTTTCAAGACATCCTTGATAATGAGATCATCAACAAACAGTGACAACCAATGAACCCTAATATCTATTATCATCCTTGCGATGTAACTAATGCCGTCTCCGGCAACATTCTTTGCTTTTTCTTGAGATTTGAGGACGGCATGCCATGGGGCATTTTCTCCTCTATATAGCCCCTCCATTTCTGAAACATCTACTCCAACAGACTCGAGCTTCCTAAGAGCTTCCTCTCTCGACATTCTGCCATCTACTCTAATAGTCCGCAAATGTATGTCCGACTTGACATATTTCGATAGATTTAATTCCACGTGACGATACATTTTACCAACTTTGAACTACGTTGTCTCTAACTTTGGATGTGATCGCAGTTTTTGGATATTTTTTTTTTTTTTTCTTTTTTTTTTTTCTTGGGGGCACCAGACAGATGCCCCCTCCTCCTATCAAAAAAAAACTGGTAAAAAAGTTTTCATGTATGTATGTGTTCCCCCCGATATGTAGTTTTGTATTTTTTTATAATTTCATTTAAAACTGACCTAACCTTAAATTTGTCCCATCGGGATTATATGATAATAGGAGGATATTTTCGTCCCTAGTGTTATCTATGACATTTCCACCCGAACCATAAGGCTCATCATGGGGGTCTGTCTTATTTCACAAGGTTAACCCTGGCTAGGGGTTTCCTAAATCCTGTGTATGCTATTTGTGTTGTGCTATATGTATGATGCTATATATTCATTTGAATATTGTGTATTTGTTAGGATAGCCAT
Organism: Unio pictorum; assembly: GCA_030141615.1. Classification (NCBI taxonomy): domain Eukaryota; kingdom Metazoa; phylum Mollusca; class Bivalvia; order Unionida; family Unionidae; genus Unio; species Unio pictorum. The sequence goes on along the minus strand of JARLTB010000029.1, from coordinate 16,465,424 downwards.
TTTTGTCAAATTTTCCCAGTTTTTCTAATCATATAAATACCCTTAAATCAGTATTTATTTCAGTAAATTCATATATTTTCAAGAATTTAGAATTTAGTACAAATATTGGTGTCTTAAAAGAAACAAGACCCTATTGTTTTACTGTTTGCTCTATGATGTTCCATATTCGTAGTTTCCTTATTTATTTACTAGATCACTTGGATCGAAATAGGATTCATGCAACTTTTTATTATTATTTGCATTTTACCTATCTCGATCTATTTTGTAATCTTTATTTATTTTATAATTAAACCCTTATTCCATTCCAAAATTGTTTATATTCCTTAAAAACGGACTTTCTGTGTAGATTCACGATCTCCACAGAGTAAAAACATATTCTAACCAGTGATTTCCTATGATAGCATGCTTCCCGTAAGAAAAACACATGAAAACTTAACTCTATAATCTATCTAAGCCGTGAAATGTTGTAATGTATATATCTCTCAGTGAGCTTTGTTCCAAACTCTTTCACGGGCCTGTCCACTTCGCGTAGCGCCATGTGATATAGCCCCATGCTCTCATTGCTCGTACTTTTCTCACCGGAGTTCCCTGTTCCCTCCATATCTAACATCCCTCCTAGGTACTATCGGTCCACATGCTATCATAGTATTTATAATAAAATCTATAATATTTATTAAAATATCATTGGTTAAGATACCATCTAAATATAATAATTGTTTCTCTTCATATGTATGAGAAAAACTAATATTTGTGATAATTTGATTTCTATCAGCTGCCGTCTTAGAACATTCAAGTATAACATGTTTTTTTGTAAATAAAAACCCTTTACACAGTGGACATTTGGGCGATACTTCGATCATTTGCCGTCTCACTGCTATTTCTCCTGTCAACCATGCATCATGCATGTATTTGAACAGGGTACTTTTTTTCCTAATAGGTTTAATATTGTTCCAATTCCCCCAAGCCCTAACCCACTGAATATTTATGTATTTATGTTCAATCCTATTTTTTTCCTTATTTATTGTTTCTTGTGTTAACCATTTGTATGTGCTTTTTGTATCAATGTCCCAAAATTCTTTAGCATCCCTATATTTGAATAATAAATCTTTTATATACCTTAATTTCCTTGGCACTTCTATAGTTTTAGTTAATCTATTGTTCCTATAAATGTCATTTCTCTGCTTCATAGAGAAACCAAAATAATATATATAAAGCCCTTGCCAAGCTATTTTAGGCTCTTCTTTAATTTCCTTAAAACGGTTCAAAATGTTGGTGTATTTAATAAGGATTGGATGAGGGAGACCTAAACCCCCTCTCATCCCTCCCTTATATAAAGTATTTTTGTTTGTGTAATGGACTTTATTACCCCATAAGTATTTAATAATATCATTATCTATAATTTTTAGTGTAGTATCTTTAAAGTCTACTGTTTTCAATTTATAATTAAAGTGCACATACATATAGTTTTTTGCTACTTGCGCTCGTTCCAATAAGCATATTGGCAAAGGTGCCCAGGTTGCCACATTTTTTTTAATTTTTTCTTTAATATCTTTCAAATTCACTATCAGTTCGTCCTTTCCAAAATATATTCCTAAAGTTTTTATATTATCTTTAATAAGAGGAGCAGGTAGATCATGTATCTTACCCCTCCAGTTTCCTATTAGTAAAATTTCAGTCTTTTCAGGATTTATCTTAGAGCCTGAGACTTTCCCAAATCTTTCAAATTCCTTTATAAGTTCATCATAGGATTTTTTATCTTGTATAAAGTTCGTGCAATCATCAGCATGTTGTAACATCTTAACTTCGTTTCTAATGTTTGGAACTTTGATTCCTACAATGTTTGGGTTATTCCTAACTTTGGTACTTAGGATTTCTATTGCTATTACATATAATAACATCGATAGTGGGCAGCCTTGCCTCACTGATCTTTGAATTTCAAATTTTGCCGTTTTTGCTCCATTAACCAAATTTTTCTAGTGTCTTAATTATATAGTTATGTTCAAGTCGATCAAAGGCTTTCTCTTGATCAATTAGTACCATAGCACTAGTAGTACCAATTGTATTGATATAATCAATAATAGTCCTAATATTTAAAAGGTTATTCTGTATGTTTCTCCCTTTTGGGCCACTAGTTTGATTTATATTAATAATTGGGTCAAGACACTTTTTTACCCTTTCCGTTAAAATTTTACTAATAATTTTATAATCTACATTAAGGAGTGAGATGGGTCTCCAATTTTTAAGTTCTTCCCTATTTCCTTTCCCCTTATATATTATTGTTATCATACCCTCCCTCATTGTGTTTGACATTTTGCTATTCCTAAGTGCTATGTTGTTATATAACCATTCTAAAATCGGCGACAATTCCTTACAGAATTTTTTATAGAATTCTGCAGAAAGTCCATCTCTTCCTGGTGATTTATTTTTACCTAAATTTCCTATTGTCTCAACTATTTCGTCTTGTGATATAAATTCCTCACATTTGTCTCTATGTTCTGAGGTAATTTTTTCACAATTTGTCTCTCGTAAGTATGTTTCTATATCTTCGTCTGCTATTCTCTGTGAAGTATATAGGTCCTTGTAGTAATTCCGTATATATTCTAATATTTGAGTTTTGTATTCTAGTATTTCCATTCCCGTATTTAAAGTCTCTAAAATTTTCCCTCCCCCCTTCTTAATTCCTCCCTTTTATGAAGACCCTCTGCATTTTCATATAATTCGGTAAATAGCCCAGCATTTATTTCCCTCCCTTTATTAAAAACTTTCTTTAATTTCTTTAATCTTTGTAATAATGTGTTTTTAATGCCCTGTATTGTTGTTGTGTTGATCAGATTTTCCAAGGCGGCTACTTCTAATTTAAACTTCCGAATCCTGAATTTTGAATGTTTAATAGCTATTTCCTTAAATTTGACTTTTAAATTATCCCATTCTTCAAAAATATTTATATTCCCCTTATTTTTAAAATCTGCTATTTCCTTAGTAATTTCATCTATAAATTCCTTTGTATTTAATAGTTGATTATTTAATTTCCATGACCCCCTACCCCATTTAGTCCTTTTAAAAATCCCTACTTCTAAGAAAATTAATTTGTGGTCCGAAACTTGGTAATGTAAAATCCCTGAATTAATATACTTATTTGTGCCAAAACATGTACCCCAAAATTTATCTAATCTACTTGATGTATCCCTTCCTATAAAAGTATATTCCACCCTTAGTAAATTTAAACGTCGATATATGTCAACCAAATCCAATGAATCCATAATAAGTTTCATTGTGTCCCTAATCTGTAAGTCACTTCTCACTAATTTCCTCGTCTTTCTGTCAATTCCGTCCTCAATCCAGTTAAAGTCCCCACCAATTATCAAATTTTCCCCAATAAAGTTGTCTAAGTACTCCTTTAAACGCGTTGCAAAAGCATTTCTCATATTACACACTGGCATATATATATTAATAAAATGACACTTCTCTATTTTTAAATGGATTAATCTCCCCTTAAAAAAAATACCCTCCTCTATCCTTTCCCATTTAATCCCTACTCTATTTTAACCATAACGGCTACCCCTCCCCTTATATCTCTCCCATCAGGATCATTTTTTAAAACAATACAGTCCAGTTTCCGTTCAAGTTGTTCTTTAAGTTCATCAGTTAGTCCGTAATGTGTCTCTTGAAGAAAAAGTAAGTCAAAGTCTCCTATTTTTAGTAACTTATTAACTTTGTCTTGGTTTAGACCATTAATATTTATAGACTTTAAAAGGAAGTTTTGTTCCTCCCTGAAAGGTGTTGTTGTTGTTGTTGTTGTTGTTGTTGTAGGTTTTAAGGTCGTTTTCAAGCACAAGATGGACATACGTCACAATTAATTTTACCATATGTTCTCTACATATATTTCTCAGTACTGAATTTTCCACTGTGACAATCAGTACAAATCATATATGTTAATCTAAAATACTGTTACACGCACAGGGGTATCCACCTGACCGAGCGGTGTCAAAACCCTGGCGCGAGTCACGCTGGAAGTCATAAGTTTTCCCCAAATTTCCAAAGACTTCCATACAACTTGATTTGTAAAATGGAAAGAAAGACGTGTCTGCTATATTTAATAACCTCTGCTCTAATCAATTGGCAATTCTAATTGAAAAAAGAATTGGCTCGGTTTTTCATTATTGTCTAAAATTTTTGCTTTACTTCTAAATACTGATCCTATATATTTTTCATTTTGCAATTCTTTGATGGCCATCCGGAGTTCTTGTAGTTGCAAGGAAAGGTCTTCCTTATTAGTTAAATCATATTTTTCTCTTAGATATTGGTATTTTTTTTCAAAGATTTAACTGCCAGGTTTTTCATTTTTGAGAGTTCTTTCGAATATCGAACAATCTCTTCTTTAAATTTGAATTTGAGCTCATCCCAATATTCTAACGTAAGGTTATGATGTTTTAGTTCCCTCTGAATTGAATCCGTAATAAGCGTTTTTAATGTGGTGTGATTTAAAATCGAGTTGTTGCATTTCCAGTATCCAGTACCATAGGATATTGATGAGTTGGAAGTTATACTTAAAATTACTGCATCATAGTCAGATTGAGTGATGCCCCCTCCCCTATTGAAAACAAAACTAATAAAAAAAAAGTTTTGTGTGTGTGTGTGTGTGTTCCCCCCGATTTTGTCCTTAGTGTTTTTCTATGACGTTTTCACCCGAGCCTAAAGGTTCATCACGGGTGTCTGTCTTAATTTCTCAAAGTTAACCCTGGCTAGGGGTTCCCTGTATCCTGGGCATGTTATTTGTGTTGTGCTATTTGTATGTTGCTATATGTATCCATATGAATACAGTGTATTTTTATAAGGATAGCCATTCTTGTCATATTTCCCTGTTTTCTAATCATAAAAATACCTCTAAACGGTATTTATTTAAATATATATTTTTTAATTCCATTTAATTAATATGTTTTAGCAATTTTGAATTTGGTACAAACATGGTGTACTAAATTTAGTTTAAATTGGTTGATTCCTTTTTCTTCGGGGACACCAGACAGATGCCCCTCCCCCTATTGAAAAAACTAATAAAAAAGTTTTATGAGTGTGTGTGTGTTCCCCCCAATGTGTAGTTTTGTGTTTACTTTTTTTATAAAATTCCATTTAATTTTAACCTATCTCTAATTTGTTCCCATCGGGATTATATGATAATAGGTGTAGATGTTCCTACCGACTCCATTATTTACAATTGGGCAATTGTTGCGAATGGATTTACATTGGTGAAGTTGAAGGTGTGTATCACCACTTTTACATTTTTGTTTGTCCCTTTTTTTCCTTTCTAACTTCTTCCCACTATTCCAATTCTTCATTTGTTTTGGGATTTCCTAATTCATGGATTTTGTTGCCCGCCGCTACATCTGCATATGTAGTGCCTGTTGTTTGGGTTTTTTCTTTCTTGCATTCCCATGGTCCATGCCCTATTTCCCCACATTTACTAAATTTTCTGTCACGCTCGCAGTCTTTGTACCATGAGCATAACTTGAACCCCATCACGTAAAAGAAAGCCGGAAATTTCTTGTTGCTTGTTTGCTTGTTCTTTTTCCAGTTTCATGATTATTACTCCTGACGTACTATCCCCATACCCCCAATAATTACCTAACTTGTTCCCCCTACTTTGCACCCCTAACCTTGTCATTAATTTATATTCAATCTCTTTCGTATCGATTTGGAATGGGAGTCCATGAAAATGGACTTCCACCATTCTAGGTCCAAGCTCCCTTTGAAAAAGGGGGGGGGGGGAGGCCTCATACACGTGTGCAGTTTTCCCTTTTACCGAAAATTTATTACATTTCAGTATTGGTTCCTTCAAGACCTTATAGTAGATCATGAAGCTTTTGGGTCCTGCACTCTGAACTTCTGCTAATTTCCCCATTTCGATATCCATTGCTTGCAGGGATGCCAGTATTTCGATCTGTTTTTGAGCAGTATCATCCCCACTAAAGTCTATCACCTGGCACCCTCTTGGATGGAAATTCAATAAAACATTCTCCTCCACTTTAACCTCGAAATAGAGTTGTAATCTTGATGTGCTCCCTTTTATTTGTTCCCCTGAGGGCCTACATGTGATTATTTCCTCCTCCCATTCCCATTTCCCCATTAGCTGCCATGATTCTCAAAAAATTGTGACAATTCTATCAATACAAAAATAAAGTTATGAAAGTGCAAAACTAAATTGTGTAGTGATCTCTAAACAGAAATATGAAACAAAAACCAATAACCTCTTTGAAAATCCTTTCTCTTTCCAACACAAATTAATCCAATTGTATTTGTGATACATTCATTGATTTGTGATCGATATGTATGAAGAGAGTTACTTACGATGCTACAGAGTGTGTACAAACACAGATAACGGATTGACATTTATTTTATCCATTGTATGCGCTGAAATGAAGAAGTCAGTAATCTATAAGGTAGACCTGTCACTTGATGAAAATGGGGTAGTACAAGAAGCTCAGTGTGAATGTGGTGCTGGACAAGGTCCCTCAGCTCGCTGCAAACATGTTGTTACGGTCGTGTATGCAAGTATCAGGTTTTTGCAAGATGGAATCATTTTGTCTGAACTGTCGTGCACTCAGGTACTGCAGATATTTCATAAGTCAAAACCACACAAAGGACAAGCTCGTGCTAAGCAACAGATTATGTTGCACGTGCTTCTTGGGGTATTCTTGAGTAAACGTGAAGACCGGTTGAATGTGGATTGAAAAATGTTATCAAAAAATATAAGAGATAAGGGATTTTCGAAAAGGATTTACGATTGGATTTATCTAAATTAAAAGGTACGTAGTGAGTATTATTCTATCCTTTCTTGGCAGGGGTGGGGCACCAGACAGATGCCCCCTCCCCTTATTTAAAAACTAAAAAAGTGTTTTTTATGTCTGTCCCACCCACCGATGTGTAGAGTTGTGGTTTGTGTTTGTTTTCTAATATAAAATTCCATTTAATTTTAACTTAACCTTAATTTTTTCACATCGGGATTATATAATAGGATGATATTTTTGTCCCTAGTGTTTTTCATGACAATTTCAACCGAGCCCAATGGCCAATCATGGGTGTGTCCGTCTTAATTTCTCAAAGTTAACCCTGGCTAGTGGTTTGTGTATCCTTTGTATGTTATTTGTGTTGTGCTATTTGTATGTTGCTATATGTATACATATGTATACAGTGTAATTGTAAGGATAGCCATTCTTGTCACATTTCCCAGTTTTCTAATCATATAAATACCTCTAAACGGTATTTATTTAAATATATATAATTTTTAAATTTCATTTAATTGATATGTTTTAGCAATTTTGAATTTGGTACAAACACATGGTGTATTAAATTTAGTTTAAATTGGCCGATTCCATCCTATTGTTTTAATGTTTGCTTTATGATGTTCCATGTTTTGTAATTTCCTTATTTATATAATGGATCACTTGGATCGAAATGGGATCCGTACACTTTCTTTTTTTTTTTTGGGGGGGGGGCACCAGACAGATGCCCCCTCCCCCTATTGAAAAAACTAAAAAAAAAATTATGTGTGTGTGTGTGTGTGTTCCCCCCGATATGTAGTTTGGTGTTTTTTTTATAAAATTCCATTTAATTTTAATCTATCCTTAATTTTTTCCCATCGGGATTATATGATAATAGGAGGATATTTTCGTCCCTAGTGTTTTTCTATGACATTTTCACCCGAACCCAAAGGTCCATCATGGGTGTCTGTCTTAATCTCTCAAAGTTAACCCTGGCTAGGGGTTTCCTGTATCCTGTGTATGCTATTTGTGTTGTGCTATGTGTATGTTGCTATATGTATCCATATGAATACTGTCTATTTTTGTAAGGATATCCATTCTTGTCAAATTTCCCAGTTTCCTAACCATATAAATACCTCTAAACGGTATTTATTTCAATATATATATTTTTTCGTTTCATTTAATTAATATATGTTTTAACAATTTTGAATTTGGTACAAAACATGGTGTCTTAGTTTTAATTTAAATTGGTTGAAACCAACCTATTGTTTTAATGTTTGTTCTATTATGTTCCATGTTTTGTAATTTCCTTATTTATATACTAGATCACTTGGATCGCAATGGGATTCGTACAATTTCTTTATTATTTGTTGCACTTCACCCTTCACGATCTTTTTGTGATCTTTATTTATTTATCATTAATTCCTTATTCCATTCCAAAAGATTATTTTATATTTCCCTTTTAAACGGGCTTTCTGTGTAGATTTTCCACAGAGTAAAAGAATTTTTTCACCTGTGATTTTGTATGATAGCATGCTTTGTTGGAAAAAGGACAATTCTTAACTATAAAGCCTATCTAATCCGTGAGTTGTTTTGGTTGTGTATATGTCTCTAGGTGAGCTTTATTGCAAACTCTTTCACGGGCCTGTCCACTTCGCGTAGCGCCATGTGACGTAGCCCCGTGCTCTCATTGCTCGTACTTCTCTTCTCCTGAGTTCCCTGTCCTACCCTTTTATCTAAAGTTTTCCCCATATGTATGTATTGGGCCGCATGCTATCATATTCTTAATAATAAAGGATGTTATTTCTTCTAAAATTATATTTGGAAATTTTCCATCTAAGTATAACAATTGTATGTTGTTGTACAATTGTTTTTTTGTAATATTGGTTTTAATTTTATTTCTATCAATTTGATTATAATTGCATTCCGTTATAACATGTTTTTTGGTAAATGAAAAATTTTTGCATAGTGGACATTGTGGCGACACTGCGATCATTTGCCGTCTCACTGCTATTTCCCCTGTCAACCATGCATCATACATGTATTTGAACAGGGTACTTTTGATTTTAATGGATCTGAGTTTGACCCAGTTTTCCCATGCCCTATCCCAGTTAATATTTGTGTTTTGTTCTACCTTATTTTTGTCCTTATTTTTTGTTTTGTGCTAGCCATCTGTATGTGCATTTTGTATCAATGTCCCAAAATTCCTTTACATCCCTATATTTAAACAATAAATCTTTTATTGATCTTAATTTTCTTGGCACATCTAAGATTTTTGTTAATTTATTATTTATATATATGTCGTTTCTCTGCTTCATAGAGAAACCAAACTAAGATATATAGAGCCCTTGCCAAGCTATTTTTGGCTCCACTTTAATCTCCTTAAATCTATTTAAAATGTTGGTGTATTTAATTAGGGTGGGTTGGGGGAGACCTAAACCTCCTCTCATCCCCTCCCTATATAGAGTATCTTTGTTTGTATAATGTATTTTAAAAGCCCATAAGTATTTGATAATATCGTTATCTATATTTTTAAGTGTTGCATTTGTGATGTCTACTGTTTTTAATTTGTAATTTAAGTGCACATACATGTAATTCTTTGCAACTTGCGCTCGTTCCATTAAGCATATTGGCAATGGTGCCCAGATTTGCAAATTTTTCTTAATACTTTCTTTTATTTCTTTCAGATTGTTTTTCATTTCGTCTTTTCCAAAATTTATACCTAATGTTTTTATATTGTCTTTAATAAGAAGAGCAGGCAGACCATGTTTCTTACCTCTCCAGTTTCCTATTAATAAAATTTCAGTTTTCTCAGGATTTATCTTAGATCCTGAAACTTTCACAAATTTCTCAAATTCCTTTATTAGTTCATTATAGGATTTTCCATCTTGGTTAAGTTTGTGCAATCGTCAGCGTGTTGTAGCATCTTAACTTCCTCTTTGATATTTGGAACTTTGATCCTTACAATATTTTGGTTGTTCCTAACTTTGATACTTAGAATTTCTATTGCTATTACATATAATAGCATAGATAGTGGGCAACCTTGCCTCACTGATCTTTGAATTTCAAATTTTTCCTTTTTTGCTCCATTTACCTGTACAATCGAGTTTATATCATTATACAGAATTTTGGTCCAATTTTGGAAATTTTCTCAAAATCCAAATTTTTCTAGTGTCTAATATATATAGTTTTGCTCAAGTCGATCAAAAGCTTTTTCTTGGTCAATTAGTACCATAGCACTAGTAGTACCATTTATATTTATATAATCAATTATAGTTGTAATGTTTAAAATGTTATTTTGTATATCTCTTCCTTTTGGCCCACTTGTTTGATTTATATTTTTAATTGGGTCAAGACACTTTTTGACCCTTTCCGTTAAGATTTTACTAACAATTTTATAGTCAACATTAAGGAGTGAGATGGGTCTCCAGTTTTTTATTTCATCCCTATTTCCCTTTCCCTTATATATAAGTGTTATCATACCCTCCCTCATTGTGTTAGACATTTTACTATTTCTAAGTGCAATATTATTGTATAACCATTCTAAAATTGGCGACAACTCCCTGCAGAATTTTTGGTAGAATTCCGCGGAAAGTCAATCTCTCCCTGGTGATTTATTTTTGCATAATTTCCCTATTGTCTCTACTATTTCATCTTGTGATATAAATTCCGCACATTTGTTTCTATGTTCTGAGGTAATTTTCTCACAATTTGTCTCCCGTAAGTATGTTTCTATATCTTCGTCTGCTATTCTGTGAAGTATATAGGTCCTTAAAGTAATTTCGTATGTAATCCAGTATTTGAGTTTTGTCTTCTAGTATTTTCTTTCCCGTGTTTAATCTTTCTAAAGTTCTTTCCCCCACTCTTCTTAATTCTTCCCTTTTATATAATCCCCTGCAGTTTCATATAAGTCTGTAAATATACCTGCTTTTATTTCCCTCCCTTTATAATAGTCTTTCTTTAATTTTTCTAATCTTAATACTAATGTTTCTTTTGTGTTCTGTGTTGTTGTTGTTTTTATTAAATTTTCGATAGCTTCTGTTTCTAATTTAAAGTTCCTAACCCTTAATTTTCAATGATATATTGCTATTTTTTTAAATTTAACTTTTAATTTATCCCATTCTTCTATAATGTCTTTATTCCCTTTATTTTTAAATTCTTCTATTTCCCTTTTAATTTCTTCTATAAATTCCACAGTATTTAATATTTTTGTATTTAATTTCCATGATCCCCTACCCCATTTAGTTCTTTTAGATATTCCTACTTCTACATAAATTAGTTTATGGTCCGAAATTTGATAGTCTAATATCCCTGATTTTATATATTTATTTGTTCCAAAAAGTGTGCCCCAAAATTTATCTAATCTACTTGATGTATCTCCCCGTATATAAGTATATTCCACCCTTGGTAAATTTAAACGTCTATATATGTCAACCAAATCTAATGATTCCATTATAAGTTTCATTATGTCCATAATTTCTAAGTCGGAACGTGTTATTTTTGTCATTCTGTCTGTCTATGTCGTCACCAACCCAATTAAAATCCCCACCTATTATCAAATTGTCCCCTATATAGTTGTCTAAGTACTCCATAAGTTGTGTTGCAAAGGCCCGTTTCATATTCAAAGAGGCTGGCATATATATATTTAAAAAATGACAATTCTCTATTTTTAAATGAATTAGTCTATCCTTCAAAAAAATACCTTCCTCTATTCTTTCCCATTTAACTCCTACTTTATTTTTGATCATAATTGCAATCCCTCTCCCTTTATCCCTCCCTACATAGTCATTTTGAATTATAATGCAATCCAGCTTTCTTTCAAGTTGTTCTTTGAATTCGTCTGTTAGTCCATTATGTGTCTCTTGTATAAACAGTAGATCAAATTCCCCTATTTGTGTTAGCTTATTAACTTTTTCTTGATTAAATCCATTGACATTTAATGACAGTAAACGGAAGTTTTGTTCCTCTATTTCTGGTTTGTTCCCAGGTGGCCGCTAACTTTAGTGGTTATAACTTATTGACTATTGTTTATAATTTAGTACTTGTATCTTCCCCCGTTTGAGGGGAGCCCGGGTCATTATTCTCAGATTGGGTGTCACTTATTGGAATTTCAAAATCACTGGTGATATTTGAAGAATAGAGAGTGTCATCATATTCATGTTTGTTTACAGTTTCATTGTCCTTGGTCGTGTTTAGGGTGTCCATGTTGCAGCTTTGGTCATTGTCCTGAGTGGAATCTAAATTTGATTCATCATTTCTCTCAGTTTGTGTCTCATTTGTTGGTGGTTCAGTTATTTGAGTTGGTATTTCTATTGCGTTTTCCTCAAGTACTCTGTCTTTTTCGTCTGAAGAGGAAGAAAGGCTCTCCGCCTTCCTCTTCTTGTTGGTTTTTTTTTGTGATTTTGGTGGGTGTTGATGTTCCCCTAGGTTTTGGTTCATTTCCCTCAGGCAAAGACTCTACAACTTCCTCATTTGTTAAGGTTGCAAAAGGGTTAATGTGCGAAAACGTGGGTAGGATAACCTGAGACCCAGGTTCCCTCCTACTAACCACGTGGACCCACCCCGTATTTGGGTTATTGTTTGGCTGGGTTTCATTTTGTACTGCATTTGCATAGGAGGTCTTTTGTTTCCCTATGTCCTTCTTACAGTCCCAAGGCCCATGACCCTTTTCCCCACATTTACTGCATTTACGATCTTGTTCACAGCCTTTCTACCATGATCTTACCCTGAATCCTAATACATAAAAAGGGGGGTATTTTTGCTGCTTGGTCCTTCTCTACCCTGATAATTCTTACTGCTGATGTGATTCCATTAAAACCCCAAGAGTCTCCTAGTTTGTGTCCTTTACTTTGTACCTGGAAACGTTGATACAATTTCATTTCTAACTCCACGGTATCAATAGAATAAGGTAGGCCATGGAAATGGACTTCCATCATTTTTGGGCCTAACTCTCTTTCAATGGACGGGGCTGCATGGACAAACATTTTTATGCCCTTCACCATGAAGGAATTTATATCTAAGATAGGTATCTCCTTTTCCTTTGGGTATAGCATAAAACGCTTTGGGCCTGCATTCTGAAGCGCAGCAATCTTAGTCATATCTACTGACATGGCCTTAAGAGCTGCCAATATTTCCAGTTGTTTTGGTGTTACGTCTGCATTGGAGATAAGTAGTTGGCAACCCTTTGGGTGATGCGCCATCAACACATTATCTTCCACAGTACATTTGAAATATAGATTCAACCTTGATCTACTACCTTTGGGGTAGTTGGAATGATTTCCCTCAGGTTGTGCCATTTTTGATTCTTGGATTTCCAAGTTGACAATGCATAAATGAAAAACAAAATTAATGTAAAGTAAAAATAGAAAAAAAAGGTGCAGTGAATTAAAGAAAAAAACGTGATATGAAGAAAATTATATACCTCTTGTAGAAATGCCTTGAAAAGTATATCCACAATAAATCTCTTTCGTATCGATTTGGAATGGGAGTCCATGAAAATGGACTTCCACCATTCTAGGTCCAATCTCCCTTTCAAAGGGGGTGGGGGCTCATACACGTGTGCAGTTTTCCCTTTTACCACTGGAAATCAGTAGTTGACAGCCTTTAGGATGGTGTGCCATCAGCATATTGTCTACTACAGTGCATTTGTAATATAGGTGCAGTCTGGACCTGCTACCTCTGGGGAAGTATGAGCTATTTCCCTCCATTTTGATACTTGGAAACCCAAGTTAAAAATGTATAAATGAAAAAGGAAATTCAAAGAATAGTGAAAATATAAAAAAGTGAAGTGAACTAATTAACTAAACAATGTGATATAAGAAAACTATAGACCTCTTGTAGATAATGAAATGAGAAGTAACTCCACAATAATCCAATTTGCACAAATTTTGTTCAAAAACAACGACCGAACATTTTTCCTTGTGTCTTTCACCATTCTTCCACCATTCTAGGTCCGATCTCCCTTTCAAAAGGGGGGGGGGGGCCTCATACACGTGTGCAATTTTCACTTTTCCCGAAAATTTAGTACATTTCAGTATTGGTTCCGTCAAGACCTTAGGGTAGATCATGAAGCTTTTGGGTCCTGCACTCTGCAGTGCTGCTAATTTCCCCAATTCTATATCCATTCCTTGCAGGGATGCCAGTATTTCGATCTGTTTTTGGGCAGTATCATCGCCACTAAAGTCTATCACCTGGCATACTCTTGGATGGAAAGCCAATAAAACGTTATCCTCCACTTTAACCTCGAAATAGAGTTGTAATCTTGATGTGCTCCCTTTTATTTGTTCCCCCTGAGAGATGGAGGGGCCTACATCTGATTATTTCCTCCTCCAATTCCCATTTCCCCATTAGCTGCCATGATTTTCAAAAATTTGTGACAATTCTATCAATACAAAAATAAAGTTATGAAAGTGCAAAACTAAATTGTGTAGTGATCTCTAAACAAAAACGTGAAATATGAAACAAAAACCAATAACCTCTTTGAAAATCCTTTCTCTTTCCAAGACAAAGTAATCCAATTGTATTTGTGATACACTGGTTGATTTGTGATCGATATGTATGAAGAGAGTTACTTACGATGCTACAGAGTGTGTACAAACCCAGATAACGGATTGACATTTATTTTATCCATTGTATGCGCTGAAATGAAGTCAGTAATCTTTAAGGTAGACCTGTAACTTGATGAAAATGGGGTAGTACAAGAACCTCAGTGTGAATGTGGTGCTGGACAAGGTCCTTCAGCTCGCTGCAAACATGTTCTTACGGTCGTGTATGCAAGTATCAGGTTTTTCTTTTTTTTAGGGGGCACCATACAGATGCCCCCTCCCCCTATTGAAAAAACTAATAAAAAATTATGTGTGTGTGTTCCCCCCAATGAGTAGTTTTGTTTTTTTTATTAAATTCCATTTACTTTTAACCTATCCTTAATTTTTTCCCATCGGGATTATATGATAATAGGAGGATATTTTGGTCCTTAGTGTTTTTCTATGACATTTTCACCCGAACCCAAAGGTCCATCATGGGTGTCTGTCTTAATCTCTCAAAGTTAACCCTGGCTAGGGGTTTCCTGTATCCTGTGTATGCTATTTGTGTTGTGCTATTTGTATGTTGCTATATGTATCCATATGAATACTGTATATTTTTGTAAGGATATCCATTCTTTTCAAATTTCCCAGGATTCTAACCATATAAATACCTCTAAACGGTATTTATTTCAATATATATTTTTAATTCCATTTAATATATGTTTTAGTAATTTTGAATTTGGTACAAACACATGGAGTAGTAAATTTAGTTTAAATTGGTTGAAACCAACCTAATGTTTTAATATTTGTTCTATGATGTTCCATGTTTTGTAATTTCCTTATTTATATACTAGATAACTTGGATCGAAATGGGATCCATACAATTTCTTTATTATTTTTTGCACTTCACCCTTCTCGACCTTTTTTGTGATCTTTATTTATTGATCATTAATTCCTTATTTCATTCTAAAAGATTATTTTATATTTCCCTTTAAACGGGCTTTCTGTGTAGCTTTTCACAAATCTCCACAGAGTAAGAGTTTTTGTCACCAGTGACTTTATACGATAGCATGCTTTTTGTTGGGGAAACGTAATTCTTAAATTATGAGCCTATTTAATCCGTGAGTTGTTTTGGTTGTGCATAAGTCTCTAGGTGAGCTTTTTTCCCAACTCTTTCGCGGGCCTGTCCACTTCGCATAGCGCCATGTGATTTAGCCCCGTGTTCTCATTGCTCGTACTTTTCTCCTCCTGAGATCCCTGTCCATCCCTTCTAATTTTTCCCCATACTTATAAACTGGACTGCATGCTATCATATTCCTAACTATAAATGTCGTTATTTCATATAATGTTTCTTGGGGAAATTAACCATCTAAGTATAAAAAGTGTATATTTTTTATATAATTGGTTTTTATTTATAGTTGTTATAATTTTATTTCTTGCTTGTCGATTAAAGGTACATTCTGTCATGACACGAGTTTTTGTAAAAAAAAAAATTTTGCACAATGGACATTTTGGCGACACTGCGATCATATGCCGTCTCACTGCTATTTCCCCAGTCAACCATGCATCATGCATGTACTTGAACAGATTACTTTTCATTTTTATGGATCTTAGTTTAACCCAGTTTCCCCATGCCCTATCCCAATTAATGTTTTATGTGTTTTTGTTCTACCATATTTTTTCCTTATTTATTGTGTTTTGTGTTAGCCATCTGTATGTGCATTTTGTATCAATTTCCCATAATTCCTTTGCATGCCTATATTTAAAAAAATAAATCATTTACTGATCTTAATTTTCTTGGCACCTCTTAAAGTTATTGTTAATTTATTATTCCTATTTATGTCGTTTCTCTGCTTCATAGAGAAACCAAAGTAATAAATATAGAGCCCTTGCCAAGCTTTTTTTGGCTCCGCTTTAATATTCTTAAATCTGTTTAAAATGTTGGTGTATTTAATTAGAGTGGGGTGGGGGAGACCTAAACCTCACATATTTCCCTCCCTATATAAAGTTTCTTTGTTTGTGTAGTGTATTTTAAATGCCCATAAGTACTTAATAATGTTATCTATGTCTTTCAATGTTGCGTTCTTTAATGTCTACTGTTTTTAGTTTGTAATTTAGGTGCACGTACATGTAATGTTTTGCATTTTGTGCTCGTTTCATTAAGCATATTGGCATTAGTGCCCAGATTTGCAAATTTTTTTAATACTTTCCCTGATTGCTTTAGATTTTTTCCATTTTATCTTTTCCAAAATTTACACCTAATGTTTTTATATTGTCTTTAATAAGAGTAGTAGGCAGACCATGTTTCTTGCCTCTCCAGTTTCCTATTAATAAAATTTCTGTTTTTTCGGGATTTATCTTAGATTCCGAAACTTTCCCAAATTTGTCAAATTCCTTTATTAGTTCATTATAGGATTTTCCATCTTGGATAAAGTTTGTACAATCATCAGCGTGTTGTATCATCTTCACTTCTTCTTTGATATTTGGAACTTTGATCCCTACTATTTGTTGGTTGTTTTTAACTTTGATACTTAGTATTTCTATTGCTATTACGTATAATACCATAGATAGTGGGCATCCTTGCCTCACCGATCTTTGAATTTCAAATTTCTCCGTTTTTGCTCCATTTACCTGTACACCTGAGTTTTTTTACCTGTACACCTGAGTTTATATCATTGTACAGGATTTTGATCCAATTTTGGAAGTTTTCTCCAAATCGAAATTTTTCTAGTGTCTTATATAGGTAGTTTTGCTCAAGTCTATCAAAGGCTTTTTCCTGGTCAGTTAGTACCATAGCACTAGTATTATCATTTATATTTGTATGATCTATTATAGTTTTAATGTTTAGAATGTTGTTTTGTATGTCTCTTCCTTTTGACCCACTTGTTTGATTTATATTTATAATTGGGTAAAGACATTTTTTGACCCTTTCCGCTAATATTTTACCAATAATTTTATAGTCAACATTAAGGAGTGAGATGGGTCTCCAATTTTTTATTTCATCCCTATTTCTCTTTCCCTTACATATTAGTGTTATCATACCCTCCCTCATTGTGTTAGACATTTTTCTATTTCTAAGTGCAATATTATTATATAACCATTCTAAAACTGAATAATTTCCCTATTGTCTCTATTATTTCGTCTTGTGAGATAAATTCTTCACATTTGTTTCTATGTTCTGAGGTAATTTTCTCACAATTCGTCTCTCTTAAGGATGTTTCTATATCTTCGTCTGCTATTCTCTGTGAAGTATATAGGCCCTTATAATAATTCCGTATGTAATCTAGTATTTGAGTTTTGTCCTCCAGTATTTCACTTCCCTTATTTAAAATTTCAAGTGTTCTTTCCCGCCCCCCCCCCCCCTTCCTAATTCCTTCTTTTGTATAACCCCTCTGCATTTTTATATAGTTCTGTAAATATACCTGCTTTTATTCCTCCCCCCACTTTATAATTTTATTGTTTTAAAGTTGCTAATTTTAACACTAATGTTTCTTTTGTGTTCTCTGTTGTTGTTTATTAAATTTTCTAGAGCTTCTTTTTCTAATTTAAATTTCTTAACCCTTATTTTTGAATGATATATTGCTGTATTTTTAAATTTAACTTTAAATTTATCCCATTCTTCTATAATATCTGTATTCCCTTTATTTATAAAATCTTCTATTTCCCTTTGAATTTCTTCTATAAATTCCTCATTATTTAATATTTTTGTATTTAATTTCCATGATCCCCATCCCATTTAGTTATTTTTTTATTCCTATATCTAAATAAATTAGTTTATGATCCGAAATGTTATAATCTAATATCCATGATTTTATATATTTATTTATTCAAAAAGATGTGCCGCAAAATTGATCTAATTAACTTTTTCCATTTTCACGTGTATAGGTGTATTCCACTCTTGGTAAATTTAACCGTCTATATATGTCAATCAAATTTAGTGACTCCATAGTTAGTTCCATTATATCCTTAATTTGTAAGTTGTTGTGTATTAGTTTTTCCCTTTCTGTCTATTTCGTCTCCATCCCAAATAAAATCCCCTCCTATTATCAAATTTTTCCCTGTATAGTTGTCTAAGTACTCCATAAGTTGTGTTGCAAAGGTTCTTTTCATATTTGTTTTGGTTGGCATATATATTTAAAAAATGATTATTCCCTATTTTTAAATGAACGAGTCTTCCCCTAAAAAAATCCCCTTCCTCTATTCTTTCCCTTTTGACTCCTACTTTATTTTTTTATCATGATTGCTATTCCTCATCCTTTATCCCTCCCTATATAGTTGTTTTTAATTATTATGCAGTCCAGCTCCCTTTCAAGTTCTTTTATTTCGTCTGTTAGTCTATTATGCGTGTCTTGTATAAACAGTAAGTAAAAATCCCCTATTTGTGTTAATTTAGTTATTTTTTCTTTATTTAATCCATTCATATTTATAGACAGCAAACGGAAGTTTTGTTCTTCCATTTGTGATTTCTTTCCCTCCCAGGTGGTCGCTTATTCTAGTGGTTATTAGTTATTGTCTATTGTTAAAATTTAATTATCTGTATCTTCCCCCTTTTGAGGGGATCCGGGGTCATCGATTCCTGATTTAACCGTGCTATTAGAAATTTCAAAGTCACTGGTGACATATGAAGTTAAAAGTGTCCTTAAATTTATCCGTCTCCATCTCCTCAGGGGTTGTACTAATTGTTTGATTTTCCTGTGTTGTATCAATTGTTCCTATAGAACTTTCGTCTTCTGATTTCCGTTCTTCCAATGGTTTATTTTCCCTTCATAATCATCTTTCCCTTCCCTTTCGCTTTTTCCTTGTTTTCTTCCTCTATTGATTGTGATATTTCCGTTTGTTTGGTTGTTTGTTCGGCATCATCTGAAGACGATGATGACGAATTTGCTACTTTCCTTTTTTATTTGCCTTTTTCTTAATAGGTGTAGATGTTCCTATCGACTCCATTATTTAGAAGGAACCTTCCGGTTCTTCTTGGGCTATTGTTGCCAATGGATTTACATTGGTGAAGTTGAAGGTGTGTCTCACCACTTTTACATTTTTGTTTGTCCCCTTTTTTCCTTCCTAACTTCTTCCCACTTTTCCAATTCTTCATTTGTTTTGGGATTTTCCTAATTCATGGATTTTGTTGCCCGCCGCTACATCTGCATATGTAGTGCCTGTTGTTTGGGTTTTTTCTTTCTTGCATTCCCATGGTCCATGCCCTATTTCCCCACATTTACTAAATTTTCTGTCACGATCGCAGTCTTTGTACTACGAGCATAACTTGAACCCCATCACGTAAAAGAAAGCCGGAATTTTCTTTGCTTGTTCTTTCTCCAGTTTCATGATTATTACTCCTGACGTAATATCCCCATTCCCCCAATAATTACCTAACTTGTTCACCCTACTTTGCACCCATAACCTTGTCATTAATTTATATTCAATCTCTTTCGTATCGATTTGGAATGGGAGTCCATGAAAATGGACTTCCACCATTCTAGGTCCAATCTCCCTTTCAAAGGGGGGGGGGGGCTCATACACGTGTGCAGTTTTCCCTTTTACCGAAAATTTGTTACATTTCACTATTGGTTCCTTCAAGACCTTATAGTAGATCATGAAGCTTTTGGGTCCTGCACTCTGCAGTGCTGCTAATTTCCCAATTTCTATATCCATTGTTTGCAGGGATGCCAGTATTTCGATCTGTTTTTGGGCAGTATCATCGCCACTAAAGTCTATCACCTGGCATACTCTTGGATGGAAAGCCAATAAAACATTATCTTCCACTTTAACCTCGAAATAGATTTGTAAACTTGATATGCTCCCTTTTATTTGTTCCCCTGAGGGATGGAGGGGCCTACATGTGATTATTTCCTCCTCCCATTCCCATTTCCCCATTAGCTGCCATGATTTTCAAAAATTTGTGACAATTCTATCAATACAAAAATAAAGTTATGAAAGTGCAAAACTAAATTGTGTAGTGATCTCTAAACAAAAACGTGAAATATGAAACAAAAACCAATAACCTGTTTGAAAATCCTTTCTCTTTCCAACACAAAGTAATCCAATTGTATTTGTGATACACTGGTTGATTTGTGATCGATATGTATGAAGAGAGTTACTTGCGATCCTACAGAGTGTGTACAAACCCAAATAACGGATTGACATTTTTTTTATCCATTGTATGCGCTGAAATGAAGTCAGTAATCTTTAAGGTAGACCTGTAACTTGATGAAAATGGGGTAGTACAAGAACCTCAGTGTGAATGTGGTGCTGGACAAGGTCCTTCAGGTCACAGCAAACATGTTGTTACGGTCTTGTATGCAAGTATCAGGTTTTTCTTTTTTTTAGGGGGCACCATACAGATGCCCCCTCCCCCTATTGAAAAAACTAATAAAAAATTATTATGTGTGTGTGTTCCCCCTAATGAGTAGTTTTGTGTTTTTTTTATTAAATTCCATTTACTTTTAACCTATCCTTAATTTTTTCCCATCGGGATTATATGATAATAGGAGGATATTTTGGTCCTTAGTGTTTTTCTATGACATTTTCACCCGAACCCAAAGGTCCATCATGGGTGTCTGTCTTAATCTCTCAAAGTTAACCCTGGCTTGGGGTTTCCTGTATCCTGTGTATGCTATTTGTGTTGTGCTATTTGTATGTTGCTATATGTATCCATATGAATACTGTATATTTTTGTAAGGATATCCATTCTTTTCAAATTTCCCAGGATTCTAACCATATAAATACCTCTAAACGATATTTATTTCAATGTATATTTTTTAATTCCATTTAATATATGTTTTAGTAATTTTGAATTTGGTACAAACACATGGAGTAGTAAATTTAGTTTAAATTGGTTGAAACTTTTTTTTTTTCTTTTTTTCTTGGGGGCACCAAACAGATGCCCCCTCCTCCTATCAAAAAACTACGAAAAAAGTTTCATGTATGTATGTGTTCCCCCTGATATGTAGTTTTGTGTTTTTTATAATTTTCCTTTAAACTATCCTAACCTTAAATTTGTCCCATCGGGATTATATAATAATAGGAGGATATTTTGTCCTTAGTGTTATCTATGACATTACCACCCAAACCATAAGGCTCATCATGGGGGTCTGTCCATTTCACAAGTTAACCCTGGCTAGGGGTTTCCTAAATCCTGTGTATGATATTTGTGTTGTGCTATATGTATGATGCTATATATTCAGTTGAATATTGTATATTTGTTAGGATAGCCATTTTTGTCAAATTTTCCCAGTTTCCTGACCATAAAAATACCTTTAAATCGGTATTTTTCAGTTAAATACTATTATTTCCATATATATCCAAGAATTTAGAATTTAGTACAAATATTGGTGTCTTAAAGAAAAAGACCCTATTGTTTTACTGTTTGCTCTATGATGTTCCATATTCGTAATTTCCTTATTTATATATTCTAGATCACTTGGATCGAAGTGGGATTCATGCAATTTTTTTATTATTATTTGCACTTCACCCATCTCGATCTATTTTGTAATCTTTATTTTTTTTATAATTATAAACCTTATTTCATTCCAAAAATGTTTATATTCCTCAAAAACGGACTTTCTGTGTAGATTCACGATCTCCACAGAGTAAAACATATTCTAACCAGTGATTTCATATGATAGCATGCTTCCCGTAAGAAAAGAACATGAATCATAACTCTATAATCTATCTAAGCCGTGAAATGTTGTAATGTATATATCTCTCGGTGAGCTTTGTTCCAAACTCTTTCACGGGCCTTTCCACTTCGCGTAGCGCCATGTGATATAGCCCCATGCTCTCATTGCTTGTACTTTTCTCACCTGAGTTCCCTGTTCCCTCCCTATCTAACATCCCTCCTAGGTATTATCGGTCCACATGCTATCATAGTCTTTATAATAAAATCTCTAATTTTTGTTAAAATATCATTGGTTAAGATACCATCTAAATATAATAATTGTTTCTCTTCATATGTCTGATAAATTCTAATATTTGTGATAATTTGATTTCTATCAGCTTCAGTCTTAGAACATTCAAGTATAACATGTTTTTTTGTAAATGAAAATCCTTTACACAGTGGACATTTGGGCGATACTTCGATCATTTGCCGTCTCACTGCTATTTCTCCTGTCAACCATGCATCATGCATGTATTTGAACAGGGTACTTTTTTTCCTAATTGATTTGATATTTGTCCAGTTTCCCCAGGCCCTATCCCACTGAATATTTATGTATTTATGTTCAATCCTATTTTTTTCCTTATTTATTGTTTCTTGTGTTAGCCATTTGTATGTGCATTTTGTATTAATGTCCCAAAATTCCTTAACATCCCTATATTTGAAAAGTAAATCTTTTATATATCTTAATTTTCTTGGCACTTCTACAGTTTTAGTTAATCTATTGTTCCTATATATATCGTTTCTCTGCTTCATAGAGAAACCAAAGTAATATATATAAAGCCCTTGCCAAGCTATTTTAGGCTCTTCTTTAATTTTCTTAAATCGATTCAAAATGTTGGTGTATTTAATAAGGATTGGATGAGGAAGACCTACACCTCCTCTCATCCCTCCCTTATATAAAGTATTTTTGTTGGTGTAGTGTATTTTATTACCCCATAAGTATTTAATAATATCGTTATCTATAGTTTTTAGTGTAGTATCTTTAATGTCTACTGTTTTTAATTTATAATTAAAGTGCACATACATATAGTTCTTTGCTATTTGTGCTCGTTCCAATAAGCATATTGGCAAAGGTGCCCAGGTTGCCACATTTTTTGTAATTTTTTCTTTGATTTCTTTCAAGTTATTTACCATTTCGTCCTTTCCAAAATGTATTCCTAAAGCTTTTATATTATCTTTAATAAGAGGAGCAGGTAGATCATGTATCTTACCCCTCCAGTTTCCTATTAGTAAAATTTCAGTCTTTTCAGGATTTATCTTAGAACCTGAAACTTTCCCAAATCTTTCAAATTCCTTTATAAGTTCATTATAGGATTTTTTATCTTGTATAAAGTTTGTACAATCATCAGCATGTTGTAACATCTTTACTTCATCTCGAATATTTGGAACTTTGATTCCTTCAATGTTTGAGTTATTCCTAACTTTGGTACTAAGAATTTCTATTGCGATTACATATAATAACATCGATAGTGGGCATCCCTGCCTCACCGATCTTTGAATTTCAAATTTTTCCGTTTTAGCTCCGTTAACCTGTACAATCGAGTTTATATCATTATACAGGATTTTGGTCCAATTTTGGAAATTTTCTCCAAATCCAAATTTCTCTAGTGTCTTAATTATATAGTTATGTTCAATTCGATCAAAGGCTTTCTCTTGATCAATTAGTACCATAGCACTAGTAGTACCAGTTGTATTTATATAATCAATAATAGTCCTAATATTTAAAAGGTTATTCTGTATGTTTCGCCCTTTCGAGCCACTAGTTTGATTTATATTAATAATTGGGTCAAGACACTTTTTGACCCTTTCCGTTAAAATTTTACTAATAATTTTATAATCTACATTAAGGAGTGAGATGGGTCTCCAATTTTTTAGTTCTTCCCTATTCCCTTTCCCCTTATATATTATTGTTATCATACCCTCCCTCATTGTGTTTGACATTTTGCTATTCCTAAGTGCGATATTGTTATATAACCATTCTAAAATTGGCGACAATTCCTTACAGAATTTTTGATAGAATTCTGCAGAAAGTCCATCTCTCCCTGGTGATTTATTTTTCCCTATATTTCCTATTGTCTCAGCTATTTCGTCTTGTGATATAAATTCCTCACATTTGTCTCTATGTTCTGAGGTAATTTTCTCACAATTTGTCTCTCGTAAGTATGTTTCTATATCTTCGTCCGCTATTCTCTGTGAAGTATATAGGTCCTTATAGTAATTCCGTATATATTCTAATATTTGAGTTTTGTCGTCTAGTATTTCCACTCCCGTATTTAAATTCTCTAAAATTTTCCCTCCCCCCCTTCTTAATTCCTCCCGTTTATAAAGTCCCTCTGCATTTTCATATAATTTGGTGAATATCCCAGCATTTATACCCTTCCCTTTATTAAAAACTTTCTTTAAATTCTGTAATCTTTGTAGTAAAGTGTTTTTAATGTCTTGTATTGTAGTTGTGTTTATCAAACTTTCCAAGGCAGCTACTTCTAATTTAAACTTCCGAATCCTTAATTTTGAATGTTTAATAGCTATTTTTTTAATTTTGACTTTTAAATTATCCCATTCTTCAATAATATTTATATTCCCCCTATTTTTAAAATCTTCTATTTCCTTAGTAATTTCATCTATAAATTCTTTTGTATTTAATAATTGAGTATTTAATTTCCATGACCCCCTACCCCATTTAGTTCTTTTAAAAATCCTTACTTCTAAAAAAATTAATTTGTGGTCCGAAACTTGGTAATCTAAAATCCCTGAATTAATATACTTATTTGTGCCAAAACATGTACCTAAAAATTTATCTAACCTACTTGATGTATCCCCTCTTATCAAAGTATATCCCACCCTTAGTAAATTAAACCGTCGATATATGTCAACCAAATCTAATGAATCTATAATAAGTCTCATTGTTTCCCTAATCATTAAGTCACCTTTGCATAATTTCATTGTCGTTCTGTCTATTCCGTCTTCAATCCAGTTAAAGTCCCCCCCAATAATCAAATTTTCCCCAAGATAGTTATTTAAGTATTCTTTTAAACGTGTTGCAAAAGCAATTTTCATATTACATACTGGCATATATATATTAATAAAATGACATTTCTCTATTTTTAAATGAATCAATCTCCCTTTAAAAAAAATACCCTCCTCTATCCTTTCCCATTTAATCCCTACTCTATTTTTAATCATAACGGCTACCCCTCCCCTTATATCTCTCCCATTAGGATCATTTTTTAAAATAATACAGTCCAGTTTCCGTTCAAGTTGTTCTTTAAGTTCATCAGTTAGTCCGTAATGTGTCTCTTGAAGAAAAAGTAAGTCAAAGTCCCCTATTGTTAGTAACTTATTAACTTTGTCTTGGTTTAGACCATTAATATTTATGGACTTTAAAAGGAAGTTTTGTTCTTCCATTTTTAGTCTATCTCCAGGTGGCCGCTAATTTCCAAATGGATATAATTTATTTATCTAATGTTAATGATTAATACTGTTGTCTTCCCCGTTTTGAGGGGAACCTGGATCTATATCAACCGATGCATTTTCAGATTCACTTACTGATATTTCGAAATCACTGGTTAGCTTCGACGTGTACATTGTATCATTAAATTTGTCCTTGCTAGAGTCAGAGTCAGTATCACTATCAATGGTCGTAGTTAGAGTGTCCATATTTGCATTGGATGCTACATTTTCACCCAACTCAGACTCTTCTGAAACTACTAGTTTGGAATTGTCAATATCATGTCCATCATTTGCTTTATCTGGTTCTACCACTGTTATTCCCACAAGAGAAGAAGAAGGAAGTTCCTTCTCATACTTCTCATTGTTTAGAGGAATATCCTCATCAGAGGATGAAACCATTTCCGCTTTCCTCTTTTTTTGTTTTGGTTGGCATTTTTTTGAGCTAGATTTAATTGGAGTGGATGTGGATATGACTCTTCTTGGTTTTGGTCCTTTTCCCTTTGGAGAATACCCCTCACCCTCTTCTTGTGGTAAAATGGCAAAAGGATTGGAATGCGTAAACGCAGGGAATTTAATTTGACTAGGTTTAGCTGCATGAACTACTTTTGCCCAGGTGTTAGGATTGTTATCTTTATGAACATCAAGCAAAGGTACATTTGCTATAGACGTCCCTTGTTGGACTACTCCCATGCCACAATCCCAAGGCCCATGCCCAACTTGCCCACATTTTGAGCATTTCCGGTCCCGTTCACAATTTCGATACCATGCTCGAAGTTTAAACCCCAATACATAAAAAAATGGGGGAATTCTCTTTTCTTGTCCTTCATCTACTTTAACAATCCGAACTGCTGAAGTGACTCCCTCATAACCCCAATAATCTGCATATTTGGTTCCTTTAGCCTGAATCCCAAACCTATCCTTTAGTTTTTCCTCAATTTCATGAGTATCAATATAGAAAGGGAGCCCGTGGAAGTGTACATCCACCATTTTTGGCCCTAATTCCCTCTCTATTGGTGGGGCAGCATGAACATGCATTGTTATATTATTGACTTTGAATTCATCTACATCTAAAACAGGTGTTTCCTTATCTCTGGGGTAGAGCATAAAACGCTTTGGTCCAGCATTTTGCAAACAGACAATTTTTTTCATGTCTATCCCCATTGCTTTGAACGTAGCCAGAATTTCTAGTTGTTTAGGCGTGTCATCGGATCCAGATATAAGAATCTGACACCCTTTGGGATGATGTGCTACAAGCACATTGTCATCCACTGTGCACTTATAATACAAGTGCAACCTTGACCTCGATCCCCTGCTATCATGAGTTTCTTGGTCCTGATGTGCCATTTTGACACTATGAAACAAATTAACAAAACTATATAAAAATGAAAAAAGTAAATTAGAAAACTAGAAAAGTGCAGTGAAACAAATTGAAAACAAAGTGAGTATAAAGAAAACGTATTCCTTTGTAGACAGAGAAAATGTATTCCAATTCAGTCCTTGAAACAGCCGCTTGTTTACAAAACCCGTAGTAATGTTTTGTAATTTCCTTATTTATATACTAGATAACTTGGATCGAAATGGGATCCATACAATTTCTTTATTATTTTTTGCACTTCACCCTTCTCGACCTTTTTTGTGATCTTTATTTATTGATCATTAATTCCTTATTCCATTCCAAAAGATTATTTTATATTTCCCTTTAAACGGGCTTTCTGTGTAGCTTTTCACAAATCTCCACAGAGTAAGAGTTTTTGTCACCAGTGACTTTATACGATAGCATGCTTTTTGTTGGGGAAACGTAATTCTTAAATTATGAGCCTATCTAATCCGTGAGTTGTTTTGGTTGTGCATAAGTCTCTAGGTGAGATTTTTTTCCCAACTCTTTCGCGGGCCTGTCCACTTCGCATAGCGCCATGTGATTTAGCCCCGTGTTCTCATTGCTCGTACTTTTCTCCTCCTAACTATAAATGTCGTTATTTCATATAATGTTTCTTGGGGAAATTTACCATCTAAGTATAAAAAGTGTATATTTTGATATAATTGGTTTTTATTTATAGTTGTTATAATTTTATTTCTTGCTTGTCGATTAAAGGTACATTCTGTCATGACACGAGATTTTGTAAAAAAAAAAAAATTTTGCACATTGGACATTTTGGCGACACTGCGATCATATGCCGTCTCACTGCTATTTCCCCAGTCAACCATGCATCATGCATGTACTTGAATAGATTACTTTTCATTTTTATGGATCTTAGTTTAACCCAGTTTCCCCATGCCCTATCCCAATTAATGTTTTATGTGTTTTTGTTCTACCATATTTTTTTCCTTATGTATTGTGTTTTGTGTTAGCCATCTGTATGTGCATTTTGTATCAATTTCCCATAATTCCTTTGCATCCCTATATTTAAAAAAATTAATCATTTACTGATCTTAAGTTTCTTGGCACCTCTTAAAGTTATTGTTAATTTATTATTCCTATTTATGTCGTTTCTCTGCTTCATAGAGAAACCAAAGTAATAAATATAGAACCCTTGCCAAGCTTTTTTGGCTCCGCTTTAATATTCTTAAATCTGTTTAAAATGTTGGTGTATTTAATTAGAGTGGGGTAGGGGAGACCTAAACCTCACCTTTTTCCCTCCCTATATAAAGTTTCTTTGTTTATGTAGTGTATTTTAAATGCCCATAAGTATTTAATAATGTTATCTATGTCTTTTAATGTTGCGCACTTTAATGTCTACTGTTTTTAGTTTGTAATTTAGGTGCACGTACATGTAATGTTTTGCATCTTGTGCTCGTTTCATTAAGCACATCGGCATTAGTGCCCAGATTTGCAAATTTTTTAATACTTTCCCTGATTGCTTTAGATTTTTTCCATTTTATCTTTTCCAAAATTTACACCTAATGTTTTTATATTGTCTTTAATAAGAGGAGTAGGCAGACCATGTTTCTTGCCTCTCCAGTTTCCTATTAATAAAATTTCTGTTTTTTCGGGATTTATCTTAGGTTCCGAAACTTTCCCAAATTTGTCAAATTCCTTTATCAGTTCATTATAGGATTTTCCATCTTGGAAAAAGTTTGTACAATCATCAGCATGTTGTATCATCTTCACTTCTTCTTTGATATTTGGAACTTTGATCCCTACTATTTGTTGGTTGTTTTTAACTTTGATACTTAGTATTTCTATTGCTATTACGTATAATAGCATAGATAGTGGGCATCCTTGCCTCACCGATCTTTGAATTTCAAATTTCTCCGTTTTTGCTCCATTTACCTGTACACCTGAGTTTATATCATTGTACAGGATTTTGATCCAATTTTGGAAGTTTTCTCCAAATCGAAATTTTTCTAGTGTCTTATATAGGTAGTTTTGCTCAAGTCTATCAAAGGCTTTTTCCTGGTCAGTTAGTACCATAGCACTAGTATTATCATATATATTTGTATGGTCTATTATAGTCTTAATGTTTAGAATGTTGTTTTGTATGTCTCTTCCTTTTGGCCCACTTGTTTGATTTATATTTAAAATTGGGTAAAGACATTTTTTGACCCTTTCCGCTAATATTTTACTAATAATTTTATAGTCAACATTAAGGAGTGAGATGGGTCTCCAATTTTTTATTTCATCCCGATTTCTCTTTCCCTTACATATTAGTGTTATCATACCCTCCCTCATTGTGTTAGACATTTTTCTATTTCTAAGTGCAATATTATTATATAACCATTCTAAAACTGAATAATTTCCCTATTGTCTCTTATTTCGTCTTGTGAGATAAATTCCTCACATTTGTTTCTATGTTCTGAGGTAAATTTCTCACAATTCGTCTCTCTTAAGGATGTTTCCATATCTTCGTCTGCTATTCTCTGTGAAGTATATAGTAATAGTATTACTTATAGTAATTCCGTATGTAATCTAGTATTTGAGTTTTGTCCTCCAGTATTTCACTAACCTTATTTAAAATTTCCAGTGTTCTTTCCCGTCCCCCCCCCCTTTCTTAATTCCTTCTTTTTGTATAACCCCTCTGCATTTTTATATAGTTCTGTAAATATACCTGCTTTTATTCCTCCCCCCCTTATAATTTTATTGTTTTAAAGTTGCTAATTTTAACACTAATGTTTCTTTTGTGTTCTCTGTTGTTGTGTTTATTAAATTTTCTAGAGCTTCTTTTTCTAATTTAAATTTCTTAACCCTTATTTTTGAATGATATATTGCTGTATTTTTAAATTTAACTTTAAATTTATCCCATTCTTCTATAATATCTGTATTCCCTTTATTTATAAAATCTTCTATTTCCCTTTGAATTTCTTCTATAAATTCCTCATTATTTAATATTTTTGTATTTAATTTCCATGATCCCCATCCCATTTAGTTCTTTTTTTTTATTCCTATATCTAAATAAATTAGTTTATGATCCGAAATGTTATAATCTAATATCCCTGATTTTATATATTTATTTATTCAAAAAGATGTGCCGCAAAATTGATCTAATTAACTTTTTCCATTTTCACGTGTATAGGTGTATTCCACTCTTGGTAAATTTAACCGTCTATATATGTCAATCAAATTTAGTGACTCCATAGTTAGTTCCATTATATCCTTAATTTGTAAGTTGTTGTGTATTAGTTTTTCCCTTTCTGTCTATTTCGTCTCCATCCCAAATAAAATCCCCTCCTATTATCAAATTTTTCCCTGTATAGTTGTCTAAGTACTCCATAAGTTGTGTTGCAAAGGTTCTTTTCATATTTGTTTTGGTTGGCATATATATTTAAAAAATGATTATTCCCTATTTTTAAATGAACGAGTCTTCCCTTAAAAAATCCCCTTTTTCTATTCTTTCCCTTTTGACTCCTACTTTATTTTTTATCATGATTGCTATTCCTCATCCTTTATCCCTCCTTATATAGTTGTTTTTAATTATTATGCAGTCCAGCTCCCTTTCAAGTTCTTTTATTTCGTCTGTTAGTCTATTATGCGTGTCTTGTATAAACAGTAAGTAAAAATCCTCTATTTGTGTTAATTTAGTTATTTTTTCTTTATTTAATCCATTCATATTTATAGACAGCAAACGGAAGTTTTGTTCTTCCATTTGTGATTTCTTTCCCTCTCAGGTGGTCGCTTATTCTAGTGGTTATTAGTTATTGTCTATTGTTAAAATTTAATTATCTGTATCTTCCCCCTTTTGAGGGGATCCCGGGTCATCGATTCCTGATTTAACCGTGCTATTAGAAATTTCAAAGTCACTGGTGACATATGAAGTTAAAAGTGTGTCCTTGAATTTATCCGTCTCCATCTCCTCAGGGGTTGTACTAATTGTTTGATTTTCCTGTGTTGTATCAATTGTTCCTATAGAACTTTCGTCTTCTGATTTCCGTTCTTCCATTGGTTTATTTTCCCTTCATAATCATCTTTCCCTTCCCTTTCGCTTTGTCCTTGTTTTCTTCCTCTATTGATTGTGATATTTCCGTTTGTTTGGTTGTTTGTTTGGCATCATCTGAAGACGATGATGACGAATTTGCTACTTTACTTTTTTATTTGCCTTTTTCTTAATAGTTGTAGATGTTCCTACCGACTCCATTATTTAGAAGGAACCTTCCGGTTCTTCTTGGGCAATTGTTGCCAATGGATTTACATTGGTGAAGTTGAAGGTGTGTATCGCCACTTTTACATTTTTGTTTGTCCTCTTTTTTCCTTCCTAACTTCTTCCCACTTTTCCAATTCATTTGTTTTGGGATTTCCTAATTCATGGATTTTGTTGCCCGCCGATACATCTGCATATGTAGTGCCTGTTGTTTGGGTTTTTTCTTTCTTGCATTCCCATGGTCCATGCCCTATTTCCCCACATTTACTAAATTTTCTGTCACGCTCGCAGTCTTTGTACCACGAGCATAACTTGAACCCCATCACGTAAAAGAAAGCCGGAATTTTCTTTGCTTGTTCTTTTTCCAGTTTCATGATTATTACTCCTGACGTTATATCCCCATTCAACCAATAATTACCTAACTTTTTCCCCCTACTTTGCACCCATAACCTTGTCATTAATTTATATTCAATCTCTTTCGCTTCGATTTGGAATGGGAGTCCATGAAAATGGACTTCCACCATTCTAGGTCCAATCTCCCTTTCAAAGGGGGTGGGGGGCTCATACACGTGTGCAGTTTTCCCTTTTACCGAAAATTTATTACATTTCAGTATTGGTTCCTTCAAGACCTTATAGTAGATCATGAAGCTTTTGGGTCCTGCACTCAGGGATGCCAGTATTTCGATCTGTTTTTGGGCAGTATCATCCCCACTAAAGTCTATCACCTGGCATACTCTTGGATGGAAAGCCAATAAAACATTATCTTCCGCTTTAACCTCGAAATAGAGTTGTAAACTTGGTATGCTCCCTTTTATTTGTTCCCCTGAGGGATGGAGGGGCCTACATGTGATTATTTCCTCCTCCCATTCCCATTTCCCCATTAGCTGCCATGATTTTCAAAAATTTGTGACAATTCTATCAATACAAAAATAAAGTTATGAAAGTGCAAAACTAAATTGTGTAGTGATCTCTAAACAAAAACGTGAAATATGAAACAAAAACCAATAACCTCTTTGAAAATCCTTTCTCTTTCCAAGACAAAGTAATCCAATTGTATTTGTGATACACTGATTGATTTGTGATCGATATGTATGAAGAGAGTTACTTGCGATGCTACAGAGTGTGTACAAACCCAAATAACGGCTTGACATTTATTTTATCCATTGTATGCGCTGAAATGAAAAAGTCAGTAATCTATTAGGTAGACGTGTCATTTGATGAAAATGGGGTAGTACAAGAAGCTCAGTGTGAATGTGATGCTGGAGAAGGTCCCTCAGCTCACTGCAAACATGTTGTTACGGTCTTGTATGCAAGTATCAGGTCTTTGCAAGATGGAATCATTTTGTCTGAACTGTCGTGCACTCAGGTACTGCAGATATTTCATAAGTCAAAACCACACAAAGGACAATCTCGTGCTAAGCGACAGATTATGTTGCACGTGCTTCTTGGGGTATTCTTGAGTAAACGTTAAGACCGGTTGAATGTGGATTGAAAAATGTTATCAAAAAAATATAAGAGATAAGGGATTTTCGAAAAGGATTTACGATTGGATTTATCAAAATTAAAAGGTACGTAGTGATTATTATTCTATCCTCATGTCAATTACTAACTCAAAGTTAAAGAGAGAACAAAATAATCCCGCTAGACACCATTTATCTATAAAGTGAACTAAGTTGAGTGTGGAAAAGTCGGCTCTGCTTCTACATTTTATTCTCGAAAGAAAGAAATATAATAGGGTATTAATATTTACTACATCTTTATAGTTTAGTCCATATAGCAAATTTATAGTCAGCACATAATAAATGGCACAAGTCCTCGAATTCGGATTACGGGAACAAGGCCCCTTTCGGGGATAAGACCGAATTTAAGGAACGTACAATAGGCATTGAAGGATTTTCTTGAAAGGTCTCTCAACAATAGGATAATGAACTTTTGTAAGGGGAGCATTAGTTTGCATTCCACAAATAGATGATCAGTCGTTTCAATATCGCCAGAAAAAGTGCATAACTTAGATATAGATATTATTTAAAAACATATTGTAATTAACGGGTAAAATATCATGTATTGTGTTAAAACACATCTCTAGTGATAGGGTCTAACAATTTATTATGTAAATTTTTCCAAATGTTCCCGAAATTTAGATCGTATAATTTGGTTATTAGGTTCAAGAACACAACTTTGTAACTGCCTTTGGTAAATATATTTTGTGGGAGTTTGACCAAACCTGATACCAGAATTATTTTCATTAAATGCTTTGAAAATAGTCATGCACCATTGATAAAAAACAGGCACATATAGCGTAGGGGAAGATTTGTTAAGGCATAAATTAGGGTTGAAAGACTTTAATTGTAACCCGATCCAATGCCTTACAAAATCTTTCCATCTGGCTGAACACTCGTCGTAGAGTAATATTTGTATATGATCAATTTCTTGATCAATTAGTACCATAGCACTAGTAGTACCACTTATATTTATATGATCAATTATAGTTTTAATCTTTAAAATGTTATTTTGTATATCTCTTCCTTTTGGCCCACTTGTTTGATTTATATTTATAATTGGGTCAAGACACTTTTTGACCCTTTCCGTTAAGATTTTACTAACAATTTTATAGTCAACATTAAGGAGTGAGATGGGTCTCCAATTTTTTATTTCCTCCCTATTTCCCTTTCGCTTATATATTATTGTTATCATACCCTCCCTCATTGTGCTAGACATTTTACTATTCCTAAGTGCAATATTATTGTATAACCATTCTAAGATTGGCGACAACTCTCTGCAGAATTTTTGGTAGAATTCCGCCGAAAGTCCATCTTTCCCTGGTGATTTATTTTTACATAATTTCCCTATTGTCTCTACTATTTCGTCTTGTGATATAAATTCCTCACATTTGTTTCTATGTTCTGAGGTAATTTTCTCAC
Organism: Unio pictorum; assembly: GCA_030141615.1. Taxonomy (NCBI): domain Eukaryota; kingdom Metazoa; phylum Mollusca; class Bivalvia; order Unionida; family Unionidae; genus Unio; species Unio pictorum. Next base: position 16,431,545 of record JARLTB010000029.1, on the reverse strand, counting down.
AATTTGTCTCTCGTAAGTATGTTTCTTTATCTTCGTCTTCTATTCTCTGTGAAGTATATAGGTCCTTATAGTAATTTCGTATGTAATCCAGTATTTGAGTTTTGTCTTCTAGTATTTCCCTTCCCGTGTTTAATCTTTCTAATGTTTCCCCCCCCCCCCCTTCTTAATTCTTCCCTTTTACCCCTGCAGTTTCATATAGGTGTGTAAATATACCTACTTTTATTTCCCTCCCTTTATAATAATATTTCTTTAATTTTTCTAATCTTATTACTAGTGTTTCTTTTGTGTTCTGTGTTGTTGTTGTTTTTATTAAATTTTCTATAGCTTCTGTTTCCAATTTGAAATTCTTAACCCTTAATTTGGAATGATATATTGCTATTTTCTTAAATTTAGCTTTTAATTTATCCCATTCTTCTATAATGTCTTTATTTCCTTTATTTTTAAAATCTTCTATTTCCCTTTTTATTTCTTCTATAAATTCCCCGGTATTTAATATTTTGGTATTTAATTTCCATGACCCGCGACCCCATTTAGTTCTTTTAGATATCCCTACTTCTAAGTAAATTAATTTATGGTCCGAAACTTGATAATCTGATATCCCTGATTTTATATATTTATTTGTTCCAAAACATGTACCCCAAAATTTATCTAATCTACTTGATGTATTTCCTCGTGTATAAGTATATTCCACCCTTGGTAAGTTTAAACGTCTATATATGTCAACCAAATCTAATGATTCCATTATAAGTTTCATTATGTCCCTAATCTCTAAGTCATTACGTGTTAATGTTTTTGTCATTCTGTCTATTTCGTCCTCAATCCAGTTAAAGTCCCCACCTATTATCAAATTTTCCCCAATATAGTTGTCTAAGTACTCCTTAAGTTGTGTTGCAAAGGCCCGTTTCATATTATCAGAGGCTGGCATGTATATATTTAAAAAATGACAATTCTCTATTTTTAAATGAATTAGTCTACTCTTAAAAAAATCCCCTTCCTCTATTCTTTCCCATTTAATTCCTACTTTATTCTTGACCATAATTGCAACCCTTCCCCATTTATCCCTCCCTCCAGGGTCATTTTGAATTATAATACAATCCAGCTTTCTTTCAAGTTGTTCTTTGAATTCGTCTGTTAGTCCATTATGTGTCTCTTGAATAAACAGTAAATCAAATTCCCCTATTTGTATTAGCTTATTAACTTTTTCTTGGTTTAATCCATTAACATTTAACGATAGTAAACGGAAGTTTTGTTCTTCCATTTCTGGTTTGTCTCCCAGGTGGCCGCTAATTTTAGTGGTTATAATTTATTGACTATTGTTTATTAATTAAGTGCTTGTATCTTCCCCCTTTTGAGGGGAACCTGGGTCATTATTCTCAGATTGTGTATTACTGATTGGGATGTCAAAATCACTGGTGGCATTTGAGGAGAATAGAGTGTCATTGTATTTATCATTTCCATTTTCAGTTCCAATGGTCGTATTTAGGGTATCCATATTACAACTTTTTTCAGTTTCCTGGGTGGAATCTAAGTTGGATTCTACATTTTCCTCAGGTTGTGTCTCGTTTCTTTGTGTTTCACTTATTTTGTTTTGTGGTTCTTTTTCTGTTTCTGCAGGAGAGGGAAGTTTTTCGTCAATCTCTTCAGAAGAAGGAAGCATTTTGTCTAATTCCTCAGAAGAAGAAGAGAGGCTTTCTGCCTTCCTTTTCTTGTTTGATTTTTTTTTTGAAATTTTGACCGGTGTTGAGGTTCTCCTTGGTTTGGGCTCGTTTCCTTCAGGAAAAGACGTTTCAACCTCTCCATCTATCAAAACCTCAAATGGATTGGTGTGTGAAAATGTAGGAAGGTTACGTTTAGCCCTAGGCTCTTTCTTACCAGCGACCTGAACCCACCCTGTATTGGGGTTATTGTTTATGGAGTGTTCATTTTGTACTACATTCGCATACGAGGATCCTTGTTTTTCTACCCCCTTATTGCAATCCCAAGGCCACTGACCTTTTTCTCCGCATTTGCTACATTTGCGATCTTTTTCGCAGTCCCTATACCAAGATCTAACTCTAAACCCTAGCACATAGAAGAAAGGGGGTATCTTGGCTTCTTGGCCTTTCTCGACCCTAATCATTCTAATCGCAGATGTTATCCCATTATACCCCCAAGAGTCTGCTAGTTTGTTTCCTTTGCTTTCAATCTTGAACCGTTCATATAATTTCGTTTCTAATTCTACCGTATCTATGTAGAATGGCAATCCATGAAAATGGACTTCTGCCATTTTCGGGCCCAATTCTCTCTCAATGGGCGGGGCTTCATGTACATACATTCTAATACCTTTTACCATAAAGGATTCTATGTCTAAAATTGGTGTTTCTTTCTCCCTTGAGTACAGCTTAAACCTTTTGGGTCCTGCATTTTGGAGTGCAACGATTTTTGTCATGTCCACGGACATGGCCTTTAGGGCTGCTAATATCTCCAGCTGTTTGGGTGTTTCATCACCACTGGAAGTCAGTAGTTGACAGCCTTTAGGATGGTGTGCCATCAGTATATTGTCTACTACAGTGCATTTGTAATATAGGTGCAGTCTGGACCTGCTACCTCTGGAGAAGTTTGAGCTATTTCCCTCCATTTTGATACTTGGAAACCCAAGTTAATAATGTATAAATGAAAAAGAAAATTCAAAGAATAGTGAAAATATAAAAAAGTGAAGTGAACTAATTAACTAAACAAATGTGATATAATAAAACTATAGACCTCTTGTAGATAATGAAATGAGAAGTAACTCCACAATAATCCAATTTGCACAAATTGTTCAAAAGCAACGACCGGACATTTTTCCTTGTCTTTCACCATTCTTCCACCATTCTAGGTCCGATCTCCCTTTCAAAAGGGGGGGGGGGGGGGGGCCTCATACACGTGTGCAGTTTTCCCTTTTACCGAAAATTTAGTACATTTCAGAATTGGTTCCGTCAATACCTTAGGGTAGATCATGAATCTTTTGGGTCCTGCACTCGGCAGTGCTGCTAATTTCCCCAATTCTATATCCATTCCTTGCAGGGATGCCAGTATTTCGATCTGTTTTTGGGCAGTATCATCGTCACTAAAGTCTATCACCTGGCATACTCTTGGATGGAAAGTCAATAAAACGTTATCCTCCACTTTAACCTCGAAATAGAGTTGTAATCTTGATGTGCTCCCTTTTATTTATTCCCCCTGAGAGATGGAGGGGCCTACATGTGATTATTTCCTCCTCCCATTCCCATTTCCCCATTAGCTGCCATGATTTTCAAAAATTTGTGACAATTCTATCAATACAAAAATAAAGTTATGAATGTGCAAAACTAAATTGTGTAGTGATCTCTAGACAAAAACGTGAAATATGAAACAAAAACCAATAACCTCTTTGAAAATCCTTTCTCTTTCCAACACAAAGTAATCCAATTGTATTTGTGATACACTGGTTGATTTGTGATCGATATGCATGAAGAGAGTTACTTACGATGCTACAGAGTGTGTACAAACACAGATAACGGATTGACATTTATTCTATCCATTGTATGCGTTGAAATGAAGTCAGTAATCTTTAAGGTAGACCTGTAACTTGATGAAAATGGGGTAGTACAAGAACCTCAGTGTGAATGTGATGCTGTACAAGGTCCTTCAGCTCACTGCAAACATGTTGTTACGGTCTTGTATGCAAGTATCAGGTTTTTTTTTTAGGGGGCACCATACTGATGCCCCCTCCCCCTATTAAAAAAACTAATAAAAAATTATTATGTGTGTGTGTGTTCCCCCTAATGAGTAGTTTTGTGTTTTTTTTATTAAATTCCATTTACTTTTAACCTATCCTTAATTTTTTCCCATCGGGATTATATGATAATAGGAGGATATTTTGGTCCTTAGTGTTTTTCTATGACATTTTCACCCGAACCCAAAGGTCCATCATGGGTGTCTGTCTTAATCTCTCAAAGTTAACCCTGGCTAGGGGTTTCCTGTATCCTGTGTATGCTATTTGTGTTGTGCTATTTGTATGTTGCTATATGTATCCATATGAATACTGTATATTTTTGTAAGGATATCCATTCTTTTCAAATTTCCCAGGATTCTAACCATATAAATACCTCTAAACGGTATTTATTTCAATATATATTTTTAATTCCATTTAATATGTTTTAGTAATTTTGAATTTGGTACAAACACATGGAGTAGTAAATTTAGTTTAAATTGGTTGAAACCAACCTAATGTTTTAATATTTGTTCTATGATGTTCCATGTTTTGTAATTTCCTTATTTATATACTAGATAACTTGGATCGAAATGGGATCCATACAATTTCTTTATTATTTTTTGCACTTCACCCTTCTCGACCTTTTTTGTGATCTTTATTTATTGATCATTAATTCCTTATTCCATTCCAAAAGATTATTTTATATTTCCCTTTAAACGGGCTTTCTGTGTAGCTTTTCACAAATCTCCACAGAGTAAGAGTTTTTGTCACCAGTGACTTTAAACGATAGCATGCTTTTTGTTGGGGAAACGTAATTCTTAAATTATGAGCCTATCTAATCCGTGGGTTGTTTTGGTTGTGCATAAGTCTCTAGGTGAGCTTTTTTCCCAACTCTTTCGCGGGCCTGTCCACTTCGCATAGCGCCATGTGATTTAGCCCCGTGTTCTCATTGCTCGTACTTTTCTCCTCCTAACTATAAATGTCGTTATTTCATATAATGTTTCTTGGGGAAATTTACCATCTAAGTATAAAAAGTGTATATTTTGATATAATTGGTTTTTATTTATAGTTGTTATAATTTTATTTCTTGCTTGTCGATTAAAGGTACATTCTGTCATGACACGAGATTTTGTAAAAAAAAAAAATTTTGCACATTGGACATTTTGGCGACACTGCGATCATATGCCGTCTCACTGCTATTTCCCCAGTCAACCATGCATCATGCATGTACTTGAATAGATTACTTTTCATTTTTATGGATCTTAGTTTAACCCAGTTTCCCCATGCCCTATCCCAATTAATGTTTTATGTGTTTTTGTTCTACCATATTTTTTTCCTTATGTATTGTGTTTTGTGTTAGCCATCTGTATGTGCATTTTGTATCAATTTCCCATAATTCCTTTGCATCCCTATATTTAAAAAAATTAATCATTTACTGATCTTAATTTTCTTGGCACCTCTTAAAGTTATTGTTAATTTATTATTCCTATTTATGTCGTTTCTCTGCTTCATAGAGAAACCAAAGTAATAAATATAGAGCCCTTGCCAAGCTTTTTTGGCTCCGCTTTAATATTCTTAAATCTGTTTAAAATGTTGGTGTATTTAATTAGAGTGGGGTAGGGGAGACCTAAACCTCACCTTTTTCCCTCCCTATATAAAGTTTCTTTGTTTATGTAGTGTATTTTAAATGCCCATAAGTATTTAATAATGTTATCTATGTCTTTTAATGTTGCGCTCTTTAATGTCTACTGTTTTTAGTTTGTAATTTAGGTGCACGTACATGTAATGTTTTGCATCTTGTGCTCGTTTCATCAAGCACATTGGCATTAGTGCCCAGATTTGCAAATTTTTTTAATACTTTCCCTGATTGCTTTAGATTTTTTCCATTTTATCTTTTCCAAAATTTACACCTAATGTTTTTATATTGTCTTTAATAAGAGGAGTAGGCAGACCATGTTTCTTGCCTCTCCAGTTTCCTATTAATAAAATTTCTGTTTTTTTCGGGATTTATCTTAGGTTCCGAAACTTTCCCAAATTTGTCAAATTCCTTTATTAGTTCATTATAGGATTTTCCATCTTGGAAAAAGTTTGTACAATCATCAGCGTGTTGTATCATCTTCACTTCTTCTTTGATATTTGGAACTTTGATCCCTACTATTTGTTGGTTGTTTTTAACTTTGATACTTAGTATTTCTATTGCTATTACGTATAATAGCATAGATAGTGGGCATCCTTGCCTCACCGATCTTTGAATTTCAAATTTCTCCGTTTTTGCTCCATTTACCTGTACACCTGAGTTTTTTTACCTGTACACCTGAGTTTATATCATTGTACAGGATTTTGATCCAATTTTGGAAGTTTTCTCCAAATCGAAATTTTTCTAGTGTCTTATATAGGTAGTTTTGCTCAAGTCTATCAAAGGCTTTTTCCTGGTCAGTTAGTACCATAGCACTAGTATTATCATATATATTTGTATGGTCTATTATAGTCTTAATGTTTAGAATGTTGTTTTGTATGTCTCTTCCTTTTGGCCCACTTGTTTGATTTATATTTATAATTGGGTAAAGACATTTTTTGACCCTTTCCGCTAATATTTTACTAATAATTTTATAGTCAACATTAAGGAGTGAGATGGGTCTCCAATTTTTTATTTCATCCCTATTTCTCTTTCCCTTACATATTAGTGTTATCATACCCTCCCTCATTGTGTTAGACATTTTTCTATTTCTAAGTGCAATATTATTATATAACCATTCTAAAACTGAATAATTTCCCTATTGTCTCTATTATTTCGTCTTGTGAGATAAATTCCTCACATTTGTTTCTATGTTCTGAGGTAAATTTCTCACAATTCGTCTCTCTTAAGGATGTTTCCATATCTTCGTCTGCTATTCTCTGTGAAGTATATAGTAATAGTATTACTTATAGTAATTCCGTATGTAATGTAGTATTTGAGTTTTGTCCTCCAGTATTTCACTAACCTTATTTAAAATTTCAAGTGTTCTTTCCCCGCCCCCCCCCTTCTTAATTCCTTCTTTTTGTATAACCCCTCTGCATTTTTATATAGTTCTGTAAATATACCTGCTTTTATTCCTCCCCCCCCCTTATAATTTTATTGTTTTAAAGTTGCTAATTTTAACACTGTTTCTTTTGTGTTCTCTGTTGTTGTGTTTATTAAATTTTCTAGAGCTTCTTTTTCTAATTTAAATTTCTTAACCCTTATTTTTGAATGATATATTGCTGTATTTTTAAATTTAACTTTAAATTTATCCCATTCTTCTATAATATCTGTATTCCCTTTATTTATAAAATCTTCTATTTCCCTTTGAATTTCTTCTATAAATTCCTCATTATTTAATATTTTTGTATTTAATTTCCATGATCCCCATCCCATTTAGTTCTTTTTTTTATTCCTATATCTAAATAAATTAGTTTATGATCCGAAATGTTATAATCTAATATCCATGATTTTATATATTTATTTATTCAAAAAGATGTGCCGCAAAATTGATCTAATCTACTTTTTCCATTTTCACGTGTATAGGTGTATTCCACTCTTGGTAAATTTAACCGTCTATATATGTCAATCAAATTTAGTGACTCCATAGTTAGTTCCATTATATCCTTAATTTGTAATTTGTTGTGTATTAGTTTTTCCCTTTCTGTCTATTTCGTCTCCATCCCAAATAAAATCCCCTCCTATAATCAAATTTTTCCCTGTATAGTTGTCTAAGTACTCCATAAGATGTGATGCAAAGGTTCTTTTCATATTTGTTTTGGTTGGCATATATATTTAAAAAATGATTATTCCCTTTTTTTAAATGAACGAGTCTTCCCCTAAAAAATCCCCTTTTTCTATTCTTTCCCTTTTGACTCCTACTTTTTTTTTATCATGATTGCTATTCCTCATCCTTTATCCCTCCTTATATAGTTGTTTTTAATTATTATGCAGTCCAGCTCCCTTTCAAGTTCTTTTATTTCGTCTGTTAGTCTATTATGCGTGTCTTGTATAAACAGTAAGTAAAAATCCTCTATTTGTGTTAATTTAGTTATTTTTTCTTTATTTAATCCATTCATATTTATAGACAGCAAACGGAAGTTTTGTTCTTCCATTTGTGATTTCTTTCCCTCTCAGGTGGTCGCTTATTCTAGTGGTTATTAGTTATTGTCTATTGTTAAAAATTAATTATCTGTATCTTCCCCCTTTTGAGGGGATCCCGGGTCATCGATTCCTGATTTAACCGTGCTATTAGAAATTTCAAAGTCACTGGTGACATATGAAGTTAAAAGTGTGTCCTTAAATTTATCCGTCTCCATCTCCTCAGGGGTTATACTAATTGTTTGATTTTCCTGTGTTGTATCAATTGTTCCTATAGAACTTTCGTCTTCTGATTTCCGTTCTTCCATTGGTTTATTTTCCCTTCATAATCATCTTTCCCTTCCCTTTCGCTTTGTCCTTGTTTTCTTCCTCTATTGATTGTGATATTTCCGTTTGTTTGGTTGTTTGTTTGGCATCATCTGAAGACGATGATGACGAATTTGCTACTTTACTTTTTTATTTGCCTTTTTCTTAATAGTTGTAGATGTTCCTACCGACTCCATTATTTAGAAGGAACCTTCCGGTTCTTCTTGGGCAATTGTTGCCAATGGATTTACATTGGTGAAGTTGAAGGTGTGTATCGCCACTTTTACATTTTTGTTTGTCCCCTTTTTTCCTTCCTAACTTCTTCCCACTTTTCCAATTCATTTGTTTTGGGATTTCCTAATTCATGGATTTTGTTGCCCGCCACTACATCTGCATATGTAGTGCCTGTTGTTTGGGTTTTTTCTTTCTTGCATTCCCATGGTCCATGCCATATTTCCCCACATTTACTAAATTTTCTGTCACGCTCGCAGTCTTTGTACCACAAGCATAACTTGAACCCCATCACGTAAAAGAAAGCCGGAATTTTCTTTGCTTGGTCTTTTTCCAGTTTCATGATTATTACTCCTGACGTTATATCCCCATACCCCCAATAATTACCTAACTTTTTCCCCCTACTTTGCACCCATAACCTTGTCATTAATTTATATTCAATCTCTCTCGCATCGATTTGGAATGGGAGTCCATGAAAATGGACTTCCACCATTCTAGGTCCAATCTCCCTTTCAAAGGGGGTGGGGGGCTCATACACGTGTGCAGTTTTCCCTTTTACCGAAAATTTGTTACATTTCAGTATTGGTTCCTTCAAGACCTTATAGTAGATCATGAAGCTTTTGGGTCCTGCACTCAGGGATGCCAGTATTTCGATCTGTTTTTGGGCAGTATCATCCCCACTAAAGTCTATCACCTGGCATACTCTTGGATGGAAATCCAATAAAACATTATCTTCCACTTTAACCTCGAAATAGAGTTGTAAACTTGATATGCTCCCTTTTATTTGTTCCCCTGAGGGATGGAGGGGCCTACATGTGATTATTTCCTCCTCCCATTCCCATTTCCCCATTAGCTGCCATGATTTTCAAAAATTTGTGACAATTCTATCAATACAAAAATAAAGTTATGAAAGTGCAAAACTAAACTGTGTAGTGATCTCTAAACAAAAACGTGAAATATGAAACAAAAACCAATAACCTCTTTGAAAATCCTTTCTCTTTCCAACACAAAGTAATCCAATTGTATTTGTGATACATTGATTGATTTGTGATCGATATGTATGAAGAGAGTTACTTGCGATGCTACAGAGTGTGTACAAACCCAAATAACGGCTTGACATTTATTTTATCCATTGTATGCGCTGAAATAAAAGTCAGTAATCTATTAGGTAGACGTGTCACTTGATGAAAATGGGGTAGTACAAGAAGCTCAGTGTGAATGTGATGCTGGAGAAGGTCCCTCAGCTCACTGCAAACATGTTGTTCCGGTCTTGTATGCAAGTATCAGGTTTTTGCAAGATGGAATCATTTTGTCTGAACTGTCGTCCACTCAGGTACTGCAGATATTTCATAAGTCAAAACCACACAAAGGACAATCTCGTGCTAAGCGACAGATTATGTTGCACGTGCTTCTTGGGGTATTCTTGAGTAAACGTGAAGACCGGTTGAATGTGGATTGAAAAATGTTATCAAAAAAATATAAGAGATAAGAGATTTTCGAAAAGGATTTACGATTGGATTTATCAAAATTAAAAGGTACGTAGTGATTATTATTCTATCCTCATGTCAATTACTAACTCAAAGTTAAAGAGAGAACAAAATAATCCCGCTAGACACCATTTATCTATAAAGTGAACTAAGTTGAGTGTGGAAAAGTCGGCTCTGCTTCTACATTTTATTCTCGAAAGAAAGAAATATAATAGGGTATTAATATTTACTACATCTTTATAGTTTAGTCCATATAGCAAATTTATAGTCAGCACATAATAAATGGCACAAGTCCTCGAATTCGGGTTACGGGAACAAGGCCCCTTTCGGGGAAAAGACCGAATTTAAGGAACGTACAATAGGCATTGAAGGATTTTCTTGAAAGGTCTCTCAACCATAGGATAATGAACTTTTGTAAGGGGAGGATTAGTTTGCATTCCACAAATAGATGCTCAGTCGTTTCAATATCGCCAGAAAAAGTGCATAACTTAGATATAGATATTTTTTAAAAAACATATTGTAATTAACGGGTAAAATATCATGTATTGTGTTAAAACACATCTCTAGTGATAGGGTCTAACAATTTATTATGTAAATTTTTCCAAATGTTCCCGAAATTTAGATCGTATAATTTGGTTATTAGGTTCAAGAACACAACTTTGTAACTGCCTTTGGTAAATATATTTTGTGGGAGTTTGACCAAACCTGATACCAGAATTATTTTCATTAAATGCTTTGAAAATAGTCATGCACCATTGATAAAAAACAGGCACATATAGCGTAGGGGAAGATTTGTTAAGGCATAAATTAGGGTTGAAAGACTTTAATTGTAACCCGATCCAATGCCTTGCAAAATCTTTCCATCTGGCTGAGCACTCATCGTAGAGTAATTTTTGTATATGATGCATACGATTTGCTTGGATTTAAATCTAACATGGGTAATATTTAAATCCCTTTGTAAAGGAGGGTTGATGTACACGAATATAGCGAGGGGTTCAGATTTCGAACTCCACAAAAAGTCAATATATTCCTATTTATTAAAGTTTCATAGTGTTTATGTAGATTAGTAACGGTTGCAGTATACCAAATGTTGCTGGTAGCTAACAAATTAATAACATGGGATATAGAAATGAGAGGTAAATTTCTACTTTTCCATAGTAATCGTGTATTCATAAGTTTGGTAACATTTTATTCCAGTGATCATAGTTACTTAAATCATTGGCAAAATGAGAACCTAAAATTTTTGTTTGTCAATCCAAGAGATGCCAAATGGGTAATCACTGATTACGCCATTTTCCCATGAACAAACCGTTAGATTTGTTGTGATATATCATCCGCATAAAGTGAGTTAGGTTACGCCATTTTCCCATGAGCATACCGTTAGATTTATTGTGATTTACCTTAGCACCAGAAGCGTGGCCGTACATGCGAGACCAAAATAGATATCGTTCGATCGATTTGTCCGTGCAACAGAAACCTGTACTATCATCCGCATAAAGGGAGATCTTTCAGGTCTCTCTTGCACCTGGCACCTTAATCCCTATAATTTCTGGGTCGTTTCGAATTTTGATTGCAAAAGGCTCGTACACTATTACAGATAAAAGGGGGGAATGAATACAACCTTGACGAACTCCCCTGGAGATTAAAAAGGGGGCCGAAATAACATTGTTAACTATTACTGATGAACTAATATTATTGTAAAAAATTGAAATCTATTTAATGAAATCAGAATGAAAACCACAAGATTCTAATGATTTTAACATAACTTGATAATTTACTCTTATCAAATGCTTTTTCCTGATGTAAAGATATAAATGCACATAGTTTTTTGTGCGATGTAATCACATGTTCCGTATAAGGTGACCATTGTCAAAAATAGACCGACCTTTAACCCCAAACGTTTGATCTATGTGTATTATTTTGGACATAACATTAACAAGCCGATCCTATAACTTTAGACAGAATTTTGTAATCTAAATTTAAAAGGGAGATAGGTCTCTAAACTTTCATATTATTTGAATTTTGAGGATCCTTAAATAGCAACGTAATATAAGATATTTTTTGTGATTCAGTCAAAGTGCTTGTTTCAGAGATTAATTTATATAAACGGACTAAAGATTCAAAGAACGTGACGTAATAAAACTCTTTTGTAAGACCGTCAGGACCAGATGATTTATTGGGTTTCATCGTATTTAAGAATTTCCAAATTTTATCTTTAGTTATTGGACCAATGAGGAATCGTTATCCTCAGCGCTTAACTGAGTTAATCCAGTTAAGAATTCTTCAAAAAAATTAGGTTTAATTGGTTCAGTGGTAAAAAGATTTGAATAAAAATTTGTAAAACAGTTTAAAATGTCAACACTTCAGCTATAGGTCACGTTGTTTATTTAACTTCAGTGATTGTTTTCTGAGAACCCTTTTTATTTTCTAATTGAATAAAGAATTGACTCGGTTTTTCATTATTATCTAAAATATTTGCCTTACTCCTAATTACTGATCCGTTATATTTTTCATTTTGTAGTTCTTTAAGGGACATTTGGAGTTCTTGTAGTTGGGAGAGAAAGTCTTCGTGATTAGTTGAATCCTATTCTTGTCTTAAGAGTTGGTAGTTTTTCTTCAATGATTCAATTGCAGTGTGTTTTAATTTTTGAAAATTGTTTGGAATATCGAATGATTTCCTCTTTAAGTTTGAGTTTTATCTCATCCCAAAATTCTAGTGTAATGTTTTTATGATATTTTAGTTCTCTTTGAATTAGGTCTGTAATGAGTGTTTTTATTGTGGTACTGGTTAAAAGCGAGTTATTGCATTTCCAGTAACCAGTGACGTAGGATATTGAAGAATTACAAGTTATACTTAAAATTGCTGCATCGTGGTCAGATTGAGTGAAGTTAACGATTGCCGAATTATTGATGAATTTTGCTATGTTTTTTGAAACATAGTCGATCAAGTCTGCTTGCTAACATCAGTAACGAAGTGTCTACTGTGTTTTGATACCATGTATACATTTTGGATGAGGGGTTCAAATTTCGAAAGGTATCAATTCGTTTAAAGTTAGATATAATAGCTTAATGCTTGAATAGACTTATCACTGTAGTTAGTTAGATTACCTATTCTGTCAAGGTTGGAGTTATGAACACAATTGAAGTCTCCTGCAACAATAAGATTGTTCAAATATTTATTGGACAACAAAAAGTAAAAAAATTCACTTTTCTCCGAATCGGGAATGAGGGCATATATATCTAACACACGGTATGGTATATTATTGATTTTAAAGTCAGCACACATTATTCTTCCATCAAAATCAGTTTCATATTTTAAAAAAGTTATGTTATGGTTAAAATTAAGAATAGCGACTCCAGATGAACGACTCGAGCCAAAACTCTAATTTAGTCTGAATTTTTGAAGTAGGATTTCTATTTTCTACATGTGTTTCTTGTAAAAATAAAAGGTCAATGTGATACGAAGACACCAAGTTTCTAATCTCGTATATTTTTTATCTGTGTTGGTTCAATGACCATTGATGTTTAACGTAAGGATATTAAGTGTACTCATATGTTGTTTGTTGTTGGGGCGATATGTCCAAAATAGGTTAAACATCGTTCACGCATGTGAGATGTGGCGAATCCAGTTAGTGTAAGCTCGAGATGAGTAAAATTCATTTTATACGTTGGGACTATTCGTAACATAGTAAGAGAAGGTAAAATAATGAATTATATTGCATGACAGAAAACAGTAATATTCTACAAATCGTATGAGTGAAAATCATTCACACATGTGAAGCATGACTGCTTGTATAATCCAGTTGTTCGGAGCCAGTCAAACTGAACTCGAAATGAGTAGATTTCGTTGTACAAAATAAATTTTTTGAACAATAACATAGTAATATATGGTGTATAACCCAGGAAAAATGATTGATGAAAAGAGGTAAAATTCTACAAATGTTATTATAACAAAAATGGTGGTGAGTTGCAATAAATAAATTAAATTCGTAAACACAAAGTAACGAAAACAACAAGAGTACAAATGAAAGCAAGAAAAAGGAATATGCAATAAGAAAAAACCGATTATAACCAACGCAGTGGTTAACATTACATAAATGAATTATACGAATTATCAATGAAAAATACAAAAGGATTAGAATAGAAAGAAGGAAAGGGGAAAATGGAAACAGGAAACCATGATTATGAGTTAAACAATAATAAGCAATACATAAATAAAATAATTGAACAATAAAGAAAAATTGCAAACGGATTACAATAGAAAGAAGGAAAAAAGAATACCTAATAAAACGAAAATGATTGAGTCAAAAAATAGTAAGCAAAACATAAATGAAACATATTTATAATAATACATTCATATACAAATGGTAGGATAGAAAGAAAGAAAAAGAGAACATTGTGAAAGAAAAAGGTAACCAGGTAATTGAATTTAGTAAAGTGTACGTTATTCAAATCAAATATCCATTGTTCGGTCCGGGTCGTCAGTTCTTGTCCATATATCTCCTCCATTATCCTTGGGCGGTCCATGTTGTTGTTATTGAAGCAATAGAATGAAACATTTTAATCCTTTGCAATAAAAGTATCCATACGGTTATCTTGTGTTTCCAATTTCACAGATTTGATTCTTTTGTACTTACGTACCTCCTGCCATGACAAGGTATCAACGTCAAATGACTAAGTTCTTTTCTCTGTATTGACCTCCGTTGTCTGACGTTAGCACTTTGTAAATCCTCGGTAAGAATTAGTATTTCCTCTTCAGACAGTTCAGGGTTTAAAATAGGTACTATAGATGGTTCCGTCTGGGCAGTTTCTGGTACGATTGTAACAATTACTGGATCTACTGGAGTTGAAACATCATTTTCGTTTGGCAACACAACTTGTGGCTCAGCATTTGGTTGTTGTTGTCCTGGTCTTTTCGTGGTCGCCACCGATGCATATGTGGCGGATTTTTCTGGGCAGTCTTTCGGTAAATGGCCTGACTTACGACACTTTAAACAAATTGGGGGGCGTCCTTTGATGGTGATGAGCATACTGCATTGTCCCAAGGATACAATATGGGGAATATGACTGGAGTCAAACTCCGTAGTCTGCAGCTTAACAACGCGGTTTCCATTCATTGTCAGCGTATCTTTATCTAGAATTGTTCTATCTCTTGTGATGTCAATGACTTTTTCAAAAGGACTTAGCACTTCTCTGATGATATCGTCATTAAAATAAAGTGGTAGCCAGTGTACCCTCAGATCTATAATCATCTTCGCTAAATATTTAATCCCTTCTGCATTTATATTGGCAGCAAGCTCTCTTTCGGATAAAACGGCATTCCATGCGGAGTTTTCCCCTTCTCGATACATTCCCTCGATATCCTTCAAGATTCCCGCCATGTTCAATCTACGCAAGGCTTCGTCACGTGATATTCGTCCTTCTATTTTAAGAGTGCGATGGTAAATATCACAATCCAAAAATGGAGCCAAGTCAATGTCAAATTTACGAAACATTGTAACGAAACACAATTGTGAAACACACAAATTAAACTAAATACAACAGTGATTGCTTCTCTTTTTTTCTGGGGAAACCGCCTAGCTGATCACTGTAATTCCTGGTCCATATAAGTATGATTACTTCACGTTTACTGACGTTCATAACTTTACATTTGTGTCTGGGGTAGGAAGTATCCCTGTAAGTAAAGGGACAAACTTAAAATGATACAGGGCCATAGTACTGCATATGTCTTAGTATTCAACCCGCTCCGGTGGCCTAGTGGTTTGAGCGTCTGCCCCGGAAGCTGGAGGTCGTCGGTTCGATTCCCGGTCGAGTCATACCAAAGACTTACAAAAATGGTACTAACAGCTGCCTCGCTTGATGCTCAGCATAAAGAGGTTATAGTGTTAGGACTGGTCGGCCTGGTGTCAGGATGTGACTGGGTGAGACATCATGCTACATGTCTGCGGCATGATGTCTCAGTGCTAGACATCACTATAAACTGCCTCACTGCAGACATCGTAGCGATATGACTGAAACTTTTTTAAAGCTACATTAAAAATCCTAATCAAACAAACAAAATATACTTAAAATTGCTGCATCGTGGTTAGATTGAGTGAAGTTAACGATTGCCGAATTAATTATGAATTTTGCTATGTTTTTTGAAACATATAGTCGATCAAGTCTGCATGCTAACAGTGGTAACGAAGTGTCTACTGTGTTTCGATGCCATGTATACATTTTGGATGAGGGGTTCAGGTTTTGAAAGGTGTCAATTAGTTTAAAGTTAGATATAAGAAATTTTAATGCTTGGATAGACTTATCACTGTACTTAGATTACCTATTCTGTCAAGGATAGAGTTAAGAACACAATTGAAGTCTCCTGCAACAATAAGATTGTGTTGTCCAATTAAATATTTGAACAAAGTAAAAAATTCACTTTTCTCTGAATCAGGAATGGTGGCATATATATTTAAAACACGGCATGGTATAATATTGATTTTAAAGTCAGCACACATTATTCTTCCATCAAAATCAGTTTCATATTTTAAAAAAGTTATGTTATGGTTAAAATTAAGAATAGCGACTCCAGATGAACGACTCGAGCCAAAGCTCCATATTGCGTGACATTGCAATTTAGTCTGAATTTTTGAAGTAAGGGTTCTATTTTCTACATGAGTTTCTTGTAAAAAAATAACAGGTCAATGTGATACGAAGACACCAAGTTTCTAATCTCGTATATTTTTTGATCTGTGTTGGTTCGAAGACCATTGATATTTAACGTAAGGATATTAAGTGCACTCATCACGAGTTGTTTGCTTTTGGGTTGATATGTCCAGAATATGTTAAAAATCGTTCACGCATGTGAGATGTGACGAAACCAGTCAGTGTGAGCTCGAGATGAGTTCAGTGGCATCCAATGTATTCGGATGTACGAGTCTTGCAATATAACTGATACCGTCTCCGGTAACATTTTTTGTCTTCTCTTGAGACTTTAAAACCGCATGCCATGGGGCATTCTCTCCTTCTCTGTATATCCCTTCCATATCTGAAATGTCCACACCAGCAGTTTCAAGCCTTCTCAGCGCTTCTTCGCGAGACATTCTTCCGTCTACTCGGATGGTTCTTAGATAAATGTCCGACTTGACATATTTTGAAGGTTCTAGGGCAATTCGGCGCAGGAAAATTCGGAGCGGACAATTCGTCGCGGATAATTCGGAGCGGACATTTCGGAGCGGATATTTCGGAGCGGACAATTCGGGGCGGACAATTCGGAGCAGGATATTTAAAACATATCTATTTGAAATTTAAACGAATTTTTTATTAATCATGTTTAATAGAACTATAATACCGTATAAAGTAAAGTTTATTTAGCTTACTACAAAAAGTCATAGCAAATACCAGCAACTCTTGCACAAAATCACATTTTTAAAATGTTACCAGTATATTAAATGTTAATCCATTAAATTAATGTTGTGACTACAACCGCGCAAGTAATCAATTGATGAACAATTTTCGTAATCTAACACAACCGTGTGCAATCGACGATCCAGGTCTCGATATTTCATTTTCCTCAGAGGAGGATCTTCACCAGCAAGTAGACGTTCGACGACCAGTTGATTTGTGTTCTGTTCCTTCTGAAGTTTTACTATCAACCTCGGCAGAGTTGGGTGAGCAATTTGTACTGACCGTGCAAATGCACTGTGCCATCCTTCCACTGCGTTGTTAGTTCGAGGCGTATCGTTACGCATAGCTTGGTAGCAATCCCAGATGTCGCATGAAAACAGAGCAACAGCTCGTTGTCGTCGTCGTCGTCTTCCAATGAAAGTGTCTTCGAAGTAGTTGAGTAGTTGGTCAACTTCTGGAAATGAATCGAGCTCTATCAGTTCATCATAAACACGAACTTTATCGTTGTTTGGAACATAAGCCAGAGCGACCAGCATTCGGATGTGCATCGCATATTCGGGTTCGGTGTTGTATCTCCCTGCGTATCCATATTCTTGAACTTTACGCCAAATGCATTGTCCAAAATGGAAATGGCAGCCGTGAATCTGTGGCTGGAAGACGCTTGTGAACGCATTCATTGCTACTTTTCGAAGTCGGTTATGACGGTGTGTGGTTGTAATCGCGGTTCAATCTCTTTCAATTTCATCAACAAAGCTGTGTAAGTAGTTTCCGTTTTATTCGGCAGCAAGGCGAAGACGCATGGAATGTTGATGCCATCACGTGTTCCATGAATAGTGTACAGTTGTATATATTCAGCTTGACTCACTTTAAAAGTTCCGTCGGCTAACCACACTCTGCATCCACTAAGGAATTGAAGATCTGCCGCCGCTGCGAACAATTTAAAGTCAATATCATGTCGCAGGAAAGGTCGACCATTCGTCGTAAACTGAAGTTCAGCTGGAAGATTATTGTTGATCTGAGGTGGAAGCTGACGATATCTTCTGATGTTGCGTTTGATCGTTTCAGTTTTTGGTACAGTTGCTTGTGCTGCTGGACTCAAATTTTCCATTGCTGCCTGGACAATCACTCTTGCTGGTTCTTCTGTTTCTTCTGCACCTCGTTTAACGGCTGATCGGACTCGAGTTGTTTTAAGTTGACCAGTAGATGCTGCGTGCGAATGTTGAGATTTCGGTTTCATTATCATTCCATTCGCTGTATGACAGCGACCTTTGCAGGAACGATCGCAGCATCTCCATATCTCCTTCTGTTCAGTTTTTCTTTCCATGTGATAGAGATAAACTTCGTAAACCAGCATTCGTTTTCATTTCTCTGATTCTACAAATTCTAAAGCCATTTCTATGAGTCTCTTTCCTTATTTATTCATAGGATAGTTAAAATTTAAATAGAAAACAAAAACTAAAACTAAAACTATCGAAATAACTAACTACAACTGGACTTGCAAGTTTAAAGTTCCAAAGGTGTCTGTCCACTGACCTTTTCAGTCTTGCTTATATACACTGGTCCCCCTAGCTACTATGTACTCACTTATTGTGTAATTAAATGTCTTGGTTAATTGAAAGCGTCTAGGTTTCAAAACTATGTACTCAATAATTGAAAGCGTGTTTATACTGCGTTTAAAATATAAAAAAGAATACATTGCAAATTGTCTGCTCCGAATTGTCCGCTCCGAATTACCCGTTTTTCGGTCCCGAATTGTCCGCTCCGAATCGTCCTGCGCCGAATTGACCGCGTCGAATCGTCCGGCACCGAATTGTCCGGTTACCATTTAGAAAGGTTGACTTCCAACAAGACGATACATCTTAAAAGAAATTCCACGAAAAAATTTTGAAATATACTATCTCAACTTTTGATTTTACGCTATCTTGGGGAAACCTCCTAGCTTGTGTTGGTCCCCGTGACCTTCCCCAGCACATTCAGCTGGTTCGAGTCTTAAGAGGAACACCGTCTATAAACCTCCTTTTTTATTTTTCATAAAATCTTTATTCAATATTTACATGTTAAAATGTACAAGTGATGTTGATTCACCCATCTGCACCCATACTGGATTCTTCGGTCGCTAATACACGCATTTTCACAAACAGATATATATATATATATATATATATATATATATATATATATATATATATATATATATATATACAAGCATATATGCACACTCACTACTCATACAGACATTTAAAAACTTATATACACACAAATGTACATAGTGATAGAGCACAAAGCTTTTACACAAAAATGTTATACACATTTAATTTGCGAAACATAATAAATGTATACGAATATAAAATTATTGAAATTATTAATTAATTTGAAAAATTAGAGGCATTGTATTAATGGAACTGCAAAGTATATTCAAAATTATATCGACACAAGACTGTTAGACCGGTGAAGTGCAGTAAAATCTCGAGCAATAAAAGTTAGCACGTGCAGCTTGAGGTATTCATAACGTGTAGACCGGTAGACGTGGATTAAAACATGGTGGCAAAAGAGCTGTTTACTGTGTGCTAAGGAGAGATTCAAGGATATATAATTGGATTTATCTAACCGAAAGGTAATGTAGCATTATTCTAAACTTTTGTCTTTTTGGGGGCACCAGACAGATGCCCCCTCCCCCTATTGAAAAAAACTAGTAAAAGAGTTTTATGTGTGTGTGTGTGTTCCCCCGATATGTAGGTTTTGTGTTTTTTATGAAATAACATTTAATTTTAACCTATCCTTAATTTTTTCCCATCGGGATTATATGATAATAGGAGGATATTTTTGTCCTTCGTGTTTTTATGACATTTACACCCGAACCCATAGGTCCATCATGGTTGTCTGTCTTTAACTCTCAAAGTTAACCCTGGCTAGGGATTTCTTGTATCCTGTGTATGCTATTTGTGTTGTGCTATTTGTATGTTGCTATATGTATTCATATGAATACTGTATATTTTTGTAAGGATAGCCATTCTTATCAAATTTCACAGGTTTTTTAAACATATAAATGCCTCTAAACGGTATTTATTTCAATATGTATTTTTTTAAAATTAATTGATATATTTATTAACCAATTTTGAATTTTGTACAAAACATGGTGTCTTAGTTTTAATTTAAATTGGTTGAAACCAACCTATTGTTTTAATGTTTGTTATATTATGTTTCATGTTTTGTAATTTCCATATTTTTATACTAGATCACTTAGATCGAAATGGGATCCGTACAATTTCTTTATTATTGTTTTGCACTTCACCCTTCTCGATCTTTTTTGTGATCTTTATTTATTATTAATTCCTTATTCCATTCCAAAAATTCTTTTAAATTTCCCTCTAAACGGGCTTTCTGTGTTAAGATTTTCACAAATCTCCACAGAGTAAGAGTTTTTATCACCAGTGATTTTGTATGATAGCATGCTTTTTTGGGGGGGAAAATAATTCTTAACTATAGTGCCTATCCGTGAGTTGTTTTTGTTGTGTATATGTCTCTAGGTGAGCTTTGTTCCAAACTCTTTCACGGGCCTGTCCACTTCGCGTAGCGCCATGTGATATAGCCCCGTGCTCTCATTGCTCGTACTTTTCTCCTCCTGAGTTCTCTGTCCCTCCCTTTATCTAAAGTTTTCCAAATATGTATATATTGGTCCGCATGCTATCATATTCTTAAAAATAAAATTCGTTATTTTTTCTAATATTTGTTTTGGAAATTTCCCATCTAAGTATAATAAGTGGATGTTTGGGTATATTTGTTTTTTGTTAATATTTGTTCTAATTTTATTTCTATCATCTTGGTTAAATGTACATTCAGTTATAACGTGTTTTTGTGAAAAAGAAGTTTTGGCATAGTGGACATTTTGGCGACACTGCGATCATATGCCGTCTCACTGCTATTTCCCCTGTCAACCATCCATCATGCATGTATTTGAACAGGGTACTTTTCATTTTCATGGATCTGATTTTGACCCAGTTCCCCCATGCCCTATCCCAGTTAATATTTGTGTTTTTGTTCTACCTTATTTGTTTCCTTATTTATTGTGTTTTGTGTTAGCCATCTGTATGTGCATTTTGTATCAATTTCCCAAAATTCCTTTACATCCCTATATTTAAACAATAAATCTTTTATTGATCTTAATTTTCTTGGCACCTCTAAAGTTTTTGTTAATTTATTATTCCTATATATGTCTTTTCTCTGCTTCATAGAGAAACCAAAGTAATAAATATAGAGCCCTTGCCAAGCTATTTTTGGCTCCACTTTAATCTCCCTAAATCTATTTAAAATGTTGGTGTATTTAATTAGGGTGGGATGGGGGAGACCTAAACCTCCCCTCATCCCCTCCCTATATAAAGTATCCTTGTTTGTATAATGTATTTTAAAAGCCCATAAGAATTTGATAATTTCGTTATCTTTTTTTTTTAGTGTTACCTTTTTTATGTCTACTGTTAATTTGAAATTTAGGTGCACATACATGTAATTATTTGCAACTTGTGCTCGTTCCATTAAGAATATTGGCAATGGTGCCCAGATTGTCAAATTTTTCTTAATATTTTCTTTTATTTCTTTCAGATTGTTTTTCATTTCATCCTTTCCAAAATTTATACCTAATGTTTTTATATTGTCTTTAATAAGAGGAGTAGGCAGACCATGTTTCTTACCTCTCCAGTTTCCTATTAATAAGATTTCAGTTTTCTCAGGATTTATCTTAGATCCTGAAACTTTTCCGAATTTGTCAAATTCCTTTATAAGTTCATGATAGGACTTTCCATCTTGGATAAAGTTTGTGAAATCGTCAGCATGTTGTAGCATCTTCACTTCTTCTTTGATGTTTGGAACTTTGATTCCTACAATTATTTGGTTGTTCCTAACTTTGATACATAGAATTTCCATTGCTATTACAGTTAATAACATAGATAGTGGGAAACCTTGCCTCACTGATCTTTGAATTTCAAAGTTTTACGTTTTTGCTCCATTTACCTGTACAATCGAGTTTATATCATTATACAGGACTTTGGTCCAATTTTGGAAAATCTCTCAAAATCCAAATTTTTCTAGTGTCTTATATATGTAGCTTTGCTCAAGTCTATCAGTCTTTTTCTTGGTCAATTAGTACTATAGCACTAGTAGTACCATTTATATTTATATGATCTATTAGTTTTAATGTTTAAAATGTTTTTTTGTATATCTCTTCCTTTTGGCCCACTTGTTTGATTTATATTTACAATTGGGTCAAGACACTTTTTGACCCTTTCCGTTAATATTTTACTAATAATTTTATAGTCAACGTTAAGGAGTGAGATGGGTCTCCAATTTTTAATTTCATCCCGATTTCCCTTTCCCTTATATATTAGTGTTATCATACCCTTCCTCATTGTGTTAGACATTTTACTATTTCTAAGTGCAATATTATTATATAACCATTCTAAAATTGGCGACAACTCCCCGCAAAATTTTTGATAGAATTCTGCTGAGATTCCATCTCTTCCTGGTGATTTATTTTTGGATAATTTCCCTATTGTCTCTACTATTTCGTCTTGTGATATAAATTCCTCACATTTGTTTCTATGATCTGAGGTAATTTTCTCACAATTCGTCTCTCTTAAGGATGTTTCTATATCTTCGTCTGCTATTCTCTGTGAAGTATATAGGTCCTTATAGTAGTTTCGTATGTAATCCAGTATTTGAGTTTTGTCTTCCAGTATTTCCCTTCCCGTATTTAATCTTTCTAGTGATCTTCCCCCCCCCTCTTAATTCTTCCCTTTTATATATCCCCTCTGCAGTTTCATATAGGTCTGTAAATATACCTGCTTTTATTTCCCTCCCTTTATAATAATCTTTCTTAAATTTTTCTAATCTTAACACTAATGTTTCTTTGTGTTCTTTGTTGTTATTAAATTTTCTATAGCTTCTGTTTCTAATTTAAAGTTCCTGACCCTTAATTTTGAATAATATATTGCTATATTTTTTAATTTAACTTTTAGTTTATCCCATTCTTCTATAATATCTTTATTCCCTTTATTTTTAAATTCTCCTATTTCTTCTATAAATTCCACATTATTTAATATTTTTGTATTTAATTTCCATGATCCCCTTCCCCATTTAGTTCTTTTTGATATTCCTACTTCTAAATAAATTTATTTATGGTCCGAAATTTGATAATCTTAATATTCCTGATTTATATATTTATTTGTTCCAAAAAATGTGCCCCAAAATTGATCTAATCTGCTTGATGCATCTCCCCATGTATAGGTGTACTCCACCCTTGGTAAATTTAAACGTCTATATATGTCAACCAAATCTAATGATTCTATGATTAGTTTCATTATGTCCTTAATTTCTAAGTCGGAACGTGTTATTTTTCCCTTTCTGTCTATGTCGTCCCCTACCCAATTAAAATCCCCACCTATTATCAAATTTTCCCCTGTATAGTTTTCTAAGTACTCCATAAGTTGTGTTGCAAAGGCTCTTTTCAAATTTGTTTTGGCTGGCATATATATATTTAAAAAATGATTATTCCCTATTTTTAAATGAACGAGTCTTCCCCTAAAAAAATCCCCTTCCTATATTCTTTCCCATTTAACTCCTACTTTATTTTTAATCATAATTGCTATCCCTCCTCCTTTATCCCTCCCTGCATAGTTGTTTTTAATTATTATGCAATCCAGCTGCCTTTCAAGTTGTTCTTTGATTTCGTCCGTTAGTCCATTATGGGTTGTATAAACAGTAGGTCAAAGTCCCCTATTTGTATTAACTTCGTTACTTTTTCTTGATTTAATCCATTCACATTTAACGATAACAAACGGAAGTATTGTTCTTCCATTTTTGGTTTTTCTCCCAGGTGGCCGCTTATTTTAGTAGTTATTAGTTATTGGCTATTGTTTATAATTAAGTACCTATATCTTCCCCTGTTTCAGGGGATCCCGGGTCATCCTTTTCTGATTGTGTGTCACTTGTTGGGATGTCAAAGTCACTGGTGACTTGTGAGGTGTAAAGTGTTTCATTGAATTTATCTTGTGTTTCCTGTGTTGTTGTAAATGTTTCATTATCTAGGGTTGTTTCAATTATGTCCATTTTGCTGTCCGTTTCATTTTCTTGTGTTTCTACTGTGGATAGGTTAACTTTTCCCACCATTCTTTTCCCTTTCCCTTTTCCTTTCCCTTTCATTTCCTCTTTTACTGGTTCCTGTTTTGATGATTCTATTACTATGTCTAGTTCATCCGAAGAGGAAGATAAACTAGCTACCTTCCTCTTCTTGGTGATACTGGTTTTTCTTATGGGCGTAGATGTTCCCACTGGTACTATTTCCTCCATTGCAGGTAATGTCAGTATTTCTTCATGTTGTAGATTAGCAAAGGGATTAAAGTCTCCTGCAACAATAAGATTATGTTGTCCAATTAAATATTTGAACAAAGAAAAAATTCACTTTTTTCCGAATCGGGAATGGGGGCATATATATTTAAAACACGGTATGGTATATTATTGATTTTAAAGTCCGCACAAATTACTTTTCCATCCAAATTAATTTCATATTTTAAAAAAGTTATGTTATGGTTAAAATTAAGAATAGCGACTCCAGATGAACGACTCTAGCCAAAACTCCATATTGCATGGCAACATTGCAATTTAGTTTGAATTTTGGAAGTAAGGGTTCTTTTTTCTACATGTTTCTTGTAAAAATAACAGGTCAATATAGTTTTTTGTTTTTCATAAAATCTTTATTCAATATTTACATATTAAAATATACATGTGATTGTTAATTATCCCATCAGCACCCATACCCGTCACTCATACACGCATTTTCACCACATATATATATGCACACTCACTACCCATACAGACATTTTAAAAACACTTATATTCACACAAATGAACATAGTAGTAGAATACAAAAATGTTATATATATTTAGTTTGCAAATCATATAGTAAATATATACGAATAGGAAATTATTGAAATTATTAATTAATTGTAATGCAAGAATATATATGCGCACTCACTACCCATACAGACATTTAAAAACACTTATATTCACACAAATGTACATAGTACTAGAGTACAAAAATGATATACACATTTTGTTTGCAATACATATATAATAAATGTATACGAATAGAAAAATTATTGAAATTATTAATTATTTAATTATAATATTGAAGGCTACAAATTATATTCAAATTTATATTGACACCGGATTATTAGACTGTAAAAGAGCAGTAAAAGCTCGAGCAATAAAGGAGAGAAAGTTAGCACGTGCAGCTTAACATGAAGACCGGTAGACGTGGATTAAAAATGGCGACAAAAGAGCTGTTTACTATACGGAGAGATACAAGGATTATGTATAACTGGATTTATCAGAAAGAAAGGTAATGTAACATTATTCTAAGCTTATATCGATTACTAATTCAAAATTAAAAAGAGAACAAAATAATCCGGCTAAACACCATTTATCTATAAAATGAACTATATTAAGTCTAGAAAAGTCAGTTCTGATTCTATATTTTAAACGGGATAGGAAGAAGGATAACAATGTGTTACTGGTTACCACTTCTTTATAAAAATATGCTTGTATACGTTTAATCCATATAGCATATTTATATTCAGCACATAATAAAAAGCACAAGTCCTCGAATTCAGGTTCCGAGAACGAGGCCCCATTCGGGATAAGACCGAATTTAAGGAAAGTATAAAAGGTATTGAAAGAGTTTCTTGAGAGTTTTTTCAACCATTTAAAAATCAAATGCTGTAAAGGAAGTATTAATTTACATTCAAAAAATAAATGATCAATGGTTTCTATCCCTCCGCAAAAACTGCATAACTTAGATCTAGAAATTTTCTTTAAGAACATGTTACAGTTAACTGGTAAAATATCATGTATGGTTTTAAAACACACATCTCGAGTGATGGGGTCTAAAAATTTATTGTGTAAGTTTTTCCATATATTGTCAAAATTTAAATCATATAATTTGGTTATTTTGGGTTTGAGGATATAATTTCGTAGTTGTCGTTTGTAAAAAGTGTTTGTAGGAACTTGACCGAAACCGAGATCAGGGTTATTTTCATGAAAAGTTTTAAAAATGGTTATGCAGTTTTTATAAAATTCAGGTACATGAAGCGTATGAGTAAATTTATTAAGGCCTAAATTTGGGTTGAAAAATCTTAATTGTAAACCTATCCAATACCTTGCAAAATCTTTCCACTTGGCTGAATATTCATCATCGAGCAATTTTTGTATATGTTGTATACGTATTGATTGTATTTTACATTTCAAATGGATAATATTCAAACCCCCATCACAAAGGGGATTGATACTTACTGCCCTAGCAAGGGGTTCAAATTTTGAACTCCACAAAAAGGTGAAAATACTTCTATTGATTAAAATTTCGTAATGTTTAGGTAGGTCAGTCACGGTTGCAGTATACCAAATTTTGCTGTAAGCTAAAAGATTTATAATGTGGGACTTAGAGATGAGAGATAAATTTCTACGTTTCCATAGTAATAGTTTATTCGTAAGTTTATTAACATTTTTGTTCCAGTGATCATCATAATTTAAATTGTTGCCGAAATGAAAACCTACAATTTTTGCCTTGTCAATCCAAGAAATGCCAAAAGGGTGATTCACTGCGGTTATGCCATTTTCCCATGACCACACCGTTTGATTTACTGTAATTTACCTTAGCACCAGAAGTACGATCGTACATGCGAGACCAAAATAAATACCGTTCGATCGATTTGTCCGTGCAACAGAAACCTGTACTATCATCCGCGTAAAGGGAGATCTTACAGGCCTTTGTTGCACCTGGCACTTTAATACCTATAATTTCTGGGTCATTTCGAATTTTGATTGCGAAAGGTTCGTACACTATTACATATAAAAGAGGGGAAAGACTGCAACCCTGACGGACTACTCTTGAGATTAAAAAGGGGGCCGAGATAAAATTATTGACTATAACTGATGAATTAATATCAGTATAGAAAATTGAGATCCATTTAATAAAGTCTGGATGAAAACCAAAAGACTCCAAAGTTTTTAACATGAATTTATAGTTTACCCTATCAAATGCTTTTTCTTGATCTAAGGATATAAATGCGCATGATAATTGCTTTTGTTCTATAAAGTCACAGATATTTCTTATAAGGTGGCCATTGTCAAAAATAGATCGACCTTTAACTCCACATGTTTGATCCATGTGTATTATTTTGGACATTACATTTCCAAGTCTATTAGTAATACTTTTTGATAAAATTTTGTAATCCAAATTTAATATGGAGATAGGTCTCCAATTTTTCATATTGTTTGAATTTTGAGGATCCTTACATAATAAAGTAATATAGGATAATTTTTGTGAATCGGACATAGTGTTCGATTCAAAGATCAAATTATATAAGCGGACTAATGTGCCGCGTAATAATTCGAAAAATGTGACGTAAAATTCTTTTGTGAGACCGTCAGGTCCCGGTGATTTATTAGATTTCATCATATTTAAAGATTTCCAAATTTCTGTTTTAGTAATAGGTTTGATAAGAGATTAATTATCCTCAGCATTTAACAGAGGCAATCCAGTTAAAAATTCTTTAAATAATTCTTCCTCAATATCTTCAGATGTAAATAAATTTGAATAAAACTTTTCAAAACATTTTAAAATATCACCACTAGAATTATAGGTCACGTTATTATATTCGATTTCATTAATGGTTTTCTTAGCACCCTTTTTATTTTCTAATTGGAAAAAGAATTGGCTCGGTTTTTCATTATTGTCTAGAATTTTAGCTTTACTTCTAATTACTGATCCTATATACTTTTCGTTTTGCAATTCTTTAATAGCCATCCGGAGTTCTTGTAGTTGTAAGAAAAGTTCTTCTTTATTAGTTGAATCAAATTGTTGTCTTATATATTGGTATTTGTTTCTCAACGATTTAATTTCAAAGTTTTTCGCTTTTGAGAAATCCTTAGAATATCGAATAATTTCTTCTTTAAATTTGAGTTTTAGCTCGTCCCAATATTCTAAAGAGAGATTATGATGTTTCAGTTCTCTCTGTATTAAAACCGTAATAAGTGTTTTTAAATTGGTGTGGTTTAAAAGCGAGTTGTTGCATTTCCAGTAACCATCACCATAAGATATTAATGAGTTGGAAGTTATACTTAAAATTGCCGCATCATGATCAGATTGAGTAAAGTTTACAATTGTCAAATTAAGAATGAAATCTGCTATGTTTTTAGAAACATATATTCTGTCTAATCTACTTGCTAAAGGTGGTACTGAGGGGTCTAGTGTGATTCTATGCCATGTATAGCTTTTCGATAAGGGGTTCAGTTTACGAAAAGTATCAATGAATTTAAAGTTGGATATAAGAGACCTTAAAGCATGGATGGACTTATCGCTATAATTTGTTAAGTTGCCTATCCGATCAAGGTTGGAATTAAGAACACAGTTGAAATCACCTGCAAAAATAAGGTTATGTTGGCCAGTTAAAAAAGTGAATAGCGAATTAAAAAATTCGCATTTTTCTGAATCAGGAATAGGGTCATATATATTTAAAGCACGATATATTATATTATTGTGCTGAAAGTCAGCGCAAATTATTCTTCCATCATGGTCAGTTTCAAATTTAAGGACAGTTATATTAGGATTAAAATTAAAAATAGCGACACCGGATGAACGACTCGAGCCAAAACAACATATTGCATTACAACATTGCAATTTATTTTGAATTTTTGTAGAAAGGGTTCTGTTTTCTACATGAGTTTCTTGTAGAAAGACAAGGTCAATATGATAGGAAGATACCAAGTTTCTAATTTCATATAGTTTCTGATCTGTATTAGCTCGATGGCCATTACATTTAATGTAAGGATATTAATTTTGCTCATTTGTTTGTTATTAAAGTGGCATGCCCAAAATGAGTTAAACATCGTTCATACATGTAAGACTGACTACTGCGTATTTAGGTGTACGAAGCGAGTCAGTCCGAGCTCGAGATGAGTAGAATTCAATGTATATGTAGAATCTATGCATAACCAAAACTGTCTTATTGAATAACAAGAAAATAGGGGAGGGTGTATAATTAAGGGATAAAATATGTGATGAATGAAAAGAAAGTAAAATTCTATAAGTGTTACATGAGTTATGAAATGAAGAGAGATAATAATAAACAAAAGGAAAAACGGAATACTTAATAAAACAAAGACTATTACGAGTCCGACAATAGTAAGCAAAACCTAAATTAATCATATTTATAATAATACATTTGTATACAAATGGTAGGATAGAAAGAAAGAACAAAAGAACATTATGAAAGAACAAGGTAACCAGGTTATTCCCTGCAGTAATTTGTCCGTTATTCAAATCAAAAGTCCATTGTTAGGTCCTGGTTGTCAATTTTTGTCCATATATCTCCTCCATTATCCTTGGGCGGTCCATTTGTTGTTTGTGAAAGTACTAGAATAAACACATTAATCCTTTGTACTAGAAGTATCCATGTTGTTGTCTTCTGTTTCTTTTTTTTCCGATTTGCCAGTTTTGATCCGTTTGTTCCTGTGTACCTTCTGCCATGACAGGGTCTCGACGTCGAACAGCTCCGACCTTTTCTCTGTACTGACATCATTTGTACTTGGTGAATCCTCAGTAAGGGATATTGTTTCATCATCTTCAGCCAGCTCAGAGTTTGAAATAGGTGTTGTAGGTCGCTTATTCTGGGCGGGTTCTGATACAATTGTATCACTTACTGGGCCTACTGAATTTGAAACTTCATTTTCTCTTGGTGTCTCTGCTTGCGGTTCGGTATCGGGTTGTTGTTGTTGTTGTTGTTGTTGTTGTTGTTGTTGTGTTGGTCCGTTCTTAGTGGCCACCGAAGCATAGGTAGCGGACTTTTCCGGGCAGTCTTTCCTCAAGTGGCCTGACTGCCGACACTTTAAGCAAATTGGGGGGCGTCCCTTCATAGTTATAAGCATGCCGCATTGTCCCAAGGATACAATATGGGGAATGTGGCGGGCGTCAAAATCCGTAGTTTGTAGCTTAACTACACGTGTTCCATTCATTGTTAGGGTGTCTCTGTCTAGAATGGTCTTATCTCTAGTGATGTCAATCACTTTTCCATAGGGGCTTAAAACTTCTCTAATGATATCATCATTGAAATAGAGTGGTAACCAATGTACCCTCAGATCTATGATCATTTTTGCCAAATACTTGATCCCTTCACAATTCACGTTGGCAGCCAGCTCTTTTTTGGACAAAACGGCATTCCATGGAGAATTTTCTCCCTCTCTGTACATTCCCACTATATCTTTGGTCAAAATTCCCGCCGTGTTTAGTCTACGCAGTGCTTCTTCCCGAGATATCCGCCCTTCTATTTTAAGCGTACGGTGATACAGGTCGCAATCCATGAATGAAGCCAGATTGATATCTACTCTTCGGAACATTCTAACGAATGGAAATGAAAATTGTGAAAAAAAACAAATTTAACACAATAATCGCTTCTATCTCTCGCTTTTTTTTTTCCCACAGGAAATATTTTTTTTTTTTTTTTTTTTTTTTTCATAAAATGTTTATTCAATATTTACATATTAAAATATACAAATGAAAGTCAACTCCCCCACCAGCACCCGTCACTCGTGCACACATTTTCACCACACTCACTACCCATACAGACATTTAAAAACACTTATATTTACACATAATAGTAGAAACATATAATAAATATATATGAATAGGAAAATATTGAAATTATCAATGCAAGAATATATATGCACACCACTTACATTCGCACAAAAGTACATAGTATTAGAATACAAAAATGATATACACATTTTGTTTGCAAAAACATACAATAAATGTATACAAATAGAAAAATTATTGAAATTATTAATTGTTTAATTATAATATTGAAGCCTACAAATTGTATTCAAATTTATATTAACATAGGACTATTAGACGGTAACGGAGCAGTAAAGGCACGAGCAAAACAAGAGAGAGAAAGGTAGCACGTGCAGCCTGAGGCACCGTGAAGACCGGTAGACGTGGATTAAAAATGGCGATATACGGAGATTCAAGGATTATGTGTAACTGGATTTATCAAAGAGAAAGGTAATATAACGTTAGTCTATGCTTATATCTATTACTAGTTCAAAATTATAAAGGGAACAAAATAGTCCGGCTAAACACCATTTGTCTATAAAATGAACGATATTAAGTCTATAAAAGTCAGTTTTGATTCTACATTTTAAACGGGATAAGAAGAAGGATAACAAGGTGTTACTGGTTACCACTTCTTTATGAAAATATGCTTGTATACGTTTAATCCATATAGCATATTTATATTCAGCACATAATAAAAGGCACAAGTCGTCGAATTCAGGTTCCGAGAACGAGGCCCCATTCGGGATAAGACCGAATTTAAGGAAAGTGTAAAAGGTATTGAAAGAGTTTCTTGAGTTTTTTCAACCATTTAATAATCAAATGCTGTAAAGGAAGTATTAATTTACACTCAAAAAATAAATGATCAGTGGTTTCTATCCCCCCGCAAAAACTGCATAACTTTGATCTAGAAATTTTCTTTAAGAACATGTTATAATTAACTGGTAATATATCATGTATGGTTTTAAAACGAATATCACGAGTGATGGGGTCTAAAAATTTATTGTGTAAGTTTTTCCATATATTGTCAAAATTTAAATCATATAATTTGGTTATTTTCGGTTTAAGGATATAATTTCGTAGTTGTCTTTGGTAAAAAATGTTTGTAGGAACTTTGCCAAAACAGAGGTCAGGATTATTTTCATGAAAAGTTTTGAAAATGGTTATGCAATTTTTATAAAATTCAGGTACATGAAGCGTATGAGTAAATTTGTTAAGGCCTAAATTGGGGTTGAAAAATCTTAATTGTAAACCTATCCAATACCTTGCAAAATCTTTCCACTTGGCTGAATATTCATCATCGAGCAGTTTTTGTACATGTTGTACACGCATTGCTTGTATTTTACACCTTAAATGGATGATATTCAAACCCCCATCACAAAGGGGGTTGATACTGACTGCCCTAGCAAGGGGTTCGAATTTTGAACTCCACAAAAAGGTGAAAATACTTCTATTCATTAAAACTTCGTAATGTTTAGGTAGGTCAGTCACGGTTGCAGTATACCAAATTTTACTGTAAGCTAGAAGATTTATAATATGGGATTTAGAGATGAGAGATAAATTTCTACGTTTCCATAGTAATAGTGTATTCATAAGTTTATTAACATTTTTGTTCCAGTGATCATCATAATTTAAATTGTTGCCGAAATGAAAACCTACAATTTTTGCCTTGTCAATCCAAGAAATGCCAAAAGGGTGATCACTGCGGTTATGCCATTTTCCCATGAACATACCGTTGGATTTACTGTAATTTACTTTAGCACCAGAAGTACGATCGTACATGCGAGACCAAAATAAATACCGTTCGATCGACTTGTCCGTGCAACAGAAGCCTGTACTATCATCCGCGAAAAGGGAGATTTTACAGGCCTCTGTTGCACCTGGCACCTTAATACCTATAATTTCTGGGTCTTTTCGAATTTTGATTGCGAAAGGTTCATACACTATTACATATAAAAGGGGGGAAAGACTGCAACCCTGACGGACTCCTCTTGAAATTAAAAAGGGGGCCGAGATAAAATTATTGACTATTACTGATGAACAAATATCAGTATAAAAAATTTTGATCCATTTAACAAAGTCTGGATGAAAACCGAAAGACTCCAAAGTTTTTATCATAAATTTGTAGTTTACCCTATCGAATGCTTTTTCTTGATCTAGGGATATAAACGCACATGATAATTGTTTTTGTTCTATATAGTCACAGATGTTTCTTATAAGGTGACCGTTATCAAAAAAAGATCGACCTTTAACTCCACATGTTTGATCCATGTGTATTATTTTGGACATGACATTTCCAAGTCTATTAGTAATAATCTTTGATACAATTTTGTAATCCAAATTTAATAGGGAGATAGGTCTCCAATTTTTCATATTATTTGAATTTTGAGGATCCTTACATAATAATGTAATATAAGATAATTTTTGTGAATCGGACATAGTGTTCGATTCGAAGATCAAATTATATAGGCGAACTAATGTGTCACCTAAAATTTCAAAGAACGTGACGTAAAATTCTTTTGTGAGACCGTCTGGTCCCGGTGATTTATAAGATTTCATCATATTTAAGGCTTTCAAAATTTCTGCTTTAGTAATGGGTTGAGTAAGGGCATGATTGTCCTCAGCATTCAATTGAGGCAATCCTGTTAAAAATTCATTAAATAAATCTTCTTCAATAGATTCGGACGTAAATAAATTGGAATAAAATTTTTCAAAACATTTTAAAATATCACCACTAGAATTATAGGTCACGTTATTACATTCAATTTCATTAATAGTTTTCTTAGAACCCTTTTTATTTTCTAATTGGAAAAAGAATTGGCTCGGTTTTTCATTGTTATCTAAAATTTTGGCCTTACTTCTAATAACTGATCCTATATACTTTTCGTTTTGCAATTCTTTAATAGCCATCCGGAGTTCTTGTAGTTGTAAGAAAAGTTCTTCACTATTAGTTAAATCAAATTGTTGTCTTATATATTGGTATTTGTTTCTCAAAGCTTTAATTTCAAAGTTTTTCGCTTTGGAGAAATCCGTAGAATATCGAATAATTTCTTCTTTAATTTTTAGTTTTAGCTCGTCCCAAAAGTCTAAAGAGAGATTATGATGTTTCAGTTCTCTCTGTAGTAAAACCGTAATAAGAGTTTTTAAATTGGTGTGGTTTAAAAGCGAGTTATTGCATTTCCAGTAACCAGCACCATAAGATATTAATGAGTTTGAAGTTATACTAAAAATTGCCGCATCATGATCAGATGGAGTAAAGTTTACAATTGTCGAATTAAGAATGAAATCTGCTATGTTTTTAGAAACATATATTCTGTCTAATCTACTTGCTAAAGGTGGTACTGAGGGGTCTAGTGAGGTTCTATGCCATGTATAACTTTTCGATAAAGGGTTCAGTTTACGAAAAGTATCAATTAATTTAAAGTTGGATATAAGAGACCTTAAAGCATGGATGGACTTATCGCTATAATTTGTTAAGTTGCCTATCCGATCAAGGTTGGAATTAACAACACAGTTGAAATCACCTGCAAAAATGAGGTTATGTTGGCCAGTTAAAAAAGGAAATAACGAATTAAAAAATTCGCATTTTTCTGAGTCAGGAATAGGGCCATATATATTTAAAACACGATATATTATATTATTGTGCTGAAAGTCAGCACTTATTATTCTACCATCGTAATCAGTTTCATATTTAAAGACAGTTATATTAGGATTAAAATTAAAAATAGCGACACCAGATGAACGACTCGAGCCAAAACTCCATATTGCATTACAACATTGCAATTTATTTTGAATTTTTGTAGAAAGGGTTCTGTTATCTACATGAGTTTCTTGTAGAAAGACAAGGTCAATATGATAAGAAGATACCAAGTTTCTAATTTCGTATAGTTTTTGATCAGTATTGGCTCGAAGGCCATTTACATTTAATGTAAGGATGTTAATTTTGCTCATTTGTTTATTATTAAAGTGGCATGTCCAGAATGAGTTAAACATCGTTCATACATGTAAGACTGACTGCTGCGTATTTAGGTGTACGAAGCAAGTCAGTCCAAGCTCGAGATGAGTAGAGTTCAATATATATGTAGACAAAATTCAAGACCAAAACTGACTTATATACTAATAACAAACTAGGGGAGGGTGTATAGTTACGGATTAAAATATAATGAGTGAATAAACAACAGTGAAAAATTATAAATATTATATGAAATATGAATACGAAAAGGAAAATTAAATAGTAATTTAAAAACAAATTCACTTTATATGCCAAATTAAGGACGAACCTTATGCACAGGAAAAATCCTGAAATTATTAATCCATTAGGCGTAAACATAGTCCGTTTCACTGTCCGTATTTTTTCCCGGTCCATTTTATTACGTTCATTGTCCAGGGGCGTTCCATTTTTAACTTTGCACGGAAATTTTATGAAATTTTGATATCCATTTCGGAATCTGTCTCTTTACGACTTTTTTTGGATCTCTTTGGTTGGACATTTTGCCAAGCACCTATATCCGGGTCAAACAGCAATTCCCTTTTGTCCGACGATTCCTTGGGTTGGACGTTTTCTACTGGAGTTGTTATTTTTTCCTTTGGTTGGGTGGGAACTTGTTCCTCCATTACTCCTTGTATAACATTTGAGGGGGTGGGGACGGTAAGGCTATCAGCTGGGTCATTTTCTGCCGAGGTTGATGGTGATTCTATTACTACTTGCGCTACACTCGATGTATTTGTGTTTTCTGGTGCCCGCTTCTGGGGGGGGGGGACATGCCCTTGGTTTTTGGCCACGGCTGCATAACTTTGCCCTTTCTCTGGGCAGTCTTTCCGCAGGTGACCTGACTGGCGGCATTTTAAACAGATTGGGGGTCTCCCTTTCATTGTAATTAGCATTCCAAAAGTTCCCAGGGATATTATATGGGGAATGTTCCTCCTGTCGAACTCCGTCGTCCTAAGTTTGACTATACGGGTCCCATTCTCCATCATTGTGTTTTGATTAATTATGGTCTTATCTCTGGTTATTTCCAAAACTTCGCCGTAATCTTTTAGTATGTCCTTGATGAGACGGTCGTCCACGAATAAAGGTAACCAGTGGACTCTGAGGTCAATAATTAGCCTCGCTATGTAGCTTATCCCATCCCCTGCGACATCTTTCGCTTTTTCCTGTGATTTCAGTACGGCATGCCATGGGGCATTCTCCCCTTCTCTATACAGTCCCTCCATTTCAGAGGTATCCACCCCGGCAGTCGTGAGCTTCCTAAGGGCTTCCTCCCGCGTCATTCTTCCATCTATCCTGAGGGTCCTGAGGTAAATATCCGATTTCACATATCGAGATACATCCACTTCGACGTGACGGTACATCTTTAAACTATGAAAGTTTGAAAACACTCTTGTGATTTTTTTTTTTTACTCTCTCTTTTCCTGGGAGCAAGGTACTCCCTGGTCCAGGTAACTGCCTAGCTGAAAAAGGTACTCCCTGGTCCAGGTAAGTATGATTACTTGACGTTTACTGACGTTTATCACCTTACATTTGTGTCTGGTGTAGGAAGTGTCCCTGTAAATAAAGGGACGAAATTAAAACGATTCAGGGCCATAGTACTGCACGTGTCTTAGTATTCCGAATGTCTTTATATCTTATGTTTCAACATCACAAATGTAAGTGAAATGTTTTCAACTTGTTCTTTATTTGCCATTTCAGTCTCTTTTGCAGTTGATATTGGCTATATTTGTTTGCTCCTCGGGTGTCAAGGGGTAGTTTCGTATTTTGAACACTGGCTGATTTCTTAGCTTGAGGCTATGGTGCGACGTTTTCAGCTATTATTGTTTCGTAATTAAAGAAATTGCCAGATTTGTGAATTCGGCGTTTGTGTTGTTCTTGAAAATGATGTCAGGAATTGACCTCCCATAGTTACTCTTCACAGCAAATCGGGAGTAAGATATGAATAAGTCGTCTAGGAAGAACTACCGACAATCGCATCCAGCTTTTTAGTGCTCAATGCTCTCCTGAATTATTACGTAGGGAAAGGGTTTGCGTTTTTATTAGTAAAGATTGCTGGGTGTTATCAATGTCCATCAATGTCCGTTTTCCTGTCCGTATATATGTCCGGTCCATTGTATATCCTTCATTGTCCGTGGTCGTTCCAGATTGTTTATTATATATTTCACAGCGTGATGTTAACTTTGTACTTCCATATTTAAATCTTCTTCCGCTCGAAACTTCTTTGTTCTCTTGGAGGTTACGACTTGCCATGTTCCTGTTTCCATATGAAACAATTCCCTCTTATCTCTGGAGGGGCTAGGGTCTTCCGTTTGATCTATTTCTTCAGCAACTTTTTCTTCTGCTGTTGCTCCGACGTTTGCTGGTGACACGGCTTTGGTTCTGGTGGGTACCTCCTCCTGTGCCGCTTGTAAGGTTTCTGATGGGGTGGAAGTACAGGGGTGATCAGCTGTGCTAAACTTATATCAATTACTAATTCAAAATTGAAGAGAGAACAGAATAATCCAGCTAAACACCATTTATCTATAAAGTGAACTATATTAAGTATATTGAAAGAGTTTCTTGAGAGTTTTTTCAACCATTTAATAATCAGATGTTGTAAAGGGAGTATTAATTTACATTCAAAAAATAAATGATCAATCGTTTCTATCCCCCCCCCCCCACAAAAACTGCATAACTTAGATTTATAAATTTTCTTTAAGAACATGTTATAGTTAACAGGTAAAATATCATGTATGGTTTTAAAACACACATCTCGAGTAATAGGGTCAAAAAATTTATTATGTAAGTTTTTCCATATGTTGTCAAATTTTAAATCATATAATTTGGTTATTTTGGGTTGGAGGATATAGTTTCGTAATTGTCGTTGGTAAAATATTTTTGTAGGAACTTGACCAAACTCGAGATCGGGATTATTTTCATGAAAAGTTTTGAAAATGGTTATGCAGTTTTTATAAAATTCAGGTACATGGAGCGTATGGGTAAATTTGTTAAGGCCTAAATTTGGGTTGAAAAATCGTAATTGTAAACCTATCCAATACCTTGCAAAATCTTTCCACTTGGCTGAATATTCATCATCGAGCAGTTTTTATGTGTTGTATGCGCATTGCTTGAATTTTACATGTCTAATGGATAATATTCAAACCCCCATCACAAAGGGGATTGCTACTTACTGCCCTAGCAAGGGGTTCAAATTTCGAATTCCACAAAAAGTGAAGATATTACTATTTATTAAAATTTCATAATGTTTAGGTAGATCAGTCACGGTTGCAGTATACCAAATTTTGCTGTAAGCTAAAAGATTAATAACGTGGGACTTAGAGATAAGAGGTAAATTTCTACGTTTCCATAGTAATAGTGTATTCGTAAGTTTATTAACATTTTTATTCCAGTGATCATCGTTACTTAAATTGTTGCTGAAATGAAAACCTACAATTTTTGCCCTGTCAATCCAAGAAATGCCAAAAGGGTGATCACTGCGGTTATGCCATTTTCCCATGAACATACCGTTTGATTTACTGTAATTTACCTTAGCACCAGAAGTACTATCATACATACGAGACCAAAATAAATACCGTTCGATCGATTTGTCCGTGCAACAGAAACCTGTACTATCATCCGCGTAAAGGGAGATCTTACAGGCCTCTGTTGCACCTGGCACCTGAATACCTATAATTTCTGGGTCGTTTCGAATTTTGATTGCAAAAGGTTCGTACACTATTACATATAAAAGGGGGGAAAGACTGCAACCCTGACGAACTCTTCTTGAGATTAAAAAGGGGACCGAGATAAAATTATTAACTATAACTGATGAACTAATATATATCAGTATAGAAAATTGAAATCCATTTAATAAAATCTGGATGAAATCCAAAAGACTCCAAAGTTTTTAACATGAATTTATAATTTACCCTATCAAAAGCCTTTTCTTGATCTAAAGATATAAATGCGCATGATAATTCCTTTTGTTCTATAAAGTCACAGATATTTCGTATAAGGTGACCATTGTCAAAAATAGATCGACCTTTAACTCCACATGTTTGATCCATGTGTATTATTTTGGACATGACATTTCCAAGTCTATTAGTGATAATTTTAGATAAAATTTTGTAGTCCAAATTTAATAGGGAGATAGGTTTCCAATTTTTCATATTGTTCGAATTTTGAGGATCCTTACAT